>VZDJ01000420.1:285149-308596 GCA_008694505.1 Cyanoderma ruficeps
GCCTAGGCAAAGTTCTACTTGATTTTGTTAAAACAATAGCATGAAACTAAACATCTTGGTTACAGTGAAGCTGACATCCTGTTCTCTAGGCCTTACTGCCTCAAAATCCTTTTAACCCTATACTATCACTGTTATCCAGGAGGAAGCAGAGAACTGCTAAGCCACTTGGATGTTCATAAATCTATGGGACCAGAAGGGATTGTCTTGGTTTAGAAAGACAGGTATCTGCCAGGGAAACTGGGGTTCCCCTTAGAATAGAGAATGTAAACCCCTCACCCCCCGCCAAATTCTAATTTTGCAATTAAGGGCTCTCAGGCAAAGATTTGGGAATAGGAATAACAGTTCTTTACTAGGAATATCAATAATACAAATGTGGTAGAAAAACAAAACCACCCCACCAAACCAGCAAACAAACAAACAACAATTTTGGAAAGCCCCAACAAGATCAGAGCTACAACCTGATGCCCTGTTGGTCAGGGTGTTGGAAGCAGTCCAAAAGTGAGTCCTCCTGGAGTGGCAGATGTGATTCTGTTGAGGTAGAGATGATCCTGTAGCCAAAAGGGTCCAGAGGTGGTGAGAAGGGTCCAATTTTCCTCCAGTAATCGGATGAAGCAAGAGGACATCCTGGTCCCGAGTCCCAGTTTTATCCAGGTAGGAATGGTTGGCTCCTCCCACTGGGTGAAGCATTTCTCAATAGGATGATGGAATGTGGGTATGTGTTGGGAAGGGGAAACAGCTTGGGGAAAAGAACAGCCTGAGGAGTCGTAATGGCCCATCATGGAGAAAGATAAGAACAATGCCCTACCTGGTATTAACCGTTGGGCCATTATCAAAAGGCACCCGCCCCCCAACTGTTTTCAGCAGATGAAAATGGAATATACTCTATAACCCAGGACAGTATTGCAACAGCCAAATGCATATTCATAAACGGTCATACATATTCAAACATTTCAACATAGTTCCTCCTCCATCCCATCTTTTTGGAGCATGTGCAGTGGTCCTAGTTGTGGTCATTTGTTACTTTTTCATACATTCAACAGGTTTTGATTCCTTCATTGTTTAAATGTTAACATTACAACAACTCTTCACCAACATTGGTATCACAACACAACATTCGCATTAAAAGAACTCTAAACTTTAGCAAAACTTCTCTTACAAAGGTCAACATTATAAAACACATACTATTCACTCTAAGAATTGTGAAAGCCAACACTGTAATATATTTATCATAGAGGAATAAAGAAACACCCTTTGAAACTGGTGACAGAAACTAAGATGCCAGGGGTACTGCTTTTGCTATTAGCTTTGGCAAGAATAAGAGCCAAGAGGGAATATTCAATTATTCCCCTTTGGATTGTTTGAGATTCTTACCCTGTTAATTTTCAATGTGGCAGGGAGGGGAAGATGTATATTTAAACCACTATGTGGCCAGGATACTGTGTCTCATGAAATCCCTTTGACAGGAAGCTCAGTTAGCACAGATTCTGCCTTAGGACTTTGCTGTTCATAACATCCCTCAGAAAAATCCACAATCGACAGAGATTTATGTCCAAAAAGGAGACAGAGGAGTCCTTCAACTTTATTCAAATAAAGGGAGAGAGTCCACTGGGGAACATGCCTGCAGGCTTTTCTCTCTCGAGGTTTCAGAGCGTGCAGCCTCCCTTTTTATCCTAAACTCCCAGCTGCATGTTGCCCTCCTCCTTTCCGCATTGGCTGAGGTACTAGGAAGGTACAGCCTTCCTGAACTGCCTACCACATATCCCCCTCCTTGAACCTGTCATTTCTCCCCAAAGTTTAGAAGTTCAAGCTTGTGGAGACTCTTGTCTATTTCAGATGCCAAGCTGTCTGGGCCCGGTAGCAAATCTACTTCCATAAGTTGGTAGAAACATTAAGACCCATTTCAAAGATGTTAACGCCCATACCTTCGCCCACCAAATTATTTGTAAAGACATTAGCACACATCTTTCCTATCACATCCAAGCAGGACCACAGACAGCAGCCAGGACAGCTGAACATGGGTGGACCCATCACACTCAGGTCAAAGTCTCCAAAGCCCTGGAGATTTGGACATCTCAGGAAGAGGAAAAGGATGGGAGACCTTGGCTATCAGTAGCCATGGACAAGGACCTCTAGTGATTAGTGGGCTACTATGAACTGTCATTGTCTCCTTTATTCTTTGTATTTACTTGCCACACCTGGTGCAGAGACCAGACCTAGAAAAGTCGGGAGAGGGTGTTTCAAATGTTCTAGGTTGTTAAAAAGGTTTAAGTTAATAATAACTAGGTTTGTAAAGACAAATTGAAAAGTAAGAAGAGGAGGGATTGATAAGAAAGATGTGTGCTGGTGTCTTTACAAATAATTTCATGGGTGAAGGTATGGGTATTAACGTCTCTGAAATGAGTCTTAATGTCTCTACTGACTTTAGGCAGCAGGTTGTTGCAGAGCCCAGACAGCTTAGCTCCTGAAATAGACAAGGGTCTGCACAAGCTTGAACTTCTAAACTTTGGGGTAAAACAGTAGGTTCAAAGGGGGAAATATGTGGTGGGCAGTTCAGGAATGTCGCCCTGATGTTTTCAGCTTTCTGCCTCTGTGCAGAAGCTTTCTCACAGCCTTCTGATGTAAACAAAGTGTATCCTTGGAATGTTTGCATTCTTCTCCTCTGAGAGAAGAATTGAGTGATGGTGCTGTCCACCAAACAGGTTAAGAGGTGGCGACCTTTGTAGCCAATCCCTTGACCTCTGTACATATGTATAAATAATGGAGTCAGATGAAAATGTAAATAAAAAAAGTAGAGACTTCTTTCCCTTCACTGCTGCTGTGTCTGCCTGCTCTTTCCTGTCCCTAAAGGGGGACACACCCAGCCTCAGCTAGCGACAAAGTGGTGCCCTCTCTGAGGAGCACCGCAGCAGTCAAACCACAAGTGGTGACCCCGAGACGTGCCAGAACAACACAGGAAGGCTGTACCTTCCTAGTACCTCAGCCAATGAGGAAAGGAGGAGGGCAACATGCAGCTTGGAGTTTAGGATAAAAGGGAGGCTGCACGCTCTGAAACCTCGAGAGAGAAAAGCCTGCAGACATGTGCCCCAGTGGACCCTCTCCTTTTATTTGAATAAAGTTGAAGGACTCCTCTGTCTCCTTTTTGGACATAAATCTCTGTCGATTGTGGATTTTCTTGACATAGGTAAAAATCTTCATGCAATCTCCATTAATGCTATAGAGAATCAGCCTAATATTCCATTTTCAGAACAACTTAAGGAATTTTGCTATTTACACAGTACCAAAGGTTGGCAGTATTATTCTTTTTAAATGTGTAGATTTGTCCTATAGTCTATGCCTTGCATGTTCATGTTTATGGATTTGCATTATGAATGCTCATATCACTGCTCAGGTGAATAAGAATTAGAAGACTAAGGTATGGGGTGCAGGTGGCTGCACTCTCCTATCTGAGGTGCATTCTCTTCCGAAGGGCAGTTACCTCGAGATTTTGGGCTTGGGGATGAGGGTCTGGGCTCAGCTCCTCTCTCTCTCTTGGTCTCAGGATCGAAGGGGAGAGAGGCTGTAGTTACTGTGGGAAGAATTCGCCACCACTGCGGAGTCCTGTCTCCTACTGTAAGTGAGGCTCTGCTCGTAAGAGCAGCCGTTGGACTGTGACCTTATTAACACCCTACCTCACTTGAAAGGACCCTCACCATCTACTTGGGTGCCTCAGGGAAAAATACAGGAACCCAAGCCCCCTCCCCACCCCGAGGGAGCCTCTCCCAGCTGCATTTAGGAGCCCAGCTGCTGCTGCCCAGTCCCCCTGTTTTTTTCTGCCACTGCTCTTGAAACATGGGGTTAGAAACTAGAGGATATTAATCACAGAAATTAGAAGGTATTGATTAAGAATAGGCATTCAGATGATGTGTATTGTTTAATATTTGCTGCATCTATGTACTAGTTGCTTGAGAAGGGAAAGGATAGGACTACATGCAAGAACAGCAACAAGGAATGCAAGGATATCTGATAAGGGGAAGGACGCTTACCAAAACAGGACACAAGAATGCAAGATTACCGAGGATACTGAGATAACAGGGCTCCTTGGGCCTCTGGAACCAGATGAAACTGGCCTTATAGCTTGGACTATGACCAGAGGATCAGTAGACATGCGCAAGGCAGCAGGGTCAGAAGTTCATCTCTGAGGAAGACAACTTTCTTCATCTCTTGAGATCCCCGAGACGACCACCAGAGACAACTTCGTAGGCGCAAAGAACTGATAAGATGATTAGCATACGAAGCAGAGGGGGGGAGCCAGGGGATAAATATGCATAGAGGTATTGTGAAATTTGATGCATATGTAACATTCTAGAGGATAAAAGAAACTGTGAGTGAGCAACGGGTTGCGCATGCCTTTGGGAGCTATCCCGCATCGCTGAATAAATGACATACCTACTTTAAAACTCACTTTGTCTCTGAGTTTTAGTCTTTTCATGTGTCACTCTGGGTTTTTCACTATACTATAACCCAGCACCCCATGCCTGCTCGGACACCCTGTGGATCCTGCTACAGTTGTGGAGTTTCCGCTACACTTTGCTACCCCAGGTGTGCCCACCTCTGCCATTTCAGACATTGCTCCTAGAGTCCTGCTACAGCCCATCTCGCCATCCAGAGGGATGCCTGCTATGAGTTTGTAAAGGAAGCCCCTTTTCTATCTCTTCTGCCAGCAAGCCTGTCATTACCCACATGGAGAAGGCAGCTGAGCTCACCCCACAGCTCCTCCTGCAGCCGTGGGGAAATTACTGCATCTGCCCTGCCTGGCTGGGAGCCACCAGTGCCCCTGCCAGCTGTGGCTATAACTACACCACTGGGAAAGTGCTTGATTGTAGCAGATTTTCTGAGAGAAAGAGGGCATGATCTGTATTTAGAATAAGACATTGGACTACCCAGCTGAGGCCTACCTGGCTGAGGCCTACCCGGCTGAGGCTTGGCCTTGAGGCCCTGAGGCCTTGAAGCCTGTTGCACAGTTAAAATTACTTGTGGTCCAGCAGAAATTAGATGTTAAGGTATTAATGTGAGATAGTGGGTTTTCTAGAGGTCACCAAGTGCAATTATTAGTGGTCACGCTTTAGCCACCTTAAGAATAAGTTACACAGTGTGTGTTTGCATTTTTCTCTGTGCTGTATGCCAATGAAAGTGTCGCCGTAACTGTAAACTATATAGAACTGTATATAACCTGCCATTTTAGGCAGAATAAATGGAGAACGTGTGATTAACCATATTGGTTGGATCGTATGTTGCTCTTGTCTCAACCTCTCATTATTTTTGGGAGTTTCCCTGATTACAGTCATCCGGAGGGATGCCTGCCATGAGTTTGTAAAGGAAGCCCCTTTTCTATCTCTTCTGCCAGCAAGCCTGCCATTACCCACATGGAGAAGGCAGCTGAGCTCACCCCACAGCTCCTCCTGCAGCCGTGGGGAAATTACTGCATCTGCCCTGCCTGGCTGGGAGCCATCAGTGCCCCTGCCAGCTGTGGCTATAACTACACCACCGGGAAAGTGCTTGATGGCTGAAAGAAGGCTGTAGTTGGGTCTCTGGGGTTTTTTTCTGGTTGTTGCTGCTGTTGTTGTTTGTTTGCCTTGTTATACATATATATTCTGGTAAAGAACTGTTATTCCTTTTCCCATATCTTTGCCTGAAAGTCCCATAATTTAAAAGTTATAATAATTTTGAGGGAAAGGGGTCATGTTTTCCATTCTAAGGGTGGTTCCTGCCTTCCTTGGCAGGCGCCTGTCTTTAAAACCAAGACAGCAGCAAATCTAGAACTATTTAGAAATTCTGCAAGACAGGGATTAGTTTTTAAGTTTTCTATCTCCTTTAGAACCTCTGTCAACACTTTCACTGCCAATGCTCTCTACAACTATCCAAAAGGACGTAGTAGTGAGGTAAATGTCAGTGTCTTCTCTCAGGTAACAAGTGACAGGATGAGAGGAAATGGTATCAAGTTTGTCCAGGGGAGGTTTAGCTTGTATATTATGAAAACCTTTTTCACTGAAAGGGTGGTAAGGCATTGGAATAGACTGCCCAGGTGTTGGGAGGAATGAGTTAAAACAAACATGGAAGAATGGTGAGAAGGATTGTAAATTGATCAAGGAACATTGCAGCTGGGCATAACTCTTGATAAAAACCTATTTGAACAGCAGGACAGTGATTCTCTAGCATGGAGTGAGTTTAATGCTCCCTGCATCTCCCCTTGTGTACCTCTGCCCAGGTGTTGGTTTGGGGATCCTCCAGTTAGTGAGATAATGGAAATAAATTTACTCTTTGTGGTTGTCCGGGCTGCCTGCCTGTGTTGTCTCATGCATTTCACATAGTCAGCAGGATCCAGGAATAACCATGCCATGGCTGGCAAAGACATCAGGGACTGGGGAGGCTGTGGCAGTGACTCCCAGCATTCCAGAATGGCTTAGCACTGAGTGCTGGGCCCCCCCAGTCACTTTCCTAGCTACAATGGCTCTGCCAGAGGCATGGTCTTAAACAGATGATGGGCCACTGATTACCTCTGCAACAATTGAAACAGCTGTGTGCAGATTTCCATGGAAAGCAACAACAAAGTCAAAGAATCATAGAATTTTTAAGGTTGGAAAAGACCTTTAAGATCATCAAGTCCAACTGTCAACCTAGCACCACCACCATGTTCACCATTAAACCATGTCCTCAAGGGCCATATTCACATGTTTTTTTAACACTTACAGGGATTCTGACTTTACCACTTCCATGGGCAGTCTGTTCCAATGCTTTACAATCCTTTCTACAAAAAAATTTCCCAATATCTAGTCTAAACTTTCCCTGGTGCAGCTCAAGGCCATTTCCTCTCATCCTGTAACTTGTTACCTGGGAGAAGAGACCAACCCCCACCTCACTACAACCTCCTTTCAGGTAGTTGTAGAGAGCAATAAGGTCTCCCCTCAGCCTCCTTTTCTCCAGGTCAAACAACCCCAGCTCTTTCAGCCATTCTTCATAGGACGTGTGCTCCAGCCTCTTCACAAGCATTGTTGCCCTTCTTTGGGCTCGCTCTAGTCCCTCAATGCCCTTCTTGTAGTGTGGGACCCAAAACTGAACACAGTATTCAAGGTGCAGACACCAGTGCTGAGTAAAGGGGAAGAATTGCTTCCTTAGTCCTGCTGGCAGTCTCCCACAGTCTTTGCTCATCCTTATGTAAGCTGTTTAATACTATTTATAATATTAGCTAATACTGTTGACACACTATGGAGTTCATGGAATCTGGTGTCATGCTGGTGTAAGAGAAAACAAACTTTAGGTGAGAAGATATTGAAATCTGCCCTGAGAAATCCAGTTCCTGGGTGGCAGGGTGCATGGAAGGATTTGGACAGATTTTTAGGGTGTTTATCACCACCCATTACCTGGGACTTTACACCTGAACAGGTAAGCAACCCTGACAAACTAACTCATCAACTGATAGAAGGGTGCCTTGCCTATCCCAGTGAAAACCAGCAGCTTCCCACCCTGTACTGGGGCCTGGCCTGTGCCTACCAAGCCACAGTTCAGTACTCTCAGAGGACTGTAGTTGAGGTAGGAATCCAAACTGTGTTTGAGGACACTACAGCTGAGTCAGGGACTCAAACCTCAGCAACTGCAGTAATTGCCCCAGTAGTGAAAACAAAAAAATGGACAAGGTGAGTTACAGGCCCATACCATCAATTAGTGAGGGAGGAAGAAAAAGAGGAAGAAGTAGAAGTAACAGTAGGAAAGGAGGGGTTAGACCAAGAGGCAAGTCCTTCAACAAAGTAATTATAAGGACTGAGGCTAATCAAACAGGAAACCGAATTTACTTAGTCCCTAATCTCATCAGAACTCCAAGACTTGCAAAAAGATTACAGCCTCCACCCAGGTGAGTGGATTTCTGCCTGTCTGCTTTGACGTTGGGATAATGGGGCCTACAGTCAGCAGTTAGAAGGTCATGAAGCCAAACAGCTGGGATCCCTTGCTAGAGATCAGAAAATTGAAAGAGGAATTGGAAAAGAAGGAGCATTTTTCAGCCTCTGGAGACAGCGTCTCTCAAGCATGTGGGCAAGATATCCATTTAAGGAGGATCTTGTGAACTCCCCAAGGAAGTGGACCACTGCAGATGAAGTTATCCAGTACTTGAGAGAATTAGCAGTGCTGGAAATCATCTATAGTGATCTAAAAAGTGATAGGATCTCTAAAGATCCAGAAGATGCCCCTTGCACAATGGCCATGTGGAGGAAGGTAGTTCAATGTGCCCCTGCATCATAATCCAGCAGCTTGGTATCGTTCTGTCACACACAAATTGATACACCAACTGTAGAAATGGCATCTGCTGGGCTCCTAAATGTAGAAGAAACTCTGGGTGCTTCCACATCCCTATGAGCCAGCACCCCAGCTTTTAGGGGCAGCCCAAGAAATCACTCCTCTCCTGCTCCAGTCAGAGGGAAGGGAAGCCCCAAGCGCAGGCCACGTGGTGAACTCTGGTTCTTTCTTCATGACCAGACAGAAGACATGAGGAAGTGGGATGGTGAACCCACCTTTAAACTGGAAGCCTATGTCTGTGAACTGAGAGGGAAGAGAGCTGTTAAGGGGCCACCCAAGAATGTCAGTGTAGTTGCTGCAGAGACAAGAAGGCAGTCAGCAATCTCCCAGACCATAAAAGAACTGAAATCACCTCCTTTAACCCTGGTGAGGGGACTTCTGGTCTGGCATTGCAAATCTCAGACAGTGAGTACTCTGATGAGGAACAGGAATAGATGGTCCCTGTCGTTGGCCAGAAGGAGGAAAGGTATGACTGGGCACACAACTGTGTGGATTCAATGGCCTGGCACATCAGACCCACAGAAGTATAAAGCTTTAGCACAGTGTACATTGATGCCATCAAGGCACAGGAGTGCAGAATCCATCTGGATCTCTGGAGTGACAAGGAGATGCCAGGAGTTATCTGTATTAGAGGCCAAGGTGAGTTTTACAGGGGAATGGGAAAAGCACCCCATTGTGACTGGCCCTGAGGCCCCTTGTATCCTTGGCATCAACTACCTCAGGAGAGGATACTTTAAGGATCCAAAAGGGTATCAATGTGCTTTTGGTGTAGCTACAGTGAATACAGAGAAGATCAAACAGTTATCCCCTCTGCCTGGCCTCTCAGAACATCCCTTCATTGTGGGATTGCTGCAGGTGGAAAACCAGCAGGTGGAAATTGCTACAGGATAGTGCATTGGTGGCAATACCACACCGAGACTCTGCAACTCCCATCCATAAACCAGTTCATTGACTGGAGAGCTAAGGAGTGATCAGCAGGACCTGCTAACCTTTTTACAGCCCCATATGGCCAGTGTGAAAGTTAAATGGAGAAATGGAGATTGGCAGTAGACTTGTGGCCTGAATGAAGTCACACTGCCTCTGAGGCATGTTGGAACTTCAATATGAGCTGGAGTCAAAGGCAGACAAGTGGTGCCACAACTGACATCGCTAATGCATTTTTCTCAATTCCTCTGGCAGCAAAGTGCAGACCACAGTTAGCTTTCACTTGAAGGAGTGTCCAGTACACCTGGAACCAACTGCCCCAGGGGTGGAAACACTGCCCTACTATCTGCCATGGACTGATCCAGACTGCATTCGAAAAGGGTGGAGCTCCAGAACACCTGCAATATGCTGATGATATCACTGTGTGGGGCAATACAGCAGAACAAATTATTGAGAAAGGGAAGAAAATAATCCAATTTTTTCTGAAAGCTGGTCTCGCCATAAAACAAAGTCAGGTAAAGGGACCTGCACAGGAGATCCAGTTCTTGGGGATAAAATGGCAGGGTGGACACTGACATGGGCCTATGGAGGTGGTTAACAAAATTGCAACTATATCTCCACCAGCTAACAAGAAGGAAACACTGGCTTTTCTAGGCCTTGTAGGGTTCTGGAGAATGCATATTTCAGGTTATAGACAGCTTGTGAACCCCTCTATCAAGTGGCCTGGAAGAAGAACCATTTCAAATGGGGCCTTGAGCAACAATAGTCCTTTGAACAGATCAAACAGGAAATAGCTCCTGCAGTAGCTCTTGGGCCTAGTTGGACACAACCAGCCATGCAAAATATACTCTCCACTGCACCTGGGGAGCAGGGTCTCTCCTGGAACCTCTGGCAAAGGACATCAGGAGAAACCTGAGGTCGACCATTAGGGTTCAGGGGCCAGAGTTACCGAGGAAAAGAAGCCCACAATACTCCAACTGAAAAAGAGATACTAGCAGTCTATGAGGGGATTCAAGCTGCCTCAGAAGCTGTTGGGACAGAAGCATGTCTCCTCTTGGCATCGTGATTGCCCACGCTACAGTGGATGTTCAAAGGAAACATCACCTTTTCAAAGAAAAACTTTTGTGTGGAGTCCCACATGACGTGTCACTGAGGCTGTTGAAGGGAAAGGCAAGTCAGGCCAATTTGCATAAGTGAAAGCCATCCAACTAGCCCTAGAGATTGCTGACCGAGAAAAGTGGCCTGTCCTCTATCTGTATACTGACTCCTGAATGGTAGTTAATGCCTTGTGTGGGTGGCTACAGCAATTGAAGAAGACCAATTGGCAGTGCAGGAGTAAATCCATCTGGGCTGCTGCATTGTGGCAGGACATTGTTTCAAGAATAGAAAACATGACTCTGAAAGTACATCATGTAGATGCTCACATGACCAAAAGTTGTGCCACTGAAGAACATCAGAACAATGAACAGGTAGATAAGGCTGCCAAAATCAAAATAGCTCAGGTAGACCTAGACTGGGAGCAAAAGGGTGAGCTATTTATAGCCCGATGGGCCCATGAAATATCAGGGCATCTGTGATGGCTAACAGCTGGCCTGTAAGCCTCACAGGCCCAAGTAACCCTGACCTTAACTTGATCAGCCTATTCCTGTGAAAGAAAGGAAGCATCTTTGAGAGAGAGGGCACTGAGAGGTGGAGGGACTTGGCTGCAGAGAACGGATGCCAGCCAATCCCTGATGAGCATGTACACAGGCAGCTATTGGTCAGTGAACTGGGTGGTACCAAGATTCTAGCCAATCGTGGTAAACCATATAAAAGCAAGTGGTGAACAATAAAGTTTAGCTATTGCCACATGAACCTCGGAGTGTCGTGTCTTGTCCATCTCAACTGCGACAATTGGTGACCCCGATGTGATGGTGATAGCCTAGTTGCGTGGAGAGCGGAGAAATGGAGCCCAGTGGGGAGAGAGCAGCCTGGAGAGCTGCCGACAGCGTGGAGAGCTGTAACAGTCCAGTAAATAATAGGGTGAGCGTCTTGGAACATGGGAGGACAAGTTTCAAAAGAAGATAAAGCTATAATGAATGTATGGACCCTTATTTTGAGCAAAAGAGGGATCAAATATTATGAACAGGCTCTGCAAATTTTATTACAGTTTTGCAAGAGCCAGGGTGTAGAAGCCACTACAGAAGCCGCTTTCAGTATTAAAAACTGTGAACAAGCTGGTAAATTGATTTTTGACTCAGCATCTAGAGGAAACGAGACTGCTATGAGTATTATGACTACCTGGAGGTTGGTGCTGGTATGTTAAAATTGATAAATACCAAGTGGAACGCAAAAGCAGCAGCAGAGGCACCGTGGGCACCGCCCACTGAAATATCCCAGAATGGTGGCGCGCATGCCATTGGCACCGCCTGTCAAAACATCCCAAAATGGGGGAGCATGCAAAACATCCCCAAATGGCGGAGCGCTTTGGGGAGCAGTTGGGGGAATAGGTGCCTCATGGGGTTTGCAAGTGGAGAGAGCAGATGAGAAACCAGAAAGGGAGCAGCTTTCATCCAAGCTCTCTAACCCTGCAGAGCCACCCCGCCGTGCTGCTGGAGCCTCCCTGCCACCAGCATCAGGTGCACATGTGCAGCTCCCAGGTCCACCTGTGTGGTGGCTGCCAGAGCCATACACGCTTTGTTCCACACCCCGTATTACCATAAACCTGCTCAGTCCTCCTCTGTCTGTGGCTGATTGGACAGCACTCTTTTGTTGTTTTTGGGATTTTTTTTTGTTAATAAACAGTTTGGGTTTTTTTTCACTTTTACCCACTGGTATTAATCTCTCTCATTGGTAAACGGGATTATCAAAGCCCTTCTTTTTAGAGGAAACACTCGACTGGGGGGCGTGGCGACCATGGGAACCGGGCTGGAGGGCATGGGAACCAGAGGCGGGGCAGGGCCCCCGAGCCTTGGGGGGAGTGGTCTGACACTCCAGTGATGTCATCCAGTAGGCAGACCTCGGGACGGGCCAAGGGGGAGGTGTTTGGGGAGAGGACGGAGGGGAAATCTCATGGGAACTGGACAGGAACAGGGTTTGGGAGTGCGAGGGGTGATAGGGAGAAGGAAGGGGACAAAGAAATGCCGAGAGCTTTTGCACATGGCCACCACCATTTTCAAAAACAGGAGTTGCCCACTCGGTGCGGAGGCATGTGAGGCGTCCACGCCAAGCAGCCACTGCGGCGATGGGGAGACAGGGAGGTCCTCTTGCAGAAAGCGCATCCACTCCAGTCGGCAACTGTGAGGGGTGGGCGAAGGAGATCACGTTCTCTCTGCAGACAGGGGGCTCGCCCCTCGTGGCAGGTGCGGCGGAGCGGGGGAGGGTGTTTGTGCTGCACCGCGCTCCCCCCAGGAACCAAGAGAAGGAGACCCTGCCACACATTCACCGCTGCGGGGGGATGGGGTGCGCAAGCATGGCTGCACTGCAGCCCCACGGCTGTGAGGCGGCAAAAGGGACCACTCCTCGCGACCACCACTACCACCCACGCCCGGGCCTCTTGAAGGCGTGAGGGGATCCTGGCCCATACTCGGTCTCCACAGGTAAGAAACACTCCCCAAGGCAGTGCCTTGGGATGGAATGAGGACACAGAAAGTGTAGGGCTGGTGTAATAGTATCAATTAAGGGGGTGTAATCTTTGTTGAATGGGATTACGTCCTTTTTATGGGCGGACCTAATGAGTTCAAGGTGGGTCAAGAGTGCATTAGGAGGTTGATATTGAAAATGAATGCAGTAATAAACCTTGGAGGACCCCAACAGCTCTAATTCTTGTGGTTCCTCTGATGTTTGTGCTAGGGTCTGGGTCCACTCATCCTAAGTGTCTACCAGATTGGGTTACTTATCTGAGTATGGGTACTCATTTGCTGCTAGGGGAACCCCACCAGGCATGTTGACAGCAGGTTGTCCACACTGCCCATTGACAGGCATAGATTGTCTTGCTGTAAGGTTTTGGCTAGTGTCACCCAGATGTTCTGGTTGGGCTGGGGGACGATCCATGCACCAGCTGATGGAAATGTGAGGATCATGCAGAGTCCTATTTGGAGTAGCTGGGGATTCCCTGCCGCAGGAGACATGGCAGGATACTTGGGGATGACAGGTTGATCTGTGAGTCTGAAAAGATAAATTTTAGACTTTTATAACTTTTTCAGCCCCTCTTATCTTCCCACCCTAACCCCTCAGTTTATACTGAGTAGACAGGGTATGGGAAAGCAAGAGGGGATAACAGTGCAACAAACTGAAGAAAGGTAGCAGTAAGACCAATAAAAAAGGGTAGCTGTGCAAAACAATTTGTGAATGAAGTTCAGCAGACAGTTTTATGAGCCTTTGTAATACTGGAGGGTTGTCTTTTCTTGCGACAGATATTTTCTTTTATACTCCTTTTCCTTCTTCTCTTCCATGCCTCCTGAGTTTGGTCTCTGTTGTTTCTGAGGTTCAGAAGTGTCTGTGGATGCTGCCTTTAGGGGTTCGATGTATGGCTTTACATTCTTGCCTGGAACCCATCTTGGGCTAGAATCTGTGGACATGCAAGCATAGCTTCTCCTTCATGTTATTAATTTGAATGGGCTCATTATTTGCTTGGATTTAGGGTCTTTGATCAGCACAGGGGGTTTTTCTGAGAGCTGAGCTCTGCTCATGTTAGAGAAGTGCCTGACAACGGGCGGGTTTGGCTCTTCAAAGGAATTATTAAGAAAATTGATTACATAAAGACCCTTGCATAATCTTTCTATGCTTGATAGTGTTTCAACACCCTCACGCTGCTGATCAAGGACTCTCTTGAGGGTGTGGTGAGCTCTTTTCACAATGGATTGCCCTGTTGGGGAGTGGGGTATGCTAGTGTTGTGTTTCACTCCCTACTGATCTAGAAGCTGTTTGAGATTTTTGGAGCCATAGGCAGGACCATTATCTGTTTTGATGGCTTGGGGGACGCCCAGGGTGGAAAATGTTAGGAGGACATGCCTGATGGCATCCTTTCCTTTTTCTCCTGAGTGGGCTGATGCAAAGATAGCCCCAGAAAATGTATTTATGGAGACATGAATGTATTTTTCCTTCCCAAAAGGTGCATAATGTGTTACATTTGTTTGCCATAATTGTAAGTTTTCGAGCCCTCAGGGGTTAACCCCAGCTCCCATGGAGGGTAAAGCAAAATCTTGGCAATTTGGACAGGAACCCACAATTGCCCTTGCCTGTTCTCTCATGATTTTAAATATACGGATTAGGGCTGGTACATTTTGATGAAAAAACTGATGGCTTAGTTTAGCCTGATTAAAGATGTCTGGTAAGGTAGTTTGTACTGCCATGGCTAAAATGTTAGCTCTCCTGTTGCTTTCTGTGATGGGTCTGGGGAGGTCAGTGTGTGATCTTACGTGCATGATGTGATATGGATGCTCTCAGTGGGAGAGGAAGAATACTAACTTTGAGAGCAGTCTGTATAAATCTGGATTTGGCACCTCTTTTAATAAGGAGTGTTCTGCCTTTTCAACTATGCTAGCTACATAGTGTGAATCTGTGACTAAATTTAGAGGTTGTTTGAACTTCTCAAAGGTTCTGAAACAGCAGCTAATTCTGCAATTTGCGGGGATCTTTGGACATCAGATTCCCACTCCTGAGTGTCAGGATTTTTCCAAGTCATAACCAACTTGTGGAATTTCCCTGAACCATCAGTAAAAACTGTCAAAGCCTTGAGAGGGGTTCTACTTTTCAATGAGTTTGGGACCAAATTAAAACAAGTTTTGAATAGTTTATGTTTTGGTGGGTGGATGGAGATTTGACCTGGATAGCTGTTGTTATAAATGACGTGACACAGATCTCTTAATCAAAAATCTAAGCTTTATTTTCTACAGATTAGATGGATTATAGAGATCGCGAATATATAAAAAGTAAAATAACGAAAATTAGCCGAATTGAAATGAAACCGACAAGGGTTCCCGCCACAACAGAGTATAAGTCCAATCGTGACTGGGAGACAGATATCAGACCAGCCCGCGCTGAGTCCACGATCATCTGCTCCGACATGCCATTCCCGGGGTCCCGTTTTTACACAGTTTATTTTTCCCCGGGCCAGGCTTTTCCCTGGAAATGGCTTTCCTATTCAATTTCTGATGGTGTCCCCGCCGAATCTGAATGGAGTTTCGAGGATTAGCTCAACCCGCTTTCAGTTGTAGAGAAGGTCTCTGTCCCCAGACGCCCCGTTGTGGATTTTGGGGTCCCTCCTTGAATGGGAGCAGTTTCGGTTGTCTGGGCTGGGGATGGACCTGTCTCCTCTGGAGGCGGAGGTGTATACTTGGTGAAAGCTGAGGGGGTTGAGTCGGCATGTNTCACTTGCTGATGGAGTCCTGCATTCCTTATGGATCGTCTCCGGTGTCCCTTCCGTGGTTTCTGGCAGCTGTAAGATTTTAATTCCTCACCCCCCCCAAATCAATATGTATCATATTTTATAACACTGTCAAGGGCGAACTGGAGGTGTTCATTGTTTGGGAGCACATGTTCTAGATTGATTAATGTAGTTGGAAGGTATATGCATGAGAATTCACACCCTGCTAAGGTCTTGAGGCAAGCTCTGGCCTTTATGATAAGCTGAGCCATGAACTCTTGGGGTGTTGTGATGGTCTTGTTTGGTTTGTGTGATCTGAAAACCCACTCTATTATTAAGATCTGATCTTTCAGAGTAGGATCCTACTGAATAATGAGCCTGTGAAACCTGGGTGTCCTACCCAAAATGATGAATTGGAAAGGCAGGGCAGGATCAACACAGTGAGCTTGTCTTGTGGACAGTGGCTCTGATACTTTTCGGATCACTTCTTGGGCCTCAGGTGTGATGGTCCGTGGGGAGTTGAGGTCATCAGGGACTCTCAGAAGGTTGAAAAAGGGTGCGAGGTCCTCGGTCGTGATTCCTATCAGGTTATGCACCCAGTTTATGCTGCTACAGAGTTGCTGGAGGTCTTTTAGGGTCCTTGGATTGTCTTTGATGGCAATCTGCTGGGGTGCGATCATCCGTTCGCCGATCCGGAGTCCAAGGTAGGTCCACGGACAACTGCGCTGGATCTTCTCTGTAGCAATTTCAAATCTTGCTTCCTCGATGGCTTGGATAGTCTTTTTGAGAATAGTCTCTAAATAAGTCTCAGTGCAAATTAGTATGTCGTCCATATAGTGAAAAATTATAGCATCTGGGAACTTTTCTCAAATAGGTGAGAGAACATGGGCAACATACATTTGGCAAATGGCGGAAGAGCATTGCAGACCTTGGGGAAGGACTTGCAACTGATATCTTTTTACAGGGGCTTGTCAATTAATTGAGGGCACTGTAAATGCAAGTCTTGGAGCATCTCTAGGATGGAGTGGGATATTAAAAAAACAATCTTTAATATCAATGACTGCTAATTTCCAATCTCTAGGGAGCATGGAAGGTGAGGACAGGCCAGGCTGAAGGGAGCCCATGTCCTCCAGGATTTCGTTGACTTTCTTGAGGTCTTGTAGGAGCTTCCACTTGTCTTTGCCTGGTTTGCGAATGACAAAGACAGGGGTGTTCCAAGGGCTAGTGGATGGAACTATGTGGCCCTTAGCTAATTGCTCCTCTACCAGTGATTCAAGCGCCTTTAATTTGACTTCTGTCATGGGCCACTGTTCTACGTAAATCGGCTCATCAGATTTTTATACGAGTGGTGGGGTCAGGCGCTCAACAGTGGCCCCAGCTAAAAATCCCATGGTTGTGAAGGGATTTTTAACCTGGCCCCCCATTGCGACCACACATCTCTGCCCCATAAAATGGCAGGTGCTTTTATCACAAAAGGTCTTCCTGTAGCAATTTGACTGTCTGGACCTTCAATGACAATTGACTTTTTGCTTTGCATAGAGGTGGCTGCTCCTCCAATCTCAGAGATGACTCCATTGACTGGCACTAGCTCCCAGCCTTGTGACCACTTGGATTGAGCCACAATTGTCACGTTTGACCCTGTGTCTGCTACCCCTGGAAGAGAAACTTTGAGACTTTGGTTAGACAAGCTACACTCTATTATAGGTCTGTCCTCACCTAACATCTCTACCCAAAAAACTATGGGATTTTTTGGCAAGTCATCAGTCCAGGAGGGTATGAGAAAGGCTTGGGCAATAGGTGTGCTCACAGTCAAATGCCAGGGGGGGGTCTGTACACATCACAGTCATAATGATCTCTTGCCATGGCCCCACAGTTTTTACTTCTGGGATTACTTGTAAACCATCTGGTCCATTAATAACATCTCCTAGGATCAAACCCCCCCCATCAGGGGGTCCATATTTACCAGTTGGAATCTGGTAATGTCCTTCATTGTCAAAGTCAATGGAAAGGGTGCTTACCAGTGATCTCCTTGTCCCCGACTTTACCTGATGGTATGCCTCGGAGAGCCTGGGCTGTTCCTGCACGCAGGTGTGGTCGTAGATAACTTCTCGGTGCCTTGACGCTCCAAGGTTTTGGGAAAAGAGGGATGAAACAGCTTGGCATTTGGTGTCATCGCGCACTGCCATGTCGTGCTCAGATGGAAGTTTTTTTTGCTGCTTCTTATGCTGTACCTGCTGGTGATATTGCAACTGGGGACAGTGTTTTAAAAATTATTTGCAGTCCAAGCATGCAGGACAGTTACAGTTATTGGCAAGGTGTATTTGTGAAAGGCTTTTAGTGCATTCAAATTTGAGGTGGCCCATTTCACCACACCTATAGCACCTCATATTTTGTTTATTCTGTACAACAAATGCTTCAGCTATCCCTTTACTGACAGCCACGGCTACTACCTGTTCTGTGGTTGTAAGACGTGTACAAGCTTCCACCATTTGCTGTATGGTGGGTTCTGGCTCTGGGGGAAGTCCTCTTATGATTTTCTTACACTCTGTGTTTGCATTGGAAACTGCAAGCTTCTTGAGCAGTTCCTCTCTAGCCTGTGGGTTGTCAACTTGTTTGTCTATAGTGTCTTTTAATCTATTTATAAATTTAATAAATGCTTCATTTGCCCCTTGGCGAATATCAGAAAAACTTTGTAGTGGGGTGGTACCGTCTGGTGTTTGGAAAAGAGCACTTTGGGCAGCATTATTAATGTCATCTAACACAGCTTTGGGTAGATCTTGGGCCTGATCGTCAGGTTTATCGAATTGTCCCTCTCCACTGAGATGTTCCACTGTGAAGTGAACTCGGCTAGGTTCACTTTTGTAATTATTTAATAATGTTTTTAGTTGCTTTTTCCAAATTGATTCCCAGAGAAGAAGCTCTGTAGGTGTTAAAAGGAGGAACATAACACGCCTGATATCATGGGGGACTAGCACATGTGCTGAAAAGGTTACCTTTAAGAGATTTTTAAAATATGGTGAATTTTGCCCATATTCTTTTGAGACTTTACATAATTCTTTGAGCACTGCATATGGTATGGGGTCCCATTTTGGGTTTCTGCCCCTTTTGTATGTTACTGGAGCAGCTAATATTTGTAATTTTTCGGCAAACTCACAGTTTCTATCCAAAACTGCTTCCCTTTGAACCTTTGCCCAGTGATCATGATAGCCACTGTCTGAATCTGAAGAATCACTCCCTTCTGAAGAGGAGGAGGGGGACCTGCTAACTGAAGCATGGGAGCTTAGGTGTTTGCTCCGGCGACTGGAGCTTTTAGTGTGTGAACTGCGTCATGTGCGAGTGGGTTGAATCCCAGGTTCAATGCTGGGATTGTGAGAGGGGATTGTGAGTGTCCCGCAGGAATAGGGAACCGTGCCAAGTGGGGAGGGTGTGGGGTGGGGGACAGGATCTGAAGGAACAACCACAGAACCGAGGGAGGGGAGGGGGACTCCGATGTTAGGCAGGGGGTGGGGCGGACCTGGCGCAGGGGGACCCGGGTTCTCCGGCAGGGTGTCGGGAGGGAAGGCACAGGCAGGGGGGCACTGGGNGGGTTGAGGGCAGTGCCCCCTGCAGGAGGGGGCAGGCATGGAGGGAGGGGCCACCACAGGGGCGGGGAGGGGTGGCACAGAGGCGGTGACAGGGGCGGAGCCAGCCCCAGGGGAACGCCCACCTCGGGGATGGGACCCGCCGCAGGAACAGGGCCACGTGGTGGGGAGGGGGAGAAGAAGGGTGGAGGAGGGTCCTAGACGCCATTTTGAGAGAGTAAGGCAGGTAAAATTCACGCCAGTTCATTTAAAGCAGCAGAACCGGCTACATGGCCGGTTTCATCATTTCTCATAGAAGAGGATGGAAGTACAGGGTAAATGGGGTTGAGGCAGGGGTGAAGAGTAGGATCAAGACTAGCCTGGCCAGCACTAGCCTTGGAATCGGGTAGGAAGGAGCTGGAAATAGCAGGAAGCTGGCAGCAATCCTGAGCTAAATTTAAGCAGTTTCTATCTTCAGACCCCTGCCGAAGGGATGAGGAGGAGGGAACAGGGGGGTAGGTACACGTTAGCTGGGGTGAAGATTTAGAAACTTTAGAACCCTTTCCCAAATCTTTAATAACTACATAGATAGAATGGTAGAGTGGATAGAATTTCCCAACACGAAATTCCCCTTTAACCTGTAGAATATATAAAACTTTTCCCACTTTATCCCAAAATTCTATAGATAGGACAGACTCAGAAGTTACACCCAGAATATATTTAAAAATCCAACGAAAAAGAAGTTTTAGATCCTCTGTAGAGAAAGTAGCATTATTTCTAACAAGGGAATTATATACAAGGGAAAAAGCTTCTTGCTGCTCCTGGGATAATTTACCCCCCATGGAGCCCTCTCCCTCCATGTGATTTAAAAGAAAGAAAAAAAATAAAAAGGTGACCCCCACCAGAAAATACTCACCCCTTTCCAGTGGGTCAAAAAAAGGAATCACGTGGAAGTTATGCTGAAGGAAACCAGTCTTCCTTAATAGGAAAGTTGTTGGTTTTCCCCCAAGAGAATTGTTCTAGAAAATTGGAATTTTTCTTTCAGGGCAGTGGTACTTGAAAGCGATTTAAAATTTAGACCGAGGGTTCTGGAGACGCTTGCTGGACAGCTAATGACAAGCTCTGAGGTTCAAGTGATCGCGTGGTGCGCCATTTGTAACAGCGTGGTTTTTTCTGAGCGCAGCTACAGCCCTACTAGATCCCAGTCAGCCTCTCCAGTGGAGAAACTGCTTGAGAAGAATTCAGGCAAACAATCAAGCTCACACAGCCACACACATCATGGGCTAGCTCAGCAAGAGAGGCAAAAGGCTCCCAGCCCCAGATCAATTCCAGCAGGCATTTATTCCATGTGCTGAAGGTGAATGCAGGAGGCCAAAGAAGCCAATCATGTGATTTTTCTCAGTTATATAGTGTCTCAGGTTTATGGGTGGTACAAGGGGGCAGGGCAGGAGGCAAGTGACCATAGGGAAGACAGCAACTGGACACCAGGCCCCATAGCCAATGGGGAAACAGGGAAAGGGGACACCATGGGGAAGTGATGGACTTGTGAAACCCAGGGAACAGATTGCACAATGTTTGCAAGGAACCATGGGGGAGAAGCCTTTGTTACACCTGGGAAGGGTATATATCTTCACTTTTCCAGGGCAAGGCAGTTGGAAATTCCTTTAAGGGCACAAGGGACTCCACAGTTTGCTTCCAAATTTCAAACAAATCCTTATTAATTCTTCCACTCTGATCTACATAAGAACAACTAGTGTTAATGATTTTGCAGCTAGTAGGAAATTGAGAGCCAGTCTGTTTTGTAAAACCATACCAGACAAATCATGGACTTCTTCTTGTAAGGCCGAAATTGCATCTGAAGTCTGCTTTTTAACATGTTCAATAACGGCTGAGATGTTAACAATTGGTCTCTCCAGTTCAATTACTCCCAAAGAGGGAATGAGAGCTCTGATTACACTGTTGAAAAGTATGGGACGCTTGACAAGGGGATTAATGGATCTTTTCATCCTCGTCATCCATCCATTTGGATCCTCACTGTGATCAAATATTGTTACGTTTGGAATTACAGCCCCAAGGGCACAGGCCCAATCTTTATCTAGGAGCAAAACTTACCAGGCCTCATTCTCACATATCCAATACCACCCTGACAAATTGTTCTTATGAAGAGCTTTGGATACATTTTGGGCTAAAGGTACATGCAAATTTTGGGACCAAATCTGAACCATGGTTACCAACTGTGGAGATAACAGGCACAAAAAGAACAATTTCAATCACATCCTCCTGATTTGTATCAGTCTCTGTTTTCCCGTTGTTTCAAGAACAGAGGTCTTCTTAACTCTGGAGTAGTGAATTCAGGGTTCTCTGCCACCAACTCTAACTGCGGTGAGGGTAGTCAGGACTTTGAATTGTCTGTAGCAATGAGACATGGATCTCCTTCTTGATTGTTCTGAAGAAAAACATTTATTGCAAAACACCAGGCCTTTTTGTGCTCTAAACTTAATCAAAACAAGCGCACATTGGCTGCCTGCCACTGCAGGTGTCACTGTTCACACATCCTTTTTACACAACCACCTTTTTGATCACGCAGTCTCCACGTGTTTCCCCAACCAATCACTGCCCCATGCACGAGGTGACCACACACTAGTTATACCATTTGTTCTCTGGTTATATAACCTGTTTTTTACCTCAGTTATCTGAATCTTTCCCAGAGTGCTTTCTGGTGAGCAAGAGTGAACAGAAGTGAACAGGATTTAACAAAGGTGAAAAAGGCCCTTATTCTATAAGGCTTTTCTTATCTCCCACATCGCCTCCTTCTTTGTTTAATCAATAAAAACACACCAAAGACAACTATGCCATATGCTACTAAATGTTTAAACCATACCCTGAAGCCAAGGTCATCTAGCCAAGAAAATAAACCCCACAAATCACCTTCATTGTCGTAGCTGTCTAGTAAGCTGCTTATGGTTGCTAGTGCTTTTATAATTTATTATTTGCCTATTTCTAAGTGATCAAATTTACTTCTAGTTATTACTGTATGATCACTTCACAATGAAAGCATGTTCTCAATACAAGTGTTACACAAAAGTCTGGCCTGATTTACTGAACAGTATGAAGAAAAACATGCTTGTTGTGATTCTCAAGTGATGAAGGGCATCAGCTACCAATCCCATGTGTAGTACATACTTCTCATGGTATTTTAGTTACTTGCCAACAAGACAGAAGACATGCTGCCAAATGAAGTTATTGGGAAAATTCCACTTTTGAAATAAAATATTTAATTTACACTTAATACAATTAATGTACAAGATTAGAAAAACCTGAACAGATCCTGAAACATTTTCAGATGTAATATGACTGAGCAGGGAAGAGGGGGAGTAACCCAGTAACAACCCTTCAAAAACACCAACATTTGCCTGTGACATGAACAATATGCACATGGTATCAATATGCATAGCCTTACATTTGCTCCATCCATCTTAGGGGGTAAGACATTCACAGTGCCTTTGCCAATCAGGATGGCACAACAAATGGCTAGACCCACTGCAAAGGAACGCAATTCACATGGTGACCTGTGGAGACACAAGCATAACCCCTGCCCCATGTTAGTAGATCTAAGGGTCCTTTCCATTGCCCTGCTAACAGGTCCTTTACCATCACTGGAGGTCCAGGACGAGCCTTCATATCAAAAGAATATTGTCTTTCACATGCTGTTTGGCCAACCTCATCTTGATTTTAAAAATTGAGAACATACATGGCTTTTGCTAATCTGTCATGTGGGCACCCTGACTCCCCCTTCTTTTGTTATTCAAGCATGGTTTTCAATGTCCTGTAGGCATGTTCAACAATAGCCTGCCTGTTGCAGCCGTGAGGCCTGGTAGGCCTCCCTGGCGGTCAGTCGCCTAAGGGCAGAAATGCCTAATCATGGTGACTAGGCCAAAATAACCCTTCTCCCGCGCTCGGCGCTCGGACCCTCTCTTATCTCCCTGTAAGACAATAGGTCACTTTCTACCCCGACTCGTACTATTGGACCACTTCTCAAAACCTCGGTACCCTATAAACACCCCACTTTTCCCCAGCTCAGTAGAGGTGCTGTCCCTGAAACCCTTCGTGGAGGAAGCTAATAAAGATTCATCTGTGGAACCTTCATACAGCGCTTCTCTCTCTCCCTGTGTCTGCTAAGGTACCTCAGTAAGCTCATGAGCTGAGAATCACTGCAAGAGAGCTGATCACTGCTAAGAGCTGAATATCACTATAACTAAGCTTGCTGAGTGTTGCCTGTGCCTGGGAGCTTT
>VZDJ01000420.1:314551-335444 GCA_008694505.1 Cyanoderma ruficeps
CTGTAAGACAATAGGTCACTTTCTACCCCGACTCGTACTATTGGACCACTTCTCAAAACCTCGGTACCCTATAAAAACCCCACTTTTCCCCAGCTCAGTAGAGGTGCTGTCCCTGAAACCCTTCGTGGAGGAAGCTAATAAAGATTCATCTGTGGAACCTTCATACAGCGCTTCTCTCTCTCCCTGTGTCTGCTAAGGTACCTCAGTAAGCTCATGAGCTGAGAATCACTGCAAGAGAGCTGATCACTGCTAAGAGCTGAATATCACTATAACTAAGCTTGCTGAGTGTTGCCTGTGCCTGGGAGCTTTGCTGGAGTTGCTTGGGCAGGGGGGTACGTAGGTGCACCCCTATCCAGGAACAACCAAGGCAGCTGAGACCAACTGAAGCTACCGGGAGAAAAACTAAACCTGCCCAGTGGGAGAGTAGGGAATACCTGTGTTGTGGGAGACACCCCATTGTTGTAAGAATTGGTGGGTCCACTCAGAAGTGTAGGCAGGCCCATTTTCCATTTTAATAGTGTCTGGAAGGCCTAAAGTGGCAAAACAGGTGTGCCAGTGCCAAGTGGCATCACAGGCCTTCTCTCTGGTGTGGGCGGTTGCCATCAAGAAATGAGTAAGTGTCAACAGATACATGAACATATTTCAAATGACCAAATTCTGGAATATGAGTGACATCAGTTTGCCAAATAGAGTTAGCAGTCAAGCCTGGAGGATTAACGCCTTCTGCCAAAGGAGCAGGAGCAAATCCAGGACAAGAGGGATAAGACAGTAAAATGTCACAAGCCTATGAAGAAGTTAACTGAAATTGTTTGCATAGAGAGTGAGCATTTTGGTGGGAAAAGTCATGAGATAGCTTGTCCTGTGCAAAAGCATTTGGTACAATACTTGGCATAACTGTGATAGCTGAATAATTATTACTTTCTGCGATAGGGCCGGGCAAACTTGTGTGACAGCAAACATGTAGCACATAAAAATCATGTTGTCAACTGCTAATCAAAATCCACAATGTCCGTAACTCTGTAAATAAAAGGGGATTATTGACATGTCATAAATAGGATTCTAAATGAAAAATAACATCAGCAGCACATGCAGAATCAGTTACAATACTAAGCAGTTCCTGCGAAAACAATTGAAAGGCATGTCAAATAGCAGCTAACTCTAAAATCTGCACTGAGATGTCCTTCAATGTCAACACCTTTTTATGCCATTGGGCAGAGTCACTTATATGCCAAACTACTGCAGCCTTGCTGTTCTGCTGGATGCATCCATAAAAACAGTCATTCCATTGATGGGGGTCATACTGCAGCGGTTTTGCACATAAGTGGAGGCTACTCACCTGTCCACACGTGATGTGAAGGATAATGGATAGACAATTGCCCAGAAAAGTCTGCAAGTGCAATTTGAAAGTTAGTATCTGCTGACAACAGCCATGACAAATTGTCCTTACTTGCAGGTACGTAGATAACATGTGGGTCCTGGCTGTTGAGGGTTTACAGCCTCTCCCTGCCTTTTACAATCAAGTGTGAAAACATGTCATTGACAGTCCACACAGTTTTCATCACAGTGTGAGGTAAAAACAACCACTCTAATACATGCAAACCACTGAAATAAAATGGCAAAAGGTTGAACTTTACTAGCAACTATGGCAAGACAAACGGATTTATCAGGGTTCCATCTCCAGCCTTGGTGGTTCTCCAGTGCTTGAGCACAATCCACAATGGCATTTTTAGCCTCTGGATTTAACTGTCAACATGAATTAAGATGGGGACTTCCCTTGAGCAAGTCAAACAAGGGGTGTAAAAGTTCTGTAGATAAACCTAAAATAGGACATAACCAGTTCAAGGAACCTAGCAATTTCTGCAACTCATTTAAAGTCAAGGTGTGCTTAACACAAAGCTTAAGAGGTTGAGGGCAAATGGTCTGCTGAGTAATTTTCCACCCTAAATAATACCATAGGGACTCACGCTGCACATTTTCAGGTGCAACAATCAGTCCTGCATCTTGAACTGCCTGAATAACAGCCACCTGAATGGAACACAGAACAGATTAGACATGAGCTGCAAGCAAAATATCATCCATGTAGTGATATATGGTTGCCATAGGAAATCTATGGTGGACAGGTTGCAAGGTGACATTGGCCATTCTTTGGCAGATGGTCAGGTGTTACAGTTCTGCTTGCTTTATTTTGGCCAAAGTTAGGATGAAAGACACAGGAAATATAGAGTTGAGTTTGGTTTTGGTTATTATATTTTATCTATTTACATTGTTTACAGCTTGAGCTCTAACTTGCCAGTTAAATAAACGAGGCAAAATGGAGACTTTCTAACTTTCACTAAGTCTATTTAAGAGGTAATTATTCAATACCAAAGTGACACTTATTTATGTTTTTGACCCAATATTGACAATTTGAGGTTCCCAATGCAGACATCTTTCACCCAATTAGAGAAAACCACCCCAATCCATGAAGAAAACAGAGGAAGAAGGTGAAGAAGAACTCAGACAACACCCTGAATCCTCCATCTTGGCTCACACACATTACTATATGGCAAAACCCCAAACTTAAGTTTTCACCCTGTGAGATCACACAACACCACTCTAACTACACACCCACAACCCCCTTGCTATCACACAACTTTGGAAGCCTGTTCCAAAGCCTCAGGTCAAATGCGGTGCCTGCCTGAAGGTCAGCACCCCTCAGCTCAGAAAGCCTGAAATTTTCAGCCTCCAGGGTTCCAACAGTAAGGCTGTTACGCATGCCTTGTGGCAACACTGTCCAATGAAATCTTTTCATTGGTTCCGCATGGTTTAAGGTAGGTACTGAAAAGACAAAGCATGGCGCATAATCGGGGTGCAAGGGAATAGTGAAGAAACAGTCTTTCAGATCTATAACTACAAAAAGCCAATCAAGGGGAATCATTGTAGGTGGCAGAGGCCCAGGCTGTGAAGCACCCATTGGTTCAATGACAACATTTACTGCTCACAGGGCATTCAACAACTGCCACTTACCACTTTTTTTTGGGCATACAGAATACAGGCATGTTCCAAGGGCTAGAAGATGGGCAAATATGGCCCAAGGACAATTTTTTTCTCTACGAGCTGTTGTAGATTTTGCAGCTGTTCCTTTCATAGGGGCCATTGGTTGACTCACATGGGGTCCTCTGTCTGCCATGTCAGCTTACATATGTCCAATATTTGATTTTGGAATGGCTGATCAATGGCCCCTATGAAAAAGATCATTCGGTGAAGCCATATCTATCTGTATGGTAGTTCCAAATTGTCCTAAAACATCCCTTCCCCATAATGTACATGGTATGACAGCAATAAATGGCGCAATCCAGGTAGTTTGTCCATCAGGGCCAAGAACAAGCCAGAGGTGAGCACTCTGTAAAGGGCAATGCATTCCTCCTACCCCAATTAGGGTCAAGGTGGGGTTAATCATGGGCCAATCACTGGGCCATTCGCTGCTTTTGATGATGGAGAAATCAGCTCTGGTATCTACAAGCCCTTTAAATTTTCCGCCATCTATGCTGCATACCAGGGTTGGCTGAGCCATTGTGATAGAACTTGTCCAAAAAATGTGTGTGTCCTGTGCTGCCAAAGCCACCGGTGCCACGTTTACCCTTACCACCAGAGGTTTTGTTGGAAAATGGAACAAGATGTGTTTATATCGGCAGGTATAAAGCAAGGTGGTGCAGGGGTCCGCAGCATAATTTCTATTTTACCCTCATAATCCAAATCAATAATGCCACGTAACACAAAAAAGCCCCAACTTAGTGATGGAAGAACGTCCAATTAAAAAGGCATGCATATAAATTCCAAGTGGTCCCCACACTTCTGTAGGAACTAAATGCACCAAGGACGTCATGAGGGTTACTGACTGGTGGCCAAATCCAGTCCTGTGCTGCCTGCGGTTGTGGACATGAGCTCGCTTGCCACGTGTTTTGCTTGGCATTTCTTTGATTCTGCAGGGCACGTGAGCCTGCCCCCCCACTGGCAGTTTCCCGACTGCATGGCTTCACCTGTTGCATTGTAGTGAGAATGACATTTGGTAGCCCAATGTTTTCCTTTTCCGCATTGGGGACAATTCCTAGTAGGCAGTTTTTTCCCTCCCCCTTGTCCAGGAGAATCCATCTGAAAGTGGTTAGATGAACCACATTGAAAACAACTTCCCGCTCCCACCTCTGAAACGTGGAGGCGCGCGACTAAAGCCTCAGCAAGAGAACTAATGTGATGGGTGGTAGAACCCACATTTTGACAGGCCCTAACCATGTCTTCAATATCACAAGTATGCGGATTGCAAACAGGGAGTAACACTTTCTTACAGTCCTCATTTGCAAAAGCGAGTTGCCCCAATAGAATAGCTCGGGCATCATAATTTTCAACCTGCCAGGAAAGTGCGGCTTGCAGTCTATCGAGAAACTGTACAAATGATTCCACTGGACCCTGTAAAAATTAGCAAAAAGACATATTAGCATCCTTGCTTGCCCCTGGGAGCTGGCACAGAGCCTGAAGAGCTAGGCAGGTGATAATGTGATATAAGTTGCAAAGGTAGCCTGTCTACACTGCAGAGGCTGGGTACAGGCTTTTAACTGAGTGACAACAATAGGTAGATTTTTGTCTAGCAACGCTTCTGCCTGAGTAATACATAGCTCATGGTAATCAGTAGGCCAAACTGCAAATTGTGTCATGGTCAAGAACACCTTCATTATGCTTGTCCAATCACTAGGTGTAAGAACATAGGCGGTACTTATGGACTCCAAGCAACGTAAAACATGATAGGAAGAAACACCACTTTCTTTTACCAGTGTCCTCAGTTCTTTAACAACTTTATAATCTAAGTCTTTGTAAGCAGGCCATTGATTTGGTGAGTAAATAACAGGACAAGCGGTAACAACCATCAAGTTGCCCTCTTTCATCACATCCTCTCTACATTTCCACCAGAGCTGTACCACAGTGTCATCATTCTGGGAAGGGCACAAATCTGCCTCTTGTTCAGGGCTTAAGGGTCCAGGGTCAAGAGGACCGACTGGGTCCAGATTTTCATCAAGGTCAAGCAGCACCATAAGGGATGGCCTGACGTTGGAATCCCCCAGTGTCTTGGAAGTGGGTGCAGGTAGGGCCGAGGGCTCAGAGGAATCAGTTTCTGAAGCCACGAAATGGTGGACCTCCGTGAAGGTTACTTTAAGAGTCCCCATAATAATTCCCTACGTGGGCAGGTGCTTGCAAGCATCGGCATCGCCATTCCTGGCAATATTAAAACATTTCAGTCCTACTGCCTGCCAGACCTCCAATCGAAAAGTCCCAGTAGAAGGGAAATCTTTTACATGCGTGGACACCCAGTCTAGCATGATATTTAGCTTAGCATTAGAAATGTCTGTATTTTGCTGATGCAAGAGCTGCTGTAGAAGGTCTCTCTTTGTTCTAGGGACATTTTACCCCCCATGATTCCTCCATTGCTCACTTAGTAGGTGATCAGTGCACGTTTTGGGTCCCTTTGTCAAATTTTTTTGGTCGACCGACTTGTCTGATTCAATAAAGGTTGTTAGCAGTGCGGTCCATGTCTTTCACTGCCTGTGAGATGTCCCTATTTGGGCTGCCATTTGTAGCAATGAGACATGGATCTCCTTCTTGCTTCTTCCGAAGAAAATAATTTATTGCAAAACACCAGGCCTTTTTATACTCTAAACTTAATCAAAACAAGCATGCATTAGCTGTCTGGCACTGCAGGTGTCACTGTTCACACATCCTTTTACATAACCACCTTTTTTGATCATGCAGTGTCCACGTGTTTCCCCAATCAATCACTGCCCCATGCACGAGGTGACCACACACTAGTTATACCATTTGTTCTCTGGTTATATAACCTGTTTTTTACCTCACTGTTATCTGAATTTTTCCCAGAGTGCTTTCTGGTGAACAAGAGGGAACAGAAGTGAACAGGATTTATCAAAGGTCAAAAAGGCCCTTATTCTATAAGGCTTTTCTTATCTCCCATAACGGTCCTGTCCACTTAGCTTGTAAGGGTCACTGTCCCACCATTTAATATAGACCCAATCTCCAGGCTGGAACAGATGAACAGGTGTGTCCAGTCCTATCGGTCTGAGTAACATGATGAATCTCTGGAGCTTCTGCAAAGTGGAACTTAAAACTATTAAATACCTCTGTGAATTAATATGCAAAGCCTAACTTACTACTGTTGCAACCAAGTGTGGCCCTCAATCTGATGACAACCCCAAAGAAACCCAAAACCTTTCAATTATATGATTAAGCTAAACTTGCACCACCTCCTTGGCTGTGTTAGTGTGACGGGGTAAATTTCAGACCATCCACTAAAGGTGTCAGACAACAGCAATGTGTATCTGTGTCCGTCTTTGTGGGGTAACTCAGCAAAATCTATTTGCCAGCAATCTCCAGGAAGATCTGTCATTTGTTATTCCTAACATGTGGACATAGGACAGAAGGTACTGTGGATTTAATTAGGATAGTCACTTTGATAACCAAGATGCCTTGGCAAGAGCAAACAGAGCTTTGAAGATTACAAGAAGACTGGATCAAGATCTATGGGCCCAGATGAGATCCATCCCAGGGCGAAGAGGGAGCTGGCAGATGAGCTTGTGAAGCAGGTCTCCATCATTAAAAAAAAAAACTTGGCTTACTGGTGAGGCTCCGAATGATTGGAAACTGGCCAATGTGATTCCCATTCATAAAAAGGGTAGAAAGGAGGATCCTGGTAATTATAGGACACTTAGCCTGACCTCAGTAGTAGGTAAGATAATGGAGCAGTTTATATCGAGAGCTATTATGCAGCACTTACAAGATGGCCAGGGTATCAGACCCAGCCAGCATGGGTTTAGGAGGGGTAGGTCATGTTTGACCAAGCTGGTCTCCTTTTATGACCAGGTGACCCACCTGGTGGATGCAGGGAAGGCCATGGATGTTGTCTATTTGGACTTCAGCAAGGCCTTTGACACTGTCTCCCACAGCATACTCCTGCAAAAGCTGGCAGCCCACAGCTTAGATAGGAGCAATCTTTGCTGGGTTAGGAATTGGCTGGATGGCTGGGCCCAGAGAGTGGTGGTGAACAGTGCTGCATCCAGCTGGCAGCAGTCACTAGTGGTGTTCCTCAGGGGTCTGTGTTGGGGCCAGTTTTGTTTAATATTTTTATTAGTGACATGGATGAGGGTATTGAGTCTTTAATTAGTAAATTTGCTGACAACACTAAGCTGGGAGCATATGTCAATCTGTTGGAAGGGAGGAGGGCTCTGCAGAGAGACCAGGAACGGTTGGATGAATGGGCAGAGTCCAATAGGAAGAAGTTTAATAAGTCCAAGTGCTGAGTCCTGCACTTTGGCCACAATAACCCCCTGCAACATTGCAGGCTGGGGACGGTGTAGCTGGACAGTGCCCAGGCACAAAGGGACTTGGGGGTACTGGTCGATAGCCGGCTGAACATGAGCCAGCAGTGTGCCCTGGCGGCCAAGAAGGCCAATGGCATCCTGGCCTGTATCAGGAATGGTGTGGCCAGCAGGAACAGGGAGGTCATTTTTCCCCTGTACTCGGCACTGGGGAGGCTGCACCTTGAGTATTGTGTCCAGCTCTGGGCCTCTCAGTTTAGGAAGGACGTTGAGACGCTTGAGCGCGTCCAGAGGAGGGCAACGAGGCTGGTGGGGGGCTTGGAACAAAAGCCCTATGAGGATTGGCTGAGGGAGTTGGGGTTGTTTAGCCTGGAGAAAAGGAGGCTCAGAGGTGACCTTACCAGTGTCTACAACTTCCTGAAAGGTAGTTGTAGTCAGGTGGGTGTTGGTCTCTTTCTTCAGGCAGCAATTGACAGAACGAGAGGACACGGTCTCAAGCTGCGCCAAGGGAAATATAGGCTGGATATTACGAAAAGGGTTTTTACAGAAAGGGTTATAAAGTATTGGAATGGTCTACCTGGGGAGGTGGTGGAGTCACCATCTCTGGATGTGTTTAAAAAAAGACTAGATGTGGCATTTGGTGCCATAGTTTAGTTGAGGTTAGGGTTGGGTTGGACTATGATCTTGGAGGTCTCTTCCAACCTAGTCATTCTGTGATTCTGTGATTTATGCTCATTCCTGCTGTTCCAGCGTGTTGCTCTGGAGAGTCCTGCTGGGGCACCGGGATCGGCTGCCCCTGGGGGGTTTGTAAAGCAAGCCTTTCTTCCATCTTTTCCTGTCTCGGTCAAGTCTGCCATCACTACGTGGTCCCTGAGCTTGCACCAGAGCCCCCACTGCAGCCGCAGGGAATCATTGCACCTGTCCTGCCCACCTAGAGCCCACCATCACTGCTGATGGCTGTGACCATCACTACACCAAAGGGGAAAATGCCTGTGGCTGAGAAGGCTGTTACTGGGTTTCTGGTTCTGTTTGTTGTTGCTACCATAGTTATTGTTGTTTGTTTGCCTTGTTATATATACTAGCAAAGAACTGTTATTCCTATTCTCATATCTCTGCCTGAAAGCCCCTTAATTTCAAAATTAAAAAAAAAATTTGGAGGGAAGTGGGTCATATTCTCCATTCCAAGGGAGGCTCCTGCCTTCTTTAGCAGACACCTGTCTTTCAAACCAAGACACCTGTCTGCATGCTCATGTCGTCCCTTCTCAAATCCCTTGATTGGGGCGTGCACATATTATTTAAATTCTGAAAGTCAGTTGTGGCAATCCCAGATACGAGTATAGATTGGGAGAAGAAGTCACTGAGAGAAGCCCTGTGGAAAAGGACTTGGGGGTTCTGGTGGATGAGAGGCTGGACATGAGCCAACAGTGTGTGCTCACAGCCCAGAAGACCAACCACATTGTGGGCTGCAACAAAAGACGCATGCCCAGCAGGTTGAGGGAGGTGATTCTCCTCCTCTACTCTGCCCTTTTGAGACCCTACCTGGAGTACTGTGTCCAGGTCTGGGGTTCTCAGCACAAGAAAGACATGGGCCTGTTAGAGCGGGTCCAGAGGGGGTCACAAAGATAATCAGAGGATTGGCACACCTCTCTCCTATGAAGACAGGCTGAGAGAGTTGGGGTTGTTCAGCATGGAGAAGGCTCATAGCAGCCTTCCAGTATCTTAAGGGGCTTATAAAAAGGAGGGAGAAGGACTTTTTATATGGGCAGATAGTGACAGGACAAGGGGGAATGGTTTTAAACTGAAGGAGGGCAGGTTTAGAGGAGATGTGTAGCAGATTTTCTGAGAGAAAGAGGGCACGATCTGTATTTAGAATAAGATATTGAACTACCCAGCTGAGGCCTACCCGGCTGAGGCTTGGCCTTGAGGCCCTGAGGCCTCGAAGCCTGTTGCGCAGTTAAAATTACTTGTGGCGCAGCAGAAATTAGATGTTAAGGTATTAATGTGAGACTGTGGGTTTTCTAGAGGTCACCGAGTGCAATTATTAGTGGTCACGCTTTAGCCACCTTAAGAATAAGTTAAACAGTGTGTGTTTGCATTTTTCTCTGTGCTGTATGCCAATGAAAGTGTCGCCGTAGTTGTAAACTATATGGGACTGTATATAACCTGCCATTTTAGGCAGAATAAACGGAAAACATGTGATTAACCATATTGGCTGGATCTGCGTTGCTCTCGTCTCAACCTCTCATTATTTTTGGGAGTTTCCCTGCTACAGAGATGTTAGGAAGAAATTCTTTACTTAAATGGTGATGAAGCACTGGAACAAGTTGCCCAGAGAAGTTGTGGATTCCCCATCCCTGGAAGTGTTCAGGGCCAGGTTGGATGGGGCTCTGAGCAACCTGAATCTAGTGAATGGCATACCTGCCTTTTCTTCATCTCTTAGAGACCCCCAGAAACCACCATGATGAACTGAACATGCCCAGAAGGGTGTGAAGTTATTTACCGTACCAGGCGAGGACAGGCTGGGCAAGGAATGAACATGTATGAAGCAGATTGTGCAATGCCATGCATATGTAAGACCACAGAGAACAATAAAGAAGGCAAGCTCTCTGATATTCGTTCGTGTCTTTAGTGAAATTATTTCCCACGCATCTTGACTTTGATTAAATACATACCGCTCTAACAACTATTATTAGTTGTGGAGTTCTTTCCTCCCCATTTCAGGCAGGGTGGTTGGAACTAGATGATCTTTAAGGTCCCTTCCAACCTAAACCATTCTATGGTTTTATGAAGTAGTGTTTTATAAAAGAAAATGTGACAAGCCTGAACTGTCCCTCTTGGGTCAATAGAAATGTAGTTCAGCTTTTAATGATGTTCTTTAATAAATTCCTTCAGCCATGATGGGGGTGAGTGAAGCAATAGGGGAAGACAGAGGGTTAAAATCACTTCCCTGGTGTGAAGTGAGCTGTGAGGAACAGGTCCCAAGAGGTCACCAGGTAAGTAATTATTTTTTCAGAGCTAATCTTCCATCTCAGTTTACAGTTAAGCACATATTCCTTCTTGCTTTGATATTTATATCTCACTCTGCATCTTCTCTTTGTTCCACTAAAAACAGAAAAAAACAAAAGAGGGCTAAGAGATTCAGATGTGTGTGTGGACCTTGTAGGTCCCTCCTCTCTTCTGGGAGAAGGTCAACTTCTGGTGTCATGGGAGGGCTTGGGATGGTGTTAAATAGATCCAGGTACAGGAGTTACTTCCCTGACCCTGTATGACAGTCTAGCTGAATAAATGAATCCAAACAATTTTTGGTGAGACATCATTTTGGAGAATGCTAAAGAAACTGGGACTTCACTTTACCTGCAGATGTTAGAAATATGGTCCTCCTGGGGGCTATAAATGCCTTGGAAATGACTGGAATTTAGCAAGATAGTGATGAAAACCAGACATTCTAATCTGTGTTTGAAAAATGAGCTAGTCATTTATGGGTGAGCAGCAGGATGTGTCCCCCAGAGAGTCCCCAGAACCATAGAATCCTAGAATCAAGGAATAGTTTGGGTTGGAAGGAATTGTAAAGATCATCTAGTCCCTGATTTATTAAAAAAATATGGATATTGATCTAACACCGATATCCACAATGACGGACAAAGACTCTCTAACAATTTAAAGTTAGAAAGTGTATGTTTAATACGACGCCGGGCAGAGTGCGGGATAGCTCCCAAATACACACGCGCAATTCACAGGTGATCACAGGGTCTTTTTATGTACAAGAATATTGAATACCCAAAACACAAATGCATATTCATAACTCTGGTACATCCCATTCCCCGCTTTGTATGGTAATTAGCCAAAAAGCTATTAAGCATGCGTAGTTTGTTCTTTGAAATGGGTCGGTGGTCCTTTTATGGGGTGGGGGTCTCAAAATGATGAAGTAAAATGGGTCTTCCTTGCTTTGACTTTTTAACCTTTTAGTGTTACGTGACTACTGGATCCTGTTTTCCAGCACTGTTTGATTGATGCTTATATTGTGTTTTTGCAGCCTATTGATTATTCAAGGATGTACATCCTTCTGTTGGTCAGGGTGCACATCCTTAAAAAAACAAAAGGAAGTTAGTAACAAAGGGCCATTGATTACTCAGGAGTTTGACAGGCTTCATGATTTACTAGTTCCTTAAATCTTCAAAATTAATGCTTCATCCCAACCCCCCTACCAGGGGCACACATTCCACTAGACCAGGTTGCTCAAAGCCTCATCCAACCTGGCCTTGGTAGGAGTCGCCATGTAGGATTTATGGGGAGCATTTGTTGTGTGTGAAGTCACGTTGCTGCCACAGCAGGGACGGCCCTGAAGCTGTGAGCTCATTTTGCCATTCAAAAGAGCAAATCGAAATGAACCAAAAGACAGAACTTCAGCTAGATCAACTGGCTTCCACCTGCATCTACATTTGATATACCCCATAATCCTTCTGTACTGCCTACTGCTTCAGACAATAGATTCATGTAACTATTTTACAACCAATATGAATAGAAGTTTGGAGAATTACACATTTTTTTATTGACTGCAAAGTCATTATGCAAGTCTATCACCTCAAATATGAGCACGGTAAAAAGAACTTGATATTCCTAAAGCACAGTTTATAAAAGCTTTATTGGATTCTAATTTGTAGTATGGGCTATAAATTGTTCAAGCTGCAGTGCTCATACCATGTCCCTGACACATTGGGCTGCCCTTGAAGATGCTCTGTTTAATAAAGCAACTAACTCTGTGAGAGATCACTTTCAAGCACTTTATTATGATTGTATTAAGATGTCCACAGCCAATTGCCTTTGCTTTTAGCACGGAGAAGGGAGATGAGCTCTGTTAGGGATGGTCACTGGCAAATCACAGAGCCTTTGCCTCAGCGGGGAAACATGCAACAAGGTATGAGGGGAAAGAGAGCACCATGTCCATACGACTTTTGGGTTTTATTTTTGTCTGTTTTGGGGCTCACCCCGTCTCACCGGGCCTTAACTCACAGCATCCCATCGTCCCAGGACTCACCGAAGCGCTGAGGCGGCGGAGCCTCGGGCGGAGCCTCGGACAGGGCCTCCCCACACCCCGCAGGCCCCATTCACCCCTGGCACCGCCCAGGAACCGGCTCTGCCGCCCAATGACGATTCAGCGAGCACGGAGTGGGACCACCTCCTCCCCGCACCCCGCAGACCCCATTCACCCTTGGCACCGCCCAGGAACCGGCTCTGCCGCCCAATGACGATTCAGCGAGCGCGGAGTGGGACCACCTCCTCCCCGCTGCTCCCCCTATTCCATCGCCGTCTGTGGTCCTACCGTGGGGATAGTTATGAGGCAAAAGGCGCGCTGAGAGCGCGGCCCTGGGTCGTGCTTCTCACGGCATGGCGGCTCTGCGCCGCTAGGCCCTGCCCGGCCTGCGGTGCCTCCCCGCCATGCCGAGCAGCAGCGCCGCCGCGGCCTCCCGTGCCGCCGAGCTGCCGCGCCTCCCCCCGCACTCGCTGCCGCTGCTCCAGCAGCACATCTCCGGCCTCGGCTTCCGCGACCACGGCCTGCCCGCCGGAGGCAGCGGAGTGATGGGGGTGGCCCGGCAGCGGACGGGCTTGGCGCCGCCGCCCGACTCCCTCGGGGAGCCGAGGCTTGACGGAGCGGGGGAGGCGGCGGCGAGGGGCGAGGGAGATCTGGAGCTGGAAGAAGAAGAGGACGAAGAGGACCACCTGGCTGCGCTGCTGCTGCTCTCCACGTCTTCCTCGCCCTCTCAGCCGCTCCCGCTGTTGCCGGCGTTGGGATCTGTCCTGCTCTCGCCCGCTCTCGATGAGCAGGAGGCAGCGGCGGGGGCGCACGATCCTGAGGGCATGATGGCGGTAATGCTGTCCCACGCTTACGGCGGCGGCCTGAGTGGTGGCGGTGCGGTGGGCCTCAGCGGTGAGCAGACGGCGTTGCTCCGCGGAAAGAGCGTCAACACCACCGAGTGCGTGCCCGTGCCCAGCTCTGAGCATGTCGCTGAGATCGTGGGGCGCCAGGGTGAGTGGAGGATTGGATGGGGTGTGGGGCGGCCTGGGCCTGCTGTCCTTCATCGGGATTCGTGGCAGGCCTCTCCCCGCACGCCCCTGGGGCGTGCCCCTTCCGTCCGGCTGCAAAAGCCCCTTGCCTTGGTAGTAGCTTTATGCCTCCTGGGGACGACCTCTCCCTCCCAGATCCCGGCTTCCCCATGAGGGATAGGATGCTGGTACCAGGCCAGCCCTACTTGAGAAGGTGAGAGCAAGGACTGGATTAGCTCAGACCTTCCATTTTTGTTCATCTGAGCTATAAAATGCAGTGGATAGCTTGGCAACGTACAGGTAGTTGTTGGCATGGGCTTTGCTCTTCAGTGACGCTTGGCTCGTGGTCTTTAGTGAGAAGCTGCCTTTCACTGTAGGAACTTAGTACTGTGTTTTACAAAGATTTTTGAGTGAAGGGCTTTAATTTGCCTTGGAAAGCAAGGTATGGGCTGACACTTCCTACAGCCTTTAATGGTGCTCACCGATTACAAAGACCTGAGGAGTCAACGAGATGGAGAAAGGAGACATGTTTAGCCCTCCTCTGTGTGAAAGCCCTTGTCTTTCTGTTTGGGTTATGGCTTCCTGCTTCCTGTTGATTGCTGTTGCTACAGTCGGTGGGTCTCTATTATGTCATTAGGATGAGTTCATATCAGCGATGTCACCTTCATTTCGTGCCTCTTATGTGGTCTTGTGGGAGTGGTGCTTGGAGGAGTTAGAAAGATGTTTTGCACCAGCTTTCTAGTGGGGAACCTAATTTTAAAAGCCCTTTTTATATATTGAAAGAAGCACTGAGCAGTGTCAAGTGTAGGTGTGGAAATGCAGACAATGAAGTTGCCACTGTCTCTTCCCTTTCTGCTATTTTTTATTGTTTTGGGGGTGGTATGTCTCATTTGCTGATGAGCTCTGATAATGAGCCACTAGTTATGCTGCCTGGTCTCTCTACACCAGTGTGGCTTTGGATTGTTTTTTTCCCTTGAGTATGGAAGAAATAGTAAGATTGGTCTAAACCAATGTGGTATTAAAGAAAGGCCCACTAAGCACCAATGCTTAGGTGGACTTGTTTTCTCTTTCTACATTTATTTTAGGTTTTTAGAAGTTGAGGGTGGGGTTTTTGCTGTATGTGTCAAAGGAGAATAGAAGGCTGTGCAGCAGAAATTTGCAGGTAGCTTCCTCTGATACAGATAAGTCTGTTCTGTTCAAGCAGAAAATTTCTTTTCCAAGAAATGATGTTTCAACGTTTTAAGACTGTTCATGTGTCACTGGGGATGGTGGGCAGAGGAGAGGGGAGTGGGTGGAAAAGAGAACTGAAAACCGTGATTGCTACAGTCCTCTAAAGGAGAAATAGAAACTATTTGGCTTCAAGGACTGATTAGGCTACCATATTTATTCTGCACCAGATCAGGGTTTTTCTCTGTAGTATATTTTCCAGTACTTTGAGTCACTTAAAGACAAGATAATGGGGTTTGCATAAAAATAGGATCATTGTTCCTGAGGGTTCATTTGCTGCTTCTGCTTTTATTTTTCATCAGGTGTCATACTGTTTGGCTTATGATAAAATATTTAGCCTTGATGGGGAGGGATTTTATAATACAAAGAATTAGGGCTACAAAAGAGGAAGGAGCAGGAGTGGAGGGAGAGCTAAAAAAATTGTTACCAAATATACTTGCATGAAAGTTTTGTGCAAGGAGGCCCTTCAAAATTCTCATTCATGGGAGACTTGTGCTTAAAGACTGCCTTATGTATGTAAGTTGTATTAGTTCCACTAAATATTTGTCAAATGTCTTAAGACATACTAGTCCTTGCATCCCCTTTTATGGTCCAGAACTGTGCGGGCTCATTGCCTGGGTTAGAGGCTCTTGCTTTCTCATCCACTTGCTTTGCATGTGTCTGTGCCCTAGCCCACAGTGTTGTCAGTTGTAGTGCAGCTTGGTCTGCCTTGAGCAAGGCTGGTCAGAGCTGCATCCTTCACAGATCATTCTGCTCTCTGTAAAAATGAAGATGCATAGTCTCTTCCTAGCAGACGTCCTAACCAGCTGGTTACATTATCATACTTTCCACTAGACCAGGTTGCGCAAAGCCCCATCCAACCTGGCCTTGAACGTTTCCAGGGATGGGGCATCCACAGCTGCTCTGGGCAACTTGCTCCAGTACCTCACCACCCTCAGGAAAGAATTTCTTCCTAATATGTAATCTAAACATACTCTCACTTTGGATCCATTCCCCCTTGTTCTGTCACTACATGCTCTTGTAAATAGTCTCTTTCCATCTTTCTTGTAGGCTCCCTTCAGGTACTGGAAGGCCTCAATTAGGTCACCCCAAAGCCTTCTCTTTTCCAGGCTCAACAATCCCAATTCTCTTAGCCTTTCCTCATAGGAGAGGTGCTTCATCCCTATAACCTTGGTGGCTTCCTCTGGACTCCAACAGGTCAATATCCTTCCTGTGCTGGGGACCCCAGAGCTGTATGTAGCACTGCAGGTGGGATTTCATGAGAGCAGAGGACAGGGACAGAATCACCTCTCTTGCCTCGCTGCCCACACTGCTTTTGATGCAGCCCAGGATACAGTTGGTTTTCTGGGCTGTAAGTGCACATTGCTGGCTCATGTCCAGCCTCTCATCCGCCAGCACCAAGTCCTTCTTGGCAGGGCTGCTCTTGATCTCTTCATCCCCCATCCTGGATTGCCCTGATCCAGGTGCAGGACCTTGCACTTGGTCCTGTTGAACCTCGTGAGATTCTCATGGGCCCACTTCTCAAGCTTGTCCAGGTCCCTCTGGATGGGATCCCATCCTACAGGAGTGTCAACAGCCCCACTCAGTTTGGTGTCATTTGCAAATTTGCTGAGGGTGCACTCAATCCCTTTATCTATGTCATTAATGAAGATACTAAATAACACTGGTCCCAGCAAAGACCCCTGAGGGACATCACTTTTCACTGGTGTCCATTGGGACTGAGCTGTTGACCGCTACCTTCTGGATGTAACTGTCCAACCAATTTCTTATCCATCTAACTCATCAAATCCATCTCTCTCCAATTTAGAGAGAAGGATGTTGTGTGGGACTGTGTCACAGGCCTTACAGAAGTCCAGATAAATAGCATCTGTAGCCCTTCCCTTGTTCACTGGTGTAGTCACGTCATCATAGAAAGCCACTAGGTTGGTCAGGCAGGACTTGCTCTTGGTAAAGCCGTGCTGGCTGTCCTGAATCACTTTCTTGTCCTCCATGTGCCTTAGCATAGCTTCTAGGAGGATCTGTTCCATGATCTTCCCAGGATTATTTTGAACGAATTCAGATATTTTATGTCAGACTCCTCTATACTGCAGTACTTTAATATCTAATTATGTAAGGGTGATGAGATTGAAATGCTACTTCTGATAGATTTCCACAAAGATTAAGTTTATATCCTTTCTGTTGCTCTCTGAGGTATAAAAATAACTTGAAATATCTGCAGCCTAAAAACATCAGCTGTGAAATACCAGGAATGCTGAGTTTGATCTAGACTTTGCTTGAGGCCTCACTGCTGTGTCTTAGAGCATGTTTTTTCTATGTCCCAACTGAAAAAGTACTGATAACCAGAATTCCACAGTACTCTATCCAAGTTTAAGTTTTTGCACAGTGGAAGAGAATCTCTAGACACTTTATCAGACCAAAGGAGCTTCTGAGTCCTAAGCAAGCTGTAAACAAGCAAAGACCTTATGGTGCACGCATTTAACATTTTTTCAATTGTGTGTGTTTCAGAAATAAATATAGCACTTAAGGCAATGAAGTGGTGTTCCCACAGCCCTGCTCTAGGTTGCTGGATTCCAGATTAGAATAATAGAATGGTTTGGGTTGGAAGGGACCGTAAAGATCATCTAGTTCCAACCCTCCCCTGTCATTGGTGGGGGCACCTTTTACTAGATGAGGTTGCTCAGGGTCCCATCCAACCTGACTTTGAACACTTCCAGGGATGGGGCATCCACAGCTTCTCTGGACAATTTGTTCCAGTGCTTCATCACCCTTTGAGTAAAGAATTTCTTCCTAACATCTCTAAACCTGCCCTCTTTCCGTTTAAAACCATTGTCCCTTGTCCTGTCACTATCTGCTTGTATAAAGAGCCCCTCTCCCTCCTTTTTATAAATCCCCTTTAGGTACTGGAAGGCTGCAATGAGGTCTCTTTGAAGCCTTCTCCTCTCCATGCTGCACAATCCCATGTCTCAGCCTGTCTTCATAAGAGAGAGGTGTGCCAATCCTCTGATCATCTTTGTGGCCACCTCCGGACCTACTCTTAACAGGTCCACATCTTTCTTGTGCTGAGGACCCCAGACCTGGACACAGTACTCCAGGTGGGGTCTCAGAAGGGCAGAGTAGAGGGGAAGAATCACCTCCTTCGATCTGCTGGGCATGTCTTCTGCTGCAGCCCAGGGTCTCATGTGGGCATTTTTGCTGGTAACTGTGCACAGATGTGGGATGCCACAGCTATAGAAGGTGTGGAGTGCTTGAGATGTACCTTGTGGTTGATAATTGAAACTATGTTGGAAGTTGCTGGGTTACTGTGACAGCAGTTCAGTGTGTTGCTGCTGGAAGCATTTACATCACTGGAAAAGGCTTAAGACTTTAATGAATAGTTAAATGCTCCTTAAAAGTCATGTATTATTTCTGAAACCTGGCAGGTTTTTGTGCCTTTTTTTTCTCTTTTTTTAATGTTATTTTTATTAATCTTAAATGTTCTCAGCCTTTTCTTATTCCTCTTGCCCCCCGAAAAATGAAGTTAACAGACACTTGTTGGGGTAGTGCAATATATTTCTTTGTAGTCTTTGAGGTAGAAAAACCTCAAAGGTGAACAACAAAGGAAAAGATTTTTGTATCCTTTTGTCCCTGTAAAGGCATTCGACTGGGAGCCAGAAAAACTAGATTCCATTCCTGACAGTGTACAGACTTCCTGTATGAATTTGAACTAGCTGTTGAGTCCACCCTTTGCTAACTTGGCCAGTCATCATGCTGAGCAGAAAAGCTACTTCCTTTGCTGTCAGCAGCTAAAAATCCTGCATGCACAAAGTTGCATTGGTTTAAAAAAATAAAATCAAGTTAGAGAAAGTGCTCTTGAGAAGTGGTAGCAAGAAAGCTGTGTTGCTGAGGAGGTGACCTTGTTTGCATGAGAAAAGCTGGAATTAAATAAGCATGTATCCAGACTTAAAAAGCTTCCTGAAGTCTAACTTAGGTTTTGTTTTAATTTCTAAATCATGTGATGGACTTGTGAAAGTCTGTGGATCACCTGAAAACTGTTTTCCCTATGTAAAGTTGGTGATGCTAAGTCTTCAGTGCCTCCTGCACTTTGCACTTGAAGTAAGACACATTTAAACGCTAACACCTCTTTTGAATAATGCAAAAAGAGGGGTAGTTGTAGTGGTTTAGGGCAAATCTGGGAGGAAACCTCCTAAGGGGCCCTCCCTCCCCTCCCCCAACCGGTTCGGGGAAAGACCTCCTCAGAGACAAGTGGAAAGAAACCTGTTTATTAAACAGGCAAAGTACTCCCCAGCACAATAAATTGAACAATACCAGATGACAAGAGCTTTGTGCCGCTCTGGAGAGATGACAAATTTAGAAAAGAAGTCCCACCTGTAGGTGGTTGCTCTGTTCTCAGTCCCTCTGGTGCTGGGAGAAGTTGCTGGGCAGGGTAGATCTTGGTGGGTCCCAGGTGCAAGCCCTCCGGCACTACCCCGGGTCCTCAGTCCAGAGAGATTCAAACAGTTACAAGGAAAGGCAAAAAGGGGGAAAAAAAGGAGGAGAAAAAACCCTGAAGCTTCTACACCTCAGCTAGCTACACTAACTAAAAGAAGGGAAAAAACAAAAAAAAAACCCCTCTCCGTCCCATGTCTATGTGTTGCTGACTCCAACTCTCAAGGCCAGCCAGAGGAGGAGGGTTTCTGAAAACAAACTGCGTGCTTCTCCCTCCCCTTTGCTCTCAGACCCAATATTAAAGGTACAGAGTGTAATATCCAGCATAAACCCAACAGACGATTGGGGATACAAACATCATAACATCACCCTAGGACAGACAAACACAAAACCTGAAAGATGCTGGAAGGGACAAAGTCTGTCCTGTAGAGATGGTGCATCCCTGAGTATATTGACTGTCTTCAGATAGTGAATGCTGGAATATATTTAATACATTTCAGTGTTTTGACTATCCAAGTAATGTGATTTTTCCATGTTTATATCCTCGATAAAACTGACAATAGTGGGTTTTCTCCCTAAAACACTAGTTGGGAGCTGCTTAACTCTAAAGCAACACTTTTATGCAGATTTCATTATCTTGGACTCTTTTTTGTTCTTTGTTTTTGCACGTGGGCTCTTGAGCAAAATATTACTATGCTTAAAATAATTCTGGAAATTGAAACAAAAACATAATTCAGATAAGTTGGTAGCTGGTAACTATCTAACATAGCTGAACAGCCAAATAAAAGCAATAGCTATTACTTTTAGGTAGTGGAAAAGTGCTAAAACAATCCTAGAGCTAAATATATTATAATAAAATATGTTATAAATGAAACAGCCGAATTTGAAAAATAAAAAAAAATTATTTTTCCCGTAACAGCGAACATGGAAAGCCACGAGAAAAAGGACAGTCTCGATCCTGGGATCGACACTGGGTGAACGCTGGACAGGCCTCTATCGCACCTATCCCCCCTCTCCTTCACAAAGTCGCACCACCAAGAGTCCAGTTTTTATACAGTTTATTTTTCCCGAGGCAGGGTTTCTTTGTCCACCTTTGCTCAGATTGTATACTAATGTGTCCTCTTTTGAGATTCCAGATCTCCTGAATAGGTTTCTGGGCTGAGCTGAAGAATAGATGTGATTTCTGAGAAGCCATTATTGATTTCGATCAGTCTTGATGTGTGGGTGCTCCCGGTCATTAAGGCCATTGTTGACTGGCCATCTCTGTGGTTGTGATTCCCCTTTCAGTTGTTGATTTCTTTTCTTTCTCCTGGAGCTGTCTGTCCCCTCACGGGTGCAGACCAGCTTTCCCCGGAATCGGCTTGTCTTTTCTTTTGCCTTTTATATTACTTTATTTCTAGCACGAATTATTTTATACAGATATTCCCCATAACAAAATATAATAATAGTAATATAATCCTAGACCTTATGTTAGCGTATCTATGTACTGTATTGTGTTAGTTTAGGAAAGATGGTGAGATGCAATTGGTGATTTCTTTTGAACTGACAACCAGAATACCCAATTGCATGCAAAGATACACCTCTGGGACACACACAGCCTTAAAAGTTAGAAGGAAGCCTGGGATTGCTCTCTTTTCCTTCTGCCTTCAAAGGAGGCAAGGCAGCCCTGGTTCTCTCCCTTGGAGGGGCCGTGGGCGGCCTGGCCTACCCGGGCCCCAGGCCTTCACAGGAGGCCCACCTGGCCCAGTGACTCCCAGGCTGGGGGAGGGGATGATGTGCCCCATCCCGGCCCTGATCAGTTTTTAGCAGCTGGAAAACACCCTGCCGCTCCCCCTCGGGGGGGG
>VZDJ01000420.1:335490-346418 GCA_008694505.1 Cyanoderma ruficeps
TTAGCATAACAGTCAGATGAAGAGAGTGAGAAAAGGATTAATTAGAGGAAGGATGAAGGAGTTGCCTGTTGGCTGGACTTCCTTGTTTGAGCTATGGAAATGGACTCTATTGGTAGATTGTCTATGGAAATCATGGAAAAATATGCATTTGGGGAGATGATTGGTGGATTTTTGAGCAAAGGTGTTTGTGATGGACTGTATGATTCCATGAGATGTCTGAACAGAGAGAAAGATGAGAAGCTCCCGCACCAGTGAAAAAAGTGAGAAGACATCTCTGTTACTTGAGATGAGAAATCCTTTGCCTTGAAGCTGCTTATCTTTAAAAGGTGACACCCCAAATGTCTGTGTTCCACAACCCATAAGCAGCTTGAGAAACTGCTAATGGGAAGAGACCACATGGACGCAGGTTTTCCCCAGGCAGCTGTTTCTGTGAGAGTTCCAACCCACAAGAGAACTTTTTTTTTGGTTGTCAGTGGAAGAATTCCATAGAGAACAAGAGACTCCTCTCCTGAAGAATAGATGAAAAACTATATTTAAATAGTGAAACTGACTGAATGTCACAAGTTTTGTCTCTATGTTGTTTGTAGAAAAGTGAACACGTGGGGGGAGGAGAAGAGTTTTGAAAGTTTCATTTTTCTTTTTTTTCTTTCTTTTCCTTACTGTGTGTTAATAAATTACATGTTTACCTTTAAATTGAGCCTGTTTTGCCTTCTTCTCCTAAAATCCTAATTTCCCAGTTGCCAAATAAATTTGGTAAACAGAAAACCACCACATGTATTTAGCTTTGGGAGGATTAATTATAGTCCTTTCAAAAATACTGAATATCTGGTTTTATCTCTCAAGGTGTTGTGATAATAGTATTACTGAATTACTGACAGTACTTACATAGCCTTCACTGGTTATTAATTATCTGTAAGGCGTAGTTAGTATAAGCATCGCTAACTTACCTGAATTGCATGATTGTTGTTTTTTGGGTTTTTTTTTAACTGGTTTCTTAAGATTTCTTCTTTCATGGATAAGTTTAATTTATATGACAGAAGTTGTCATGTACCTCGGTGCCAACTGGTTGCCACAGACAACAAAGACCACAGGTCCAACTAACTTAAGTGAAAAAGGCAATTACACTTCAGATTATTTTTTTGCATGTTCTACAACAAGCCGGTTATTAAATGCTATTCTAAATGGCTTGTTCTAAAGACTGAAATAAAACTTGAGCTATTTGTTGAAAAACTATTTTTCTAGGTAGTTGAAGTCTTGTCATTTTTAGAGCCTGGAACTCCAGGATCTGAAACATGTGAGCATACTGTGGCCTGGCACAGTCTGAAATTATTGCTTAATTTTCAGTGGCCTATTGCTCTGATACCATGTAACAAATGTGATTTCAGATATGTTATTTGTCATTTGTGCTATCCAAAGATCCAACTCAAGTTGTGAAGTGTGTTAGAAAGGTACAGGTTTTTCAGCTGGGATTGTAAATCCTTGCTCATAAACGCTGTTCTTATCTGACTTCTTGGCTGGGAAGGACACAAAACACAGTGCACACTCAGGAGATTTTGTGTAGTCTGCCAGAAATTCTGTAGATTTTAATGTATGAATGCATCATAAGATTATTTTTTAATGATGTTGAAATTAAAAATCTTGGAAGGTAAAATACCAATTTCTAATTGTCTGGTGCTTTTGATTTTCTTGTAAAATTGCTATGTTTTAAAACAGTATGGTTTTCTTTTTTTATGCTTATAACATATACATAGAAAAGAAATCCTGATTAATGTGCTTCTGAACTGCACTGGATTAACCTGTCTGGCATGAGAAAACTGATGAATTCTTTTAAGCTGTTAGTAAAGTCAGCAGATGTGTGTTTCCCTGTCTCAGCCCCTGTTACCCTCTCTTCTAGTACACTGTGGTCTGAATTTCTAGAAAAGAAGCTTTGTTATAAACAGTGTTGGATATCTCAAAGATCTTAAATTTTGTTTTGATGCAATGCTTCCATCCCACAGGGCCAATTTCTCATCGCAGGCAAAAAATTTAGCAGGGATAAGGTTGCAAACTTCCTGTAATAAAAAATGTTGCTGAGCACTAGTACACTTTTATTTAATCAAAAGAAAAGGCCAAAGAGCTCTAAATCAAGCATTGGTTTCCAATTTCAGTTAATCCTTAATGTCTTCATTTTCTCTTTCATGTATTCTTTTAAGAGCATGAGATTTTGTCAGTGTCTGAGATCTCTGTTTCCTTCACTGGTGTAAGTCAGTAGTTCTGAGGTCTGCATCAGGTTCTCTGTTTCTCTTTTGAACAGATGCAGAATATGTTACTTTTTACCTTCTAGCTTATTTTACCTTTGACAGTATACTGTGGGATTTTGTCCATAAAAACACAGGTCTAGCAGCATTTTTGAATCAAAGTTTTGGTGTAGATGAAGATTTGCATTGTCTTTTGCAACCTTCCTTTATTGACCATCTACTGCATGGCATGGATAGTGTTTCTTTTTCATATCATGCAGGTCAGTTTTCCCAATGCTGTTGCTCACACAAATCTGCTTCATTCAGTAGATCAATGTTCCTAATCAAAACAACTTTTTTCCTGTAGTTATTTGTTGGATGTACTCCCTCTTTTATAACTATTGCTTTTCTGCTATTGTACCTTCCTAATTTGGCTCAACAGCTGCTACCTTAGTCCTGGTGCTATAGTAGTGCAAGTAATTAATAATAATACAAGTTGCTGTCCTCTGGTTTTTTTTGCTCCATGGACCTTGTTTACAGAGCTGCCATCTGTTTTGGGAATTGGAGTATTCTTCTGCCTGTGAGATTGCTGATTTGATAGTGTCCTGGACTGATATATAGAAGGAAACAGTGTCTAGGCTGACTACTTCATTCTGTACTAAATTGATATCTATCTATCTATCTATCAATTGGTAAATTAATACATGCGTAAGAAAACTTTAATAAAGAGTTTCTACATGGTTTCTAACCAGGGCTCTTTTTTCTTTGGAAGAGGGAAATATCCCTGAGAGCTTTTGAGTAGCCTTCTCTTGGAAAGTTTTCTCAACATCATCAGAGACTCTTAAAGCTGCCTTCTTTTCTCATCTCAGCTTGGCACCAATAGGGTCAAACAAAGTCTTGCTTCCTTTGATCTAGCACAGCCAAGTGGTTGGCCTCAATTCCTCAGTTCTTGGTTAAAGTACTTGAGATCTCCAGACTCCTCTGTCTTGGTACCTAGGCAAAGCCTGTGTGGCTGCAGCACCTGGTACACTTGAGCTTGAAGTGCTGGTCTGGAAAGTATCTTGTCTAAAAACACTTCTACAGCTCCAGATGAATAATGACAAGTAGGAAAGTCATGTATCATCTTTGTTTTGTATTTTTTTACATGTACTAATGCTAAGTGGTCAGTTGCTCCTCAGGAATGGGTGTGATGGAATTATAATGGGAGCAGTCTTGGTCACTATATATAGCATAGAATCATAGAATATCCTGAGTTGAAAGTTACCCACAAGGGTAATCAAAGTCCAACTCCTGGCCCTGCATGGGACAACCCCAATAATCATACCATGTGCCTGAGAGTATTGTCAAACCACTTCCTGAATTCTGTCAGGCTTGGTGCTGTGACCACTTCCCTGGGGAGCCTGTTCCAGTGCTCAGCCACCCTCTGGGTGAAGAACCTTATCTTAATATCCAACCTAAACCTTCCCTGACACAACTTCAGGCCATTCCCCTGGATGCTGCCACTGGTCACCAGAGTGAAGAGATTTGTGCCTGCCCCTCCGCTTCCCCGGAAGTTGTCGACTGTGATGAGGTCTCCCCTCAGTCTCTTCTAGGCTGAACAAGTCAAGTGACCTCAACTGCTCCTTGTATAGCTTCCCCTCCAGATTCTTCACCATCTTTGTTGCCCTCCTTTGGATACTCTCTAATAGCTTTATAGCTTTCTTATATTGAGATGCCCAAAACTGCGCACAAAACTTGAGGTGAGTCTGTGGTGGGTTGACCTTGGCTGGACACCAGGTGCTCACCAAGCCACTCTATCACTCCCCCTTCCCAGCTGGGCATGGGAGAGAAAATAAGATGGTGTCCTGGTTTAGGGCAAATTTGGGAGGAAACCTCCAAATGGGGGTTCCTCGGGAGAGAAAAACCTAAATGGCCCCTCCCCCAGTTGGTCCGGGAAAAGAACTTCCTCAGAGAAAAGTGGAAAAAACTATTTATTTAACAAACAAGCTGCCCACAAGCATAGGAATGAATAATATGAAACAATAAAACCTCTCGCTGGTCCGAAAAGAGATGGCAAACTGAGGGAAGTCCTTGCCGTGTGTTAGCTCAGCTCTTTCAGTCTCTGATCAGTCTGGGTCCCCTTCGGCGCTGGAAAATCCTCAGATCCAGGCCCGGGGTGGGCCACAGGTGCAGTTCCTGGTGCTCCCCTGGGTTTTCAGTCCCGAACAGATTTAAACAGTCCCAAGAAAGAAAAATAAGAAAAAGAAAAAAACAGTCCAGGAAACTTTTTTGCCTCAGCTAGCTAGACTAACTCCAAAGCGAAGAAAAAACTCCTGCTGCTGTCCGTGCATCCGATGAACACACACCCCCCCAAGGACGAAGGAGTAGGAGTGAAAAATGTTTTCCCCAAAACAAACTGCGCGCGTCTTCTTCTCTGCTCCTCTCAGAACCAGTCTTAAAGGTACAGAACACACACACAGCACAGCACAGACAGAACAGACGATTGGTGATACAGGCATCATGGTCACCCTAGGACAGATGGAAAATGACTTGTTGGTTGAGATAAGGCACTTTACTAAGGCAAAAGTGAAAACTTGTGTGTGCACAAGCAAAGAGGAAAAAAAAATTATTTTCTACTTCCCATATGCAAGTGATGTTTGGCCACTTATTGGGAAGCAGGGCTTCAGCATGTGTAGCAGTTGCTCCAGAAGGCAAACATTGTAAGTAAGGAATGCCCCCCTTCCTCCTCCTTTTCTGAGCTTTTATATCCCTTATGGAATATCCCTTTGGTTAATCTGGGTCAGCTGGTCTAGTTGTGTCCTCTCCCAGGATCTTGCCCACTCCCAGCCCCTAATGGGGGGAATGTTGAGAGACAGCACTGATGCTGTGCCAGAGCTGCTCAGCAGTAGCCAAAACACTGGTGTGTTATCAACACCTTTCTAGCTTCCAATGCAAAGCAGAGCACTGTGAGGGCTACTTTGGGGAAATGAACTGGCTCAGCCAGACGGAATATAGAGCCATCTTGATATGTTCCACAGGCAGGCACAGAGGTTTGGTAACTGCATGTCCTGGTTTGGGACAGATTTGGGAGGGAACTTCCCAAAGAGGTCTCCTAGAAAGCAAATTCAAGAGGCCTCTCTCCCAATTGGTTCAGGAGGTAAACCTCCTTTGAGAAAAGTGGAAAAAACCTGTTTATTTAACAAGAAAAGTACTCACAAACATGAAAAAATTAATAATATTAAACACTGGAACCTCTTATTGTTCTGAAGAGATGGCAAATTCAGAGAGTCCTTCTCGTGGGGTGTAGCTCAGCTTGCTCAGTCTCTTATCAGTCCCTCCTGCGCTGGAAAATGCCGCGTCCCAGGCCCCAGTGGGCCACAAGCATGAGCTTCTGGTGTTTTTCTGGGTTTTTGGTTCAGAGCAGGGCTGATCAGTTCCAAGAAAAAGAAAAGTCACAGTCCAGGGAACTTCTCTGCCTCAGCTAGCTAAAAAACACGAACTGAAAGCAAAGGAGAGTTCTCTCCTGCTGTCTGTGCTGCAGACAACACAGTCCGTGAGAAACAATGTGGGGGAGCAAGTGCAGGTTCTGCAAACAAACTGTGTGCTTCTTCTCTCCCCCTTTGCTCTTGGATCTAGTTTTAAGGGCGCAGAACTCAATATCCAGCATAAACAAAACAGATGATAGGGGATACAAGCATCATAAAGTCACCCTAGGACACTGCAGTGTAACTAAAAGCTTGTGATTGCAGGGGTGAGTTTTCGATGGGCCAGGAGGCAAGGAAAAATATCTTAAGTATAAAATGCTCTAATTTTTTTATTATTATATAGTGAAAGGTTCAAGAGTTAAGGGCAGGGAAAGATCACTCACAGATAACCATCACTGGCAAAACAGACTCAACTTGGGGATATTAATTGAATTTATTACTAACAAAATCAGAGCAAGATAATGAGAAGTAAAATAAGACCTTAAAAACACCTTCCCCTCCACACCTCCCTCCTTCCCGGGCTCTTACCTCCTCCCCCAGCATTACAGGGAGAGAGGGAATGGGGGTTACGGTCTGATGTCAGGGGCTGGGGAGCTCTGGCTACCTCTCACCCTGGCCATGCTGGTCAGGAGTGGCTGTCCTCGGACTGCTAGCAACTTGGAAATGAACAGCTCTTCTGAAATATATGTCAAGCAGTCATTCTTAATGAAGCAGATTAATTTTTCTTTGTTAATCAGGTGTGCAGTGTTATGCTCTGCAGACCAGCAGCTGTTGGCCTTGTGGTACTACCATCCAGTTTCAGTCAGGTAACAAAGGATTTGCACATAGTCACAGGGGTTCTTGCTTTCTGATTAAAAATTTGTGGCAATCTAGCAATGAAATAAGGGCTGTGCCAGCTTAATAGACTCCCTTTAAAGCTGTGTCCATATACAGCTGCTGCAGGCTCATATAAAATAAATCCCTGCATGTTCCCCTCAGCACACTTGGCAATGTTATGCTATCCCCTGCTGGTCTAGAGGGACTTCCCAGACCTTGCCCTTGCTTTCTGGGCAAGAAATTAGCTATGGCTCTGCTAGCAGCTCATTGTTTAGGGTTGATGTCAGTAGTTATTCTGTTACTACCTTGTTACTTGGTGTCAGTTTATTATGGTGGTCAGAGTGCTAAAGACAGTATTCAGAATGGAAGCTGTAATACAATATTGTCTTTCGTTAGATAACTGCAAAGCTACTGAAAAATATATTTCTGTGAACTATGGCTTTCTCTTTAGTGGTGATGAGCTGTGAGATCTGTGGTTGCTCTGGGGACAAGTTGAAGGATGCCAGACTTGGTCAGGGCTGCTTGTCAGCCCTCCCTCCTGTTTAAGAGATGAGTTGGTGCTAATACTACTTCACCCTGCTTGCTGCTTTTCCAGCCTAGGCAGCACTGGTGGCTTCACACAGGATTTTTATGTTTGAAGAGCTGCAGGAAATTCTCAGTTTTGATCCCCTTAGCTAGTTACTTGTTAGGAGCAGGGAAGGAAAACAAACTGGTGTTCATTTGATTGTGGTTCACAGGGATTGCTCACTGAATTTTTACCCACCATGACTTCCAGGCTTCTATGTGGATAAATTTCTTTCAGCTTTTTTTTCCCTAAAGCTCTCTGTAATTGGGGAGGCAAAATTAAACAGACATGATGGTAAGAAGGTTTAAGTTCCTGTGTGTGCCTGAACCCCAGTTTTGCAGCACTTGGCAAGAGGGTATGAGGTGTGTGTCCCTGCTGTGATAGGTTGCATTTTGCTACTGTTGATAATTGGAAGGATTAAGGATTTCTGTCCCGTGGTGAGAGAGGGGATACCACACAACAAAGGGAGCCTCATCTATAAATTGATCCTTGTCCCATTCCCACTGTGTGACATGGAGGTGAATTCAGCAGAAGAAATGGGGGAAAAGTTACATTTCTCCATGGCTGTGCAGAGCAGGAGTCTGGAATGCTTTTTTGGGGTGGTTCTTGACTCATGGCAGCAGCTCAGCTGGTGTGGTGTGAAGCAGGTGTGCACAGGGTTTCCACTGCGGTCACTTGGCTCTGCTGGCTCCATTGGGGAGTTTCCCTCATGGATTGAATGGCCTAAGACTGGGTTTGATGTATCTCATCCTGTTAGTGATGATGAAAGGGTGAGTGAGGGCTGAGCTGGTTGTTGCTGTGTGATGAATGAGGACTGCAGGTGCTAAGTTTAACTCTCATTTCAAGGGGAAAAAAATTAATCTGTCTTCCTATTATCTCATTTTAATTAGGAAGTATTTAATAATTTCAAATTGGCAGTGTATGAGGTAAACTATTCCTTTAAAGCTACCCTTAAGTTTCTTGAGGAGTATAATGTTCATTGTGTGGTTAAAATGTATAGTGAAATAATCCTCTTAAGGGGAAAAAAATGGGGAGAAGGCTTGAGAAGAATGATAGAAATCAGCCAGCACAGGGTGAACACTGCCTACAGAACTTGGCTCAGGTGTCTTGTCTGGTGCCTGGGCAGGCAAGCACTAAATCTTTGGCTAAATGAAAGCAACTGAAAGGTTTTTGTTTTAACTGTGTCTGTATGTACTTATGGCTGAATGTGCTGCTTAGGAATGCTTACACTGCTGAACCAAGTGTAGTGGTTTGAAAACAAACCAAGTGAGAGGCTCCAAGTCAGAAAATATAATTTAATAAGAAGAAAGGAGGAAAAAAAAGTAGAATAAAATAAAACAAATGCAATAATACAAAAGACCACTGACAGAGTCAGAATACAACCTGAGCAGGGTGATGGAAGCAGTCCAGATGAGGTGGTCTTCCTGAAGCAGTGAGCCCATAGAAAGGTCTGGTAGCTCTGGTCCTTTGGGAATCCAGTGGGTAAGGGCTGCCCAAATCTCAGATTATATCCAGGTGAGAATGCTTTGTTCCTCCCCCCTGGGCAGAGCATTTGACAATGGGATGATGAGTCATACAGGGGGTCCTTGATGGCCCATTAGAGAGAGATCGCTCCAGAGGCAGTTATCTATGAGTCATACAGCAAGGCATCTGATGGGCCATTAACAGAAGATAGCCCAGGGGGAGGGGGTCTGAGAGAACACTGCTCCAACAATTTGATCCAACAGTTCATGAAGATGGTGATAGAATACTTTTGCACATCCTATACTACAACCCAGGACACCAAGGATGGTAACTGTATCACTGCGTGGCTACAGTGATCATCGTGTCCAGGGAGGTACAGGCACTTGCAGAGAAACAGACGAAACAAGTCTCTGTTTTTTTAAGCACGAGAGTCCATTTCGCCAGAAGGCGAAAAAGGAGAGCAGGGGCAGGGTGGTGGGGTTTTATCAGGTATTGCAGAGGAGGAGTCTTAGGGTTTGGGTCAAGGGAGGAGACAATACAAGGAGAGTAAGATCAGATTTCAGCTTTTTTGAAATGGGAGGATTCTACAGCTAACTGGTATTGAATAGACTTCTGTTATCACACTAAACTAAAATCACTTGGAAAGGTTTGATTAAATGAAATTTCTGGTCTAAAAGTCCCCTTTTCAGGCTTTTTTTCTATGTACTTTAAAATCTCGGTTACAAAAATCTTATTTATTGCAAAAGTGTGGGTGATATATTTTTTCTTCCCCTTTGTCTTTCCTAGTCTCCTGAGCTTAGATACAGAAACTTCTTGATTTATCCTTTGGCCATGTGATTTCATAGCTGGAAGAACTTGTCATTGTGGCTGCAGAATTGTTGGAGAGAGAATGGGATCAGCTGTGCTTTGCAGCATTGCCTTAATAGTGACTAATGGAGGAGTGTGGGAAACCAAAGCAGCTGAATAAAAACAAATAGGTCATTCAGCTGGAGTGGTATAATGGGCTACTGAACTTGTATTTTGACATGAGTCATTTGTGGGGGTTTCCAGCACTCCTTGTAGACAAAATCCAGTGAGTATTGACTGACTCATTCAAAAATATTGGGTTTTGTATGTGGTAACTTTCTTCAGTTCTTTCTAACTTTTCAGATAAAGATTGAGAGTTGATCTTGATAGTCTGGGGAGTCAGCTTTTCACTGAAGCCAACTTTCTGATGTTTAAAAGTCTTGTTTTGTTGCTACAGGGATTTGAGGCAGTGTTTGGCCTCTGCTTTCTAGGTATGTGACACCTTAAAAGCAAAGCTCTACCCATCCTGGTCTGTGCTGTTCTGCAGCCTGAGGAAGAAAGGCAAGAAGGCTTTTCTTTATACTGGAGTGGTTTGGAAATGTGACACTGGCAAAGCAATCTGGGAATTTGCAGGGAATGGAGTTGAAGGTTCATAATTCTAACTTAATTTAAATTTCTAAAATATCAGGAAAATCTTGTCTAAAATGTAAGCTGTAGGACTTGGCAAGGCTGTTTGGAATCTGGAATTAGGTGGGCTCTGAACTGTGATATATAATTGTCATGGGTTGGCGCTGGCCAAATGCCAGTGCACCCATGAGTGTATGTTTTTCCCTAATAAACTACTGTGAGATGTGGTCAAGAACAGAGCAGAACGGGCCTATAACTTGAAATAGGAAAAAAAAAAAATTATTAACCTACGTAACAACAGACAATACATAACAAAAGACAATAGACACAGAAAGAAAACCCAATCACCCAAAAGCAGAAAAGAAAACCTCCCAGAACACTTTTCCTCCTCCCCCCACTTCCATCCCTTACATGCTCAACAGTTGACACCAGCACATACCCTCATATCTACTTACTTAAACCTTCCACAACCCTGGGTTCCCAATACAAGCCATTATCCCTTAAAAAAAACAATCTTCAATCCATCCAGAGAGAGAGAGAGGAGTTTCTCACGCATCACAGACCCCCCCACAGGAAACACAGGTCCATCCTCCCGTGTTCCCATGGCACCACCCGGAGAATTCTACCAGGATGACATTCTCCTTTCCATGTCCAGTGCTCTCACCACTGTCCATGGACCAAGACCAGAAAGTCTTTGGCTTTGAACCAAAAAGCATCCACCCAAAATACAGTCTCATTTATATTCAAAAGAGTCAGGGTCTGTCTATGGCTACCATTACGCAAGAGAAGTCCAACCCAAAGGCCACTCCTCTTCATCTCTGGCATCTTCCTTTATCATCTGGGTCCCAGGTTGTCCTTTCTCTTCTGAAACCACCAGCCATGAGAAATCAGTGTCTAAGAACAATTCTCCTCTGCCTTAGAAAGAGTTAAAAGCTTCCGTCTCCCAGCAAGGCCACAGGCTCAGGCACTCCGGTAACTCCCACACAGCTC
>VZDJ01000420.1:351111-379280 GCA_008694505.1 Cyanoderma ruficeps
TCACTCTTAAATAGAGATATTATAGAGATATTATTATATGTGGACTTTTAAAGACTCTTAAAGACATGGATGTGATGGTACCCTCTAGTAAACTTTCTAATGAATTCTGACTGTTGGACTTCCTTGGGATCAGGCTGAAGTTATTAATAAATTTTTACTTTCTCAAAAGGCTGCTATGGTAACACTAAACTTAAGTGGTCTCTGGTTCAGTGTAAGCAGATGGCATGTTTAGCAGAGATACATCTGGTGTAATATAGCACAGCGAGGGCAAATTTTTATAAATTACACAACTGAAAAAACCCTCAAATTTTCCAGGCTTTTCTAAAGGATCTCTGTTAATTGTTTGGCTTCTGTGAGCTGGCAGCAATGAACCTTGTTGCCTAAATGCAAAAGTACTTCTCTGCTATGGAGGATGTGTGGTATTATCAATATATCAAGCACTTTCAATGCTGTCTTCTACCAGTTTTGAGGAAATATTTTTTGCTTTATGTGACAACTTATGCCTAATTCTTCAGCATTGCAAATATCTTTTAAAGCATAGTTTGATTTATTGAAATGGATTGTGTAATTGGCAGGTTCAGATAATAAATGACAGCAAGGTGGGAAGAGAGAAGCTGCCAGATGCACTTCCATTTTGTCCTTGATGAGGGCGGTATGTCCAGAGGATCAGGAATGTCTCAATTTGGGAATTCCTACCACTGATTTTGTTAGTGTAATGTGGAAAAAGTCTGGCTGGCTTCATCCAGTTACAGTAAGGGCTTTGGGATGTACATACTTTGACTTAGAGTGATGATGCTGACATTCTGTTCGTTAGTCTGATCAAGCTGTTCTTTACCTTTTTAGAGGGTATATAGTTCAAAATGTGAAGCATTTTTATGTTCAATTCATGTCTTACACATAAATATATATTTTTAGTAAGAAAAAGGAAAAAGGGGGAGTTGTGTAAATGCCCTTGTATTATTCATGACAGTAGCTGTGACAGTGGCCCTGTAATCAGTTTACTTCATTTCAAAACTGTCTTTCCAAAAAAAAGTCTCTTGAATGAGCTTCTTACATTTCAACCTGTGGATGTTTCTAGCTTTTTCATCCTCAGTACATTCCCAATTCTCTGTTGACATGTATTAAAACAGCAAAAACAAGAAAAGACACAAAAGTAGAGTTCTGATGTAGTTTTTTTCTCTTTTTTAAAGTATTATTTTCCCAAGACAATCTTTTTCTCAGTGTAACAAAAAGAAGAAATTGTGTATTAAACTAGTAAATATGCAGAAAATTTTATTTTTATTTCCACTTGAAGAGTTACATTTAGTATAAAAGTTTACAACTAGGAGTTNCATTTCGTATAAAAGTTTACAACTAGGAGTTGCCTTGAAAGCATATTATATACTGCATAACTTTAATACTATAATGGCTTGTAGGATAGTTACATGTCAGTATTAAAATCTGATCTTTAGCTGCAGTCTTGTAGATCAAAAAAATGTTCACTGAGCGTGTATTTTGTTTTATTGCATTGTACACTGCAACTAACAAGCTAAGGAATCAACAGACATTAGCTGCGTGTACCACTTCTATAAACCACAAACTAAGAATAAACTGATAAACTATTGATCTAGCTTAGTATTTGCTAATTTTACTACTCTTTGTTATGTATATGTAGGGAGGTCATAGGGATTATAAATTCAATTTTGGTAAAGTTTAAAAACTATATATTTTATGATAAAGGGGCCTTTAACTTATGATGGCCAAAGCACTGATATTATATATTTGCTGTAAAGAGAATTATAAGAGTTTTATTTTTCTGATATTAAAAGTTACTTAATAAAGACTTGTTTCCATTAACTTGAATGTTTTGCTCTCTTCGTAGTTGTCACTTGGGGCAGCTTAGGCAGGCTGGGGCTGGCTGATATCCCCCACCCAACCAGGGGCATTTTTGGTGCTTAGTATTTCATGTGCAGGGATCAGGCTGGTGGGATCCTATTCCAGTGCTGCAGGGCTCCACTCCTGAAAGAAATTTAACCGGTATAAACAAAAATTGAGGGGGTCTGTGGGGTTTTTTTTTGGTGGGTTTTTTCCCAAAATACCCTTGGCTCAATTTTTCCCAAAGTTGCAGGGAAAAGCTTCCAGGAGCTGCTAGGTAAACTTTAAAATAAATGCATGCAAAATGAGCTGAAGTAGCTGAAGGGAGGGTGCAGGTTGTTGCTAAGAAAACAAATGGGGTTTGGGCAAATGAGCTGCACCAGGAGCTGTAGGAAATCCCAAATATTGAGGCTGGCAGGTGCCTGTCCCAGGGTGTGACACTGAGTCAAACCATTGCCCTGCCAAGTCCACCACTAAACAATGGTCTTAAAGGTTTTTTCCAATCTAAACCATTCTCTGTCCGTAAGTCAAGGGGGAAAAGAAATATGGACCATATAGTCACTTAGGTTGGAAAAGACCTCTAAAATCAGTCCAATTGTTAACTCAGCACTGTCAAGTCCACCCCTAAACCATGTCTCCAAGTGTCACATCTACATAGTTTTTAAATCCTTCCAGGGATGGTGACTCCATTACTATTCTGGGGAGCCTGTTCCACTGCCTGACCACCCTTTCAAGGAAGAATTTTTTTCTAATCTCCAATTTAAACTGCCCCTGGCACATGAGACTCATCCTACTGCTTGTTAGTTGGGATGCTCCATGCCTGCTACACACTTGGGATCTACTCCCTCAACCTGTGCTAACCTGAGTGGCATGTCAGTGGTGCATCCCTTCTGCTTGCTGCTGATACCAGCTGCCCAGGTGTCTCCATGAATCCCTACCCACAGCAGCCATTCCCACCTCTACTACCACCATACTATGTGTCCTTGGTCATGTCACTACACCCAGAGGCAGCTTCCCTGCTGCACCTAAACCTGCCATCCTCGTGCTGGCCATGCAACTTCCCTGCTCTGAGCATGGCCATGCTGGTTTGCACTGCTTTGGCTGCATTTACTTCAAGACAATGCTTCACCCTGATTCAACAAATCAACAAAATCAACCCAAACTGCCAGTCTGCCCCAGGGTGTCCCCATCTTCTGGTGCCATCCTATATCTATGAAGAACATGACCAAAAGGAGACATGACTCACACCATCTGTAGGATGCTCCCAAAGCTGCTCCCCCCCCCCATGTTTTCAGCCATGGAAGATGGAGCACTAGTGGACATCTAATGGCACCTACCCCAGATGCCCCGAGGCAGCTACAGAACCCCCTGGTGCATAGCCATCACCCTGTGGCAGAACCCAGCCTTGTGTCCCTTGGGTCACTCCAGTACCCCCATGGACATGAAAATAGCAACAGTGTGGGCAGGGGTCTGACATGGGGCCATCCTTCAGCCCCTGGGGCAGCACAGAGATGCTCAGACTGAGACATTTTGGAGCAGCTTTAGCTTTGTGATATGGATTTATTCCATGCCTACAGCCACGTGGTTGTATCAGAGGGTTTAAATGTGCATCATGTGCTAGTATATAGTTTCTCAGTGCTCTAAAGGCAAATACCAGTGTGCTATCCAATGCTTTTACATTGGCCTCAACAATGACCAGCCACCAGTTACAAAATAGTTGCTAAGTACCAGGAGGGAGCATCTGAAAAGCTCTCTGTAGAGGTATGGAGCTAAAACTGCTTTAAGGTGGCTTATGGAGGGACTGAAACTGAGCAGGAACATCTTGGCCACAGAGAATTTGAGGAGTTGATGTTTCTGTATATATAGGAAGCTGTTCGGGGGTGGAGGGGAAGTATCATCTTTCACATTAGTTATTAGTCTAGTACCTGAGGATACACAACTTATGCATCGGTGCCCTCCAGCCTGCCACAGCTACCAGTGAAGCCCCAGACCCAGAGTGAGTGGGCACTGAGGCATTCTGTTGTACCCATTCCTGCTCAAACAGGGCACCAGATCTACAATGGAGAAGGAATTTTCACCCTGCCTCATGCTCATAAATCACTGGAGTCCAGAGGGTTGGTGCCTTAGGGATGGTTTTTTTATCCCATATCCATTTTGGGGTTTGTTTTTGTTTTTTGTTTTGCGTCTGGGGTGGTCGCTGCCTCCCCCCCAGCTCCCTGAGTATCGTGATGGGTGAGAGCCCGGGATTCCTGTGAGAGTTGGGGGCAAAGGGGGGTTGCTTCCTTCCAGTGGGGCGATTAGTCTCAGCGGCCACACGGCACGATCCCTCTGATGAGAGATACTGTTGCCCTGTGGGTTGTTCCTGTTTTTTTTTTCTTTTCCTTCGGCACTGTGACTGGAGGTTACTGGCTTGCTTCTCTGCTGCTTGGGAGCCCAGAGCCAGTGCATGCCACGCCGGGACCTGAGAGCACACTGTCCCCTGCCAGGGCCACCCCCTCTGCACAGCCTGACCCTGGGACCAGCCATTGCCAGTGATCACACCCAGGGGAGTGACTCCCTGCTCAGCCCCGCTGTTCTCTGCTGATGCTTCAGGGCTCCTTGCTACATTTTAACCTGGAATCTCTGCTACACTTTGTCACCCCGGGTCTGCTTGACTGTGCCATTCCAGCTTGCTGCTTCCAAAGTCCTTGCTACAGTCCATTTCACCATCTGGAGGGGCATTGAGACTGCCCCTGGGGGTTTGTAAAGGAAGCCCCTTTTCTATCTCTTCCACCAGCTCACCTGACATTACTGTGTGGAGGTATGGCTGAGCTTCCATCCCTTCCTGTCTCGGTCAAGTCTGCCATTACCACGTGGTCCCCGAGCTCGCACCAAAGTGCCCACTGCAGCTGTGGGGAATCATCGCACCTGCCCTGCTTAGCCAGGAGCCAACAGCGCCCCTGCTGGCTGTGACCACAACTACACTAAAGGGGAAAGTCCTTGACAGCCGAGTGAAAGCTGTTATTGGGTTTCTGGTTTTGTTTGTTGTTGCTGCCATTGTTGTTTGTTTGCCCTGTTATACATGCATATATATATATAAGTAAAGAAGTGTTATTCCTTTTCCCATATCTTTGCCTGAAAGCCCCTTAATTTCAAAATTATAATAATTTGGAGGGAAGGGGGTCATATTTTCCATTTCCAAGGGAGGTTCCCACCTTCCTCGGCAGACACCTGTTTTTCAAACTAAGACAGTCAGCATATGTTTTTTCCCTTTCTCTCCCCATGGGATGCAGCTGCTTATGGAGATGAGGAGACAGCATTACAGACATATCACCTGCCTCCTGCTTTATTCCTACATTGCATGACTTGTGGTGGTTGGTGTTTGATTCATTTATTGGGAAGAGTTCTGCAGCCTGACTGCAGGAGCAGGTGGAGTAGAGCGCCTGTGCAACTTTTAACATGGCATGGCAATCACTCACCCACACCTGGCACTCATTCTGATCTCTGGTCCTTCCTCTGAGACCCTACCATGCACACACAGCTTGGCTGGTGGCTTAAATGAAGCAATTTCCATTAACATGAACACCCACAGAACTGTTGTGCCCCACCAGCTTAAGGCAGACTGGTATCTGCACACCTGCAGGTGCCCAGAGACATTTCTACACTGGAAACTGACTTTGGCTTTGGGTTTGATACTAGTTGTACCCAAGTATCTGACATGGGACTCCAAGAAGGGATCCTCTCGAATCACAGCCCTGCTCCAGCAAGTTCCCCTAGCCCTGACACAGTTCAAGACCACAGCTAGCAACTCCGACAGATGACCAGAAACAGGATAAAAGCTCTCCACTGAATGAAATGAAGAAGCCAAAGACTTGAATCTTTACCTTTTTTAATCAAAAACATACTCTGTAACAGAATTTCAGGAAAGTTAACTACAGTATATTATCCACAAACTAAGTTGAATGAAAAACATACAGTAAGCTACAAAGGAACTACTGGGAATTCTTTTGACCACTTATCAAAAGGTAATGGCTGAAAGAAGAAATGCTTAACTAGGCTTTCATGCTCAAAAAAAACCCTCTCACAGCAGGTTTTGGGTTGTGGGTACTTTGCAGCTCTCAATCCAGCTGAATCACTTTGTCCTGCTACCAAACTTCACTAGAAAGACACAGAAAAAGGTACAGGAGAAAGAAAGTGCTATGTGGTTTTGGTGACCTTCTATAAGTCCTGCAAATTTAGGAGCAATGTATCACCCAAAAGGCTCAACAGCAGCCAACAGAGCCAAAACCTCTTGAGATATTGTTGACAGTTCTGTTTTCACGAGGTCTCACCAAGTGAAACTTTCATGTTGCTGAAAAGTCAAGTCAGTTCTTGGGGACCTCAGCAGCATCATGTGCAGCAGCTTTGAGTCAGCATGGTCACATGCCTTAGATAATTTTCAGAAACACACAATCAAGAAGAGTGTTTTGAAAGTGAATGACACAATAAAAGGAAATGTTTGGCATTCAGCTCCTACATGACTGATGAAGCACTTTCCATTTTTGTTTCCCTGTCCAGGACCAAAGTGCCAATGAGCTGCATCAGAGGATAGAAGCATGAGCACAAAGCTGGTTCACACACATGCCTATGACAGGCAACTTGCAAATCTCAGTCCCAAGAACAATACCATGGTCCTCAAAAACCTGATACCAGTCATGGAAATACTCCTGTTATCAGCAGAACCAGGCAAGACCATAGCTTTTAAAGTCTTTCAAAAACCAAAAGAAGGTAACCTCTCCAAAACTGCATCCTTAAAAATACCTGACAATATAGCATCTTAGCATTTTATAGAGCAGATGTTAATTAGCATGGAGCCTGAGAGGAGGGGGGAAGGAAAGAGGATTTCTTAAATGAAGTCTGAATCCCACTTAGATGAAGATCCACGTGGCTATCTTTAACTGGTTGCATTAAAGTGACCAGCAAACCCAGTCACTCTGTGTAACAGAGTAAAAATGCAAATTGAGGGCAGTCCTTTCTAAAGCGCTTACTCTTCAAAGAAGAGATTAAAGATGCCTCAATAGAGACCACTATCAAGACATAACATTTGAAGGGTTTAGAGGCTGATGCCCCTCCTATAAACACAGGTATATGAATTTTGTAATGGTTCCTAGTAAAAGAACAGAGGCAGTTGTTCCTGAGCCACACAGAGAGAATGCTATCATGCTGCCATCAGAAGTGTTATGGTTTCAAAGGTAAGGCACAGGAGTTGGACACAGGTTCAATGACTGCTGCTACAGACCTGTTTGGTGACTGGGGGAGAACATTGTCTTGTCTGCAGTGTAGGTCCCTCTCTAGAAAGCAGAAGGGTACTTCCCAGGTCTTCAGTAGGCCAGAGCTGTAAATGAAGTGGTTTATATCATAGCCAGGGGCTCCAGGTCTCTGAGCACATCATTCTCATCAAGCCCAGAAAAGTGATGAAAGGAACACTTTCAACCACCACTGTTTAGCAGCTATGGCTCCTTCCAAGGGATTCCTGTAGAATTAAATATTTTTAAAACATTCCAGAGAAAAGCTTTTCTCTCCTACATCTCTACCATGTTAACCTTAAATGCCCTTGCTTTCAAAACTAACAGTAACACAGATAAAGCAATCTTAAACCTTCTGGTGTTAATCCCAGCTCACCAGTACATGAAGTTGAAATTACATCGTATTCCAGCACAGTGTGTTTTTTGAGGAGCACATAATCAAGGGTGAGAAACACAGAGGTAATTACTTCATTGAAAGAACTAAGCAGAGCAGACATGAGAACAGGATTGCAAGCAGGAGATTGCTAGCTGAAAAAATACTTGTTGAATTTGAAACATTCAGAGCTGAAGGAGACGTGATTTAGGCATCCTTGACATTCCTGCCTTCTGCATGTATAGGGGTCATGGCTATCAAGTAGCTGTAGCTCTTCTTCAACTCAGAAAAAGACAAATGCAAGACTCAAAGATTCAGTGTGCTGCCACTGAAGGGTTTTAAATTCATTATGCACTGCCTTTTATGCCTTGTCATAAAAATACAAAAAATTAAGTTAAATGCATATCAAGAAATAAGAATGATTCTCTTTTTGACTTTTAATAGTTACAACAGCATCTTATCAGAAACTGCCTGATGGAGAAGATGAATGCCTTTTCAGTATTTGTACTGCCTTACACAATGCTTAGATTTCTCCTGACGTGGAGTCTGCAATTTCTTGTTTCTGATAAACTCATCTGACATTATTTTGTTGTTCTACTCCAAACATTTGGGGCCATCTAAATACTACACTGTAAGTGCAGACTTAAGGAAACTTGCAAAACACCTGCAAAGAAAACCAATCTTAAAAGTTGAATTCTTTCAGACCGTAGTACAGGCCAATACACCAACAGGTGGAAGCAATCTTTCACTATTTTATCAAAGTTTGGCACAATCAAAGAAGAAGCAACTGGTACAGAAAGCTGTCTGTGAAGTAGTCATATACAGATCAGTCATCCACCAAGAAAAGCACCTTGCAAAGCCACAAAGTTAAATAGGGAGTAAGCTCATGGACTCCTAATCAAATGAACAGCCTTGTTATAAGCAATTCATCAGTCAGGTTACATACTTTCCAAACACTGAGGCACCTTGAACCCAGCAGTAAGTGCAGGGTAGACAATCTAATAGGGAGGCTGGCAAGAAAAACGTAGTCAGGCTATTAATTTCTTCCCCCAAATCAAGGTTTCTGTTGTGGATGAAGTGTAATCAAGCTGCTGGTTAATAAGCTTCTCTGAGGATGTGGTCTGAATTCTCTACTGAGAGTGTTCCTCAAGACTGTGAAGCAGCTTGCTTTGCAGACAAAATAGATCACTTGGGAGAGAAAGCAAAATGAAAAAGGTTTTAAACTAAAGGCCTTGAGAAAAGCAAACACTATTTTTCCATACATCAAGAAGTTGCCACATAAGTGAAAAGAAAAAGTGATCTCATTAGAAATTAGTCTGAAGAAGACAGCACTGTTAGTGAAAATACAGAAAAAATGGATCAATTTCTGGCCATCACTCCTAGGTCATCTGTCTTCTGTACTTCCACACCTAAGAGAAACAATAACTGCTGACTTCATAAGAATTCCAGCATATGGGAGAAGCAATACCTAAACACTGTGTCACAGCCCTCTACAGATTCCTGAAACTATGCAAGAAACTTGTCCAAAAGCTTTTGAATAATCTCTTCCAAGACTTCTACTTCTGTTAACCACTCCAGCTGTGCTGCCGGGTCAGCTCAGCACAGCACAGCAGGCAGACTGAACCTGCAACACTTGAAGGACTTCAGTGTATGACCTTCTAAGCCTGTTTAATTAAGCTCCAACGCCCTATACACATGCTGAAAAAGATGGATTTCCTGCTCTCTCTCCATACCCCATCAAACAGTCAAAAAGATATATCCTCAGGACATGCTTTTATTGAGAAGCCATGGAAATAAGAAAAATTTGTCTTGTCCCTGGCAAATTTAAACCAACAAAAATTCCTACCACTATTGGCTGCTGCAGGTTTTGAAAAGGAAAGGAATCCATCGTTCAAGATCAATGGTTTCAAGATGCAGAATTACATTATATAAGCAAACTAAATTTATTAAAATCAGGCTTTTCATCCTTTTATTTATACTATTAGCTAGAGATAAAGCATACACATTGTATCTGTCATACAGTCAATACATTTGCAGGTTTTTTTACTATAAATTCTCTATACAAAGTCACTGCCAATTGATACGGTAGTTGATGGCATAGGGCTTCAAATAACCAAGAGCTATAAAAACAAGTTTGCCATCTTGCCCCGAGTGGAAATGGTGAACAGATACAAAAACTGGATCCTAAATATTGATGCAATATTATACATGATTTAATAGTATATGCAAGTAAAAAGAGTCATGCAACTTCTTTAAAATACCTGCCAAATTTTAGTTGAGTAAAATCATAGAAGTCAGCAGTAATTATGAAAATATGTTCCTGCCATTAGGTGCTTGTTATGCAATTTCAGTGGCAACTTTGCAGACTAGGCATTTCATGTTATTTGAGTGCCAGCACTGAAAGTATCCATTTCCTTTAGTGTTTTAAAACTCATGTGTCTATATAAATAAAAATCTAAGATATCTTTTTTTAAAAAACTAGTGAAGGAAAAGCCACATTTCTTTTCCTTGCTATTTTTAATCAGTGCCAAAAACGTATGTCTCATCCCCTCACTTTTTGGCAGCTTCTACGTTTTAATCTGGAAAAATCATAACAAGATTGTCAACAAAATAAAGAATTCTTCTGTTAACTATTGTTCCCTAAAAAGAACACCACAAATCAGCTGGAACTTTAAAGTTGCTACAAGGTAAATGTTTGTAACTAGTAGAAGGAATTTTCAGATATAAATATATATATAATATATATTCTGCATAAAAAGGCTCCTGTGAGACTTATCACAAAGATGCCATAATAGAGAAGGAAAGTTTCAAAGGGAACAAACCCAATACTATAAAGTCTCTGTAAGGCATTTACATTTCACTTTAAGCCTTGTATTATGACAATTAAGTTCTGAAAATAACTGAAATCCAAATTCTGTATGCTTAATTTCTTTCTGCTTAGAGCAAGACGGCAAACACATTTTTAAAACCTGGGTTTAGAAGATTAAGTAGAACAAAAGTAAAATATATCTTCAGGTTATAAACAGTACTGTATTTTACAATCCATCATCCTCACAATATAATGGCCCGCAGCACTGCAGCAGAGGGATCTCAGTCTAAAGGCTGTGGGTCTGCAATAGGCATGGTATGAAGTACTTCATCTAGAAGCTGGAGGGCACGGTGTAAGTGAATTTCAATCCAGCATGGTGTCTCTTTGATGCTCTGCCTTGGGTAATCAGGTCCCCAACCTTTTACAAAACTCATCCTGAGTATGCATAAGCGTCGAAGGTCATCTACACCAATTCCAGCAGCAGCTGACAAACCTAAACAGAAGTTTCAAGTAAGTGTTCAGACATGTTCTTTTATCATCTGTTTGTTTAGCCATTCCTGTCTGCTTGGCTTTTGCTTTGCATACAATTCCCTCTCACCACAGCCAAGGCCAGTCCATATTTCTAGCTCTCTGCTATAATGAATGCAGCAATTAATTTGCATTTCTTAGAATTAAATTTTTTTTTATCATTCTGCAATCTTGGAAGGGTGCTGAAATATAAAACTCTATAATAAAGCAGGTAGACACCCAATGTCTTATGTGATACAATGCACATAACCCTTATGTAGAAGTAAAAATACACTTATTCTTGATGTTTGCCAAATGCTGCATTTTCAGCATAGGAAATCAGACTGACCACCTGCAGGAAGCTGGATTAACAAACAACACTACTTACATGTAATAAAGAGATGAATACCGCTGGCAAACTTCAAATCGCCAAGTATGGCTAAGACAAAAGTTAAACACATTTCCCCAAGATGCCTTCAGCAATTTGTAAGATAGCTGGAAAGAGCCATGTGGCAATACAAGGAATACAGAAAACACTCTGGCACATAAAGCAGCCTGAGACATGTAAGTACTTACACTTTTAAAAGTACTTAGGTACAATTTCAAGAATCTAGAATTTAGTAACTAAGAAAACTCGAGCCCAGAATAACTTTAAAAAAAACCCAACCAAACAAAAAAACCCCAACCATAAAAAAAACCCACCCTCACACTCTCTTCTTCCTCTTCTCAAGGATCTTAAGTCTTCCTAAACCTAGTCAAGGACTTTAAGCCAAGTAATCCCTATTGTTTTGAGTAATATTTTTATGAGCTTGGATACAAGCAGCCAAAAGTATCTGTTTAAAGTAATACAGTTATGCTATTTGACCTTGTATGTAACATGCTTTCTGTCATACTGCAACACTTCTTGCAGTACAATAAGCAGCCACTTCCGTATCCAACATTCCCTGAAGACTACAGAGTGAAAAATGGTGTGTGGAATGGGTACAAAGTGAATGAATACAGACTTACCACAATGCCATCCCAGCCCCACCTTACCCCAATCTTGTTATTTCATTCCAAGTCTGTCTGTACTGTTGCAGGGGCAGTGGGTGGGTGCTGTTATGAGGGAAAGCTGTGTTATTTGTTTTCAGGTAAGGAAAAAAGGAAACCAAGAAGTTAATGCACTTACTAATGGCTGGGGCTATTCCACCTACTGATCCTGGTCCGGGGATGTTTCCTGCTACTGCTGCAGCTTGAGCAGCAGCAGCAGCTTGGGCCGTGGCAGCCTGCTGTTGCATCTGACGATGACACTGGCGTAAATCAAACACCTTGAAAAAAATAAAAATATTGAACTATTAGACTTACCAAAATCAATTAAAAAATAATTTCTCAACTCCCAGCCCAAATAATCTGGACCTCTCTACTCTCCCAAAGCAACTTGTACAATCTCACCATACACTTGGGTAAAAGCAAACCTTCCCTGATTAGTTTAATTTCTAACAGAAATAATCCGTTAAAACTGATTCTTAGAGACTCTTCTTATATGACATTACTGCCACTGGCACTACCAGAACTTGGCTGAACTGAGCAGGCTACAGAAGTATCATGTGTGGGACTGACTGCAAGATCAAAGTCTGAAGGATACTACAGGCTGATAAAATCCTAACTTTTAAATCCCAGTCTTTCCAGAAAATAGGCATATAGATAAAAATGGATGCCAACAAGTCCATCTTAACTTTGTCAGACTTTATTCTTCACTGTTTTACTGAAATGTGTTAGTCTATTTAAAAGAAATACCAATAATTGACAGGTCTGAAGTTTCAGCAGCTAGGTTTCGGGTCGGTGGTATTGTATATCTTTGTGATCAGGCTTAGCACTAATATATATACACAGGAATTCTGTTCTCATACTAGAAAGCTTGTTAAAAAAAAATCAATGCAAACTTCAGGCAGTTTAATTAGAAAATGTATTTTTACAAGTGTGACTTGTCCTAAATAAAGTTTCAAGTCTGGCAGAGGCACATCTAAGTAAGAACATCCTCAAAATAATTTGTTTCCATGCAATGTTCTGCGGCCTCTGGATCACTTCATGTTCATAACACTAACATGCACTTTAACACACACTTTACACTTCTACTGCATTTATACATAATTTCTCAACTTTTCTTTTTTTGGAGAGAGAAAATAAAGAAACAGATAACCTATACTAAAAATTTTAGTAGCAATTAATTTAAACCTGTAAAGCTAAAAATACAAAAAACGGCTATCAAGATTGCTTGTGACAAAATACAAAATTAGTTACTTTCATAGTATCTAGATAACACTTTCAGTTTATGTAGCAGTGCGTGATTCGGTTTTCCAATGTTTTATATACTTTGTGACATGTTTGTATTGGTTTATTCCAACTCCCCCCACCTCAAACCCTGATCAGGTTTCCCTGGTGTCCATCACCTTGTAAGATCTGGAAGATTCTGGGGAAAAAGCCCTGGGATTTGCCTAGGTACCTGGGAGACACCTTCTTCCACTGTTGTGTTAAGTTTCTTTGCTGGGTTACACCCCTCCCCTCCCTGGTGATTGGTCCTGAGCTCCTTTCTGTCTGGGAGACACCCCCACACTTAAGTGGGTGCCTTGGCTCTCCCTGGGGCTCTTGCACTGGGGGTTCAGCTCTTTCACCTGAGCTCCTGAACCCTCTGCCTCCCTGGACTGACATCTGCATATGGGAGGTAATAAAACCATCTAAAACCTAGCAAGAGACTACTCTTTCTTCCAAGCCGCTGATCACGCCTTAGCCTGAGATCCAGGACCAGCAGAACTATCACATATAGAATCCTAGGGAGCAAGCTAGCCGGTGAAGCTCCCCCAGAAAAAGGACTTCTATAAGTTTAGTCAATTTTAAAAGTCATCTTAAGTGATTTGTCAAATGGAAATTTTTAGGGTCTTTTAAAGCCAAGTTACATTTATTTTAGTGTCTCATAGCTTCTCTAACATTTACAAGACTCAAATATATGCTATTTGCCCTACAATTTTCACTAGGAACATCAAACCAACCTTTATATATGCACTTGGGTAAATCTTGTGAACTGCATCCCCTGGTGCACGCCCTGCTTCTCTATCCAGGTAGTAACTCTGAACGAAGACTGCATGGTCACTGAGGCATCTAACCCACACATCACCTTCTCCTTTGCACTCCAACTGCACCCCTTTACCTATATGCAACCTTAAAAAGAAAAACAGATCCAATGCAACTGTGTATACATACACACAAATCAGACCTTTCCTAAATAAACTATAAACAGCTCTCCAGCACTCTGCTCATACAAGGACTTGAAATCGTAGTTATTATCTTAGGTGTAAGTTAGCATTTGTTATGCAAAATCTGTAAATTAAAAAAAAAAAAATCTGTAATACCATGTAAAGATCTATGGGAAACACAGAATGCAGAAGCAATGATATTTGAGTTGCAACTACCAGTCATTAACAATACAGAGTTGGGATACCAAACACACTCAGTTCTGTTCAGAAGTGTAAAATCCCCCAAGTATTCTAGAATAGAAAGTCAATCAAGTACATATAAAAACCCTCATTTTAATTCAGAACTGTATATTTGTTTGGATCACATTATAGCAATCTAACATTTTGATTGTCACAATGCAACATTTCTGAAGACATGGAATAATTTCCTTCCTTTTTGTTTCAAAGGAGTGGAAAAAAATTTGAAAGACTGCTTCGGTTCCACATCAAAGCATAGCATGTACATGGTGAGAATGAATGAAAATCCAACTAGCTCTCTATCAACCTTCCTTTGCTCCTTTGACAAATCTATATATTGCAGTTATTCTCACATCACTCTCTAGTGTGAAAAACTAATATTCAGTTTGCATATATGAGTTGCATATAGCATGAGTTGCTAATTTTATCCTTGAAGGCACAGCCTTTGAAAGCAATGAAAAGCAACTGCAAAGCTCTGAAGGGCTTTGTCACACAGTTCACATTTTGAATGTGTTACACGAGTGGCCTAGAAAAATTACTCTGGTATAGTTAATTCAGTTCAAAGAAAGATACTATACTTGTGATTTCAAAAGAAAGGCACACACTGAAAGCAAACCAAAATATTTTCAAATACCACAGACATCTGGAGCTTTTGGGATCTGCAGAATACCTTGCCCTCTCAATGGCTTCTGTTCTATGCACGTTGGAAAGCTGGCCCAGGCAAAAACGGTCTCCTCCAGAAGGATCCACATATCCATCAACAGTAACAATTGGACAGCTTGAAGGGACCTTAAATGTCTCCCCGACTTGCACATCCATTTCAAAATATGCGATTGAGCACCAATATTCTGGAGCTAAAGAATATATACAATTAACTGACTGAAAGGTGCAAAAAAACCCAACAAACTCATTCAGACAATCAATTAAGCCTTCTGCAACTACATTTGTCATTCAGACTAAGAGTGCACATTCACATAAGCAAGTTCAGATAGACAAAGACATCTACTAGCACAGAAAATTACTACATACTACAATGAACATGGGCTTGTCTTTTTTATTAAAGCACACATCAATGTGTAGAAGCCTGGGCAGTAAGGAGTTAATGCACTGCTATGCCTCAAACACTGATGACCATTCAAGCAGGCAAGTTAGAACATGATGTGCCTGGAAAGGGGGGGCCTTATGAAGGTATGGCAGCACCTTTCTGGAGCAAATTTTCCTATTCAGGTCCATGGTGACAACACAACATACAGTGGAAGCTCAGAAGTGGGATCAAGAAGCAGGCAAGACCAATAGAGGGGGATCAAGACCACCAAAGGAACTTCAAAGCTCCCCTACTTTTGCCGTAACAGCGGCAGCAGTACAGCCCATTTCCAGAAAGGCCCAGAAGAACAGACTGCACATGCTAACTCATTTACATGAAGAAGGAGGAACTTAATCCCAGGGCAGGGAAAAATTACCTATAAGAAAGTACCCCCACAGAGCCTAGGTGGCATCCCCAGGACACCCATGTCATCTGTATTGATGCTGGACCCAGGACTGGTGATCCCCTTTCCTCTCTTTCTGATCTCCCTTTCATTTTTCTGGTTTTTTTCCCTCTTTATTTTAATTCTATTATTATTATTAGCATTATCATCATTATTAAGGGGAATATTATATACCAATTNGGGAAAAATATATACCAATTTCTATACAGAGTGCATAGTTTACTAACAAAACTTTGTGAGGGTTTTTTTCAACCCTTTTGGCTTTTGCCATTCTTTTTGGACCACAGGTATCTACAAACCTTGGGTGCTCCCTTCTGTGTAGGGGTGGGACACAACACAATGTTAGGGTTTTTTGTAGATCTTACAAATCTTTGTACAGTTTATAATTCCAGTAAGATTTTGTAAGCCATCTGCATTCCTGCACTTTATGACTATAGCTTTAGCATAAAGAAGTAATACATATATGCCTATTCATGGCTAGGCTAGCAGAAAGTAACTTTGAAACAGATCTGGCTTAAGATAGGAGTAATTACCTCCTATCCTAACTGAAGTCAGTTTTCTCTATCCTCCCTGCAAAGCAAAACCAGATTTGCAAAGTAGGGCAATGGGAAAAAAAACAAAGATCACATAATGACCTTGTCTGTACACAGTCAGGTATGGGCTAAAACAAGGAAGTATTAAGCAAGGGAGCAGAACAAAATGACATGTTTTAATAGCCAAGTGGTGCCTTTTAACTCCTACTATTTAAAAAATTGGCTACAAAAGAAAGATGGTAGGTGGAAGGAGCTACCATGTCTACCTGGACTTCAGCAAAGCCTTTGATACTGTCTCCCATAGCATACTCCTGGAAAAGTTGGCAGCCCATGGCTTGGACAGATGCATTCCTCACTGGGTTAAAAACCGGCTGGATGGCTGGGCCCTGAGCATGGTGGTAACTGGTGCCACATTCACTTGGCAGCCAATGACTAGTGGGGTTCCCAAAGGCTCAGTATTGGAGCCAGCCCTGTTTGATATCTTTATTGATGATCTGGAAGAGGGGATCGAGTGCACCCTCAGTAAGTTCACAGACAACACTAAGTTGGGTGGGAGTGTTGGTCTGCTGGAGGGTAGGAAGGCTCTGCAGAGAGATCTGGACAGGCCAGATCAATGGGCCAAGGCCAACGGTATGAGGTTCAATAAGGCCAAGTGCCGGTTGGGTCCTGCACTTCAGTTACAACAACCCCATGCAGTACTACAGGCTTGGAGAAGAGTGGAATGGTTGGAAAGCTGTCTGACAGAAAAGGACCTTGGAGTATTGGTTGACAGCCAGCTGAACATGAGCCAATGTGTGCCCACGTAGCCAAGAAGGCCAATGGCATCCTGGCCGGTATCAGGAATTGTTTGGGCAGCAGGACCAGAGAAGTGATTGTTCCTCTCTACTCAGCACTGGTGAGGCTACACCTCGAATCCTGTGTCCAGTTCTGGACCCCTCACTGCAAGAAAGACACTGAGGTGCTGGAGCATGTCCAGAGAAGAAGAACAGAGCTAGTGATGGGTCTGGAGCACAAGTCCTATGAGGAGCAGCTGAGGGCACTGGAGATGCTTAGCCTGGAGAAAAGGAGGCTCAGGGGAGACCTTCTTGCTCTCTACAACTACCTGAAAGGAGGTTTTAGACAGGCAGGGGTCAGTCTCTTCTCCCAAGTAACAGGCAATAGGACAAGAGGAAATCACCTCAAGTTGTGCCAGGGGAGGTTTAGATTGGATATTAGGGAAAATTTCTTCACTGAAAGGGTGGTTAAGCATTGGAATGGGACATCCAGGGAGGTGGTGGAGTCACAATCCCTGAAAGCATACAAGAAATGACTGGACATGCTTAGTGCAGTAGGACCTAAACACAACAGATTGATAAGCCAACAGGAAGAAGAGCTCTTCTGGTGCTGTAAGTGGTACTCATTCATTATAAACAGCAGCACCCAACAGTACACCTATTTGCCTCAAGAAACTGTTCTGGTTTTATTAGAAAACAATAAACAAAGGTGCCTAAATTACTTTAAGTTCTTTTATCTTCAAATAAATACTCATGGCTCTGAAGACTGAATAGGATGAAATCAATAGAGTGAAAGAGATACTAAATAATGTGAAATACAATTCAGCTACAGTTAAGTTTAGCCAGCAATTATCAACATTTTTATTTCTGGTATGGATTTAGCCACTAACCAATGAATAAACAAGTTAAACTTTTAGGCTTTTCAACTATGCAGATCCCCCTATGCAGGCAGCAGCCTTGCTGTTGTTAAAAACAGAATATCACCTTGCACCTACATGAGAGCTAGCCTGTACCACAAGACAAAAGCTCCTTGGCTCCTGAACTCTTACCATTAATGAAGACTCTTGGAAAGAACAAGCTTTATGCAAAGATCCAATGAGGAACTTCAGCACCAAAATGCTAAGCAGCACAATACCTATCTTTCAGGGCATCTGGCTGTAACAATGGACTAGATTATGGATCCAAGAGAACTTTGGCATGACCTAAACTCCATGATATTTCTAAGCAGGCAAAAAGTACAACTACAGGCACCTTGAAAAGTTTAGGATCAAGGACATTCAGAGTTCTGATACCTCCAGGGTAGGCATCAGCTGTGTGGGCTTGAGGGTTGCAATCTTTGATTTAGGCATCTCAATTAAATTCAGTTCACAGCCTATGTCACCATTCCAAGAGATGTCCAAATTCAAAACAAGACTTAATCACAAAATTCTTCCTCTTCTTTGGAATTCATATCTCTCAGAGTACTTGATACAAAAAAATAATCAAACTTAAACCACAAAGTTAGAAGTTAGCATTACATGTTAGATTTTACTCACCAGGATGATTTGATATAGGAGGCTGGAATGCAAGTTCATTGTGAACTGGCCCTTTAAAAGAAAACATGCCATTTGTTTTACATGAGGAAAAATAATGTTCTTACTTAGCTTGTTTTCCTATAAAAAAAAGACTTGCGAGGATGCCTGATGTTATAAATCCCAGTAATTTCTGAATCAATTGGCCTAATCTGACAGGGGATAAAAATGCCCACAGAAAAATTACACTCTTAGAGGTCTCCTAAAAATTCAGAAGTTGAGTAAAGAGCTCCATTAGTATCCCAGGAGGAAAGGCTGCATGCTGCTCAAGCCAGGCCCAGCTCCAGGAGAGAACAGAAACCAGATATAGCATTGAGATGTAAGAGAAAGAGGACTTCACATCTGCCCCCAAGTTGTGCAAGGAGAGAATCAGTGTATAGAGGCAGGTGATACAAGTCTGTCAGAAACCACACTTCATTAGTTTCATCAATCACAAAACAAGTTGCCCAGCATGCTGTGGACTTAACCATAAGAAACACTCATTGAAGATGGAAAGAAGCCCTAGAGAAATCATTTTCTAAGGAAAAAAATTACAATTAATACAGTCTTGGTATTAGTTTAGTCTCTTAACTTTTATGAATTAACTGGGTTCCTTACAGGCAGCAGAGAACAAGGAGGAAAAATTTAAACATAGTATTATAAGTAAGAGCAGCTTTTGCAACAAGATGTCAAAAGAAACACAACGCTGGTGGTGTCAAAACATGTGACTTTCTGAAGTGAGAGATGGCAGTAGCCAAGAAAAGCTCTATGTAGTACGACCAGCCAGTTATAAATAATAACTATGGAAAGATACATGCACTGAAAAACATTTATAGAGTATCTACAGCACCACTAAAGGTTTTTTACATCCTGGTATTTCTGACAAACTAGATGAGAGAAGAAGTGGGATCCTAACAGACCAAATTAATGAAACTTAATAACTGTATCTAAACCACAATTTTCTCTAGAGACAAGCTGAAAAGTCACTCTAATATCAATTCACAGTTTATTCTCCCCTCTGCCAACCATGACTGCTGCAAACAGGTGATCTGGTTAAGTACTATATTAGAAGACCAAGAACTGTTCTAGCTTTTTGCCACAAAATTTAGAAAAACTTTAATTTGGGTGGGTTTTTCCCCACTATACTTTTATAATACATATACTGTGCTAGACACACTAGCATTTTGATCACTTTTTTCCTTCCCATCTCCTGTACCTTAAAACATGAGATTCATTTTTATATGCCAAATGTACTCATGAATCAGGCTGTAGCAAGACCAGTTTATTGACAAGTACTTTACTGCACGAGCTTTCATAAGGTTCTTTTAAACTGGCTAGGGTACGTGGACATAGATCTTCCAAAGCTTAGTATGACTTCAAAATTTTCAGAAAATAAAAACAGTCAAGAACTTCCAAGTTTTGAAAGAAAAATATGCAAACAACACATTCTGAATTGACTTCCATTTCTGCAAAGGAAGTATTTAGTTCAGGATTGCAAAGCCTTAAAAACAGAAGTTTAGAAAGGAAATGCTAGTTTTGTTAGGTATAGTAAGACATGTATAATATAGATGATATCACTATAGCTATCTGAGTTTCTAATCTCTGCTGCTTTAACAGAGGAAAGTCTATCAGGCTTTTATACTTAACTGTCAGAAAATACTAAACACAGTAATGGTAGGTCTGTAATATAAACAAAAAAAAAGTATTTGAGGGTAAAAAGTAATCACAAATGAACCCCCACCATTCAGCAAAATTGAAAATTAAGTGATCTGGAAATCAGTACTACTTACAGTAATGCCCAGGATGCATAGGTGGATGATGTTGAAGATGGCCATTCTGGTGGTGAGGTATGGTAGGTGTGTAGGCTGCTGTCCGACTTCCAGTCCAAGTTGTAGTACTATCTAGAAAAAGAAAGGAATGGTTGGTTTTAAAGGGATTTTTTTTTCTGTATCTCACTTCTAATCCTCTGTTTCTCCTGACATTTGGAAACTGGTTTTAGAAAACTAAGAAGAGTGCACATATATATATATATACTCACTGTGATGGTAAGTAGCTGGCTGAGCTGTAAACCCATTCTGCTGAGTTCCTGGCTGGGGCCCTGAAGCAATCTGTAAGAGTCCATCACTATGGCTACCTGTCAATATACTGGGAGGTTGACCTGGTAAAAGAACACACTACCTATTCATGAATGTTCCAAAATTTTAGATAAGAAGAGCTCAGCACTACTGGGTAGGAAAATATACCCAACTAGGGGCACTGCAATACACAGTTCCTACAAGTTTGGTTTCAGTATTTTTTTCCATCCACCAGTGTCTTAGGGAAACTTGAAGCAAGATGCTCTGTATCAACTAATTTTGACTCTGACATCCTTAATATTGTAAGGAGTAAAAGTATGCAAAGAATCATGTTTATCAAGTGCATTTTTGTTTTGCTCACATTTCATTTTTCAGTTTGAAAGGAAAAAAAGAACATCAGATTTTACTGAATAACATAGCTGGAGTAGATTTGGTGTGACTCCAAACAGGCCAGTAGCAGGTCCAATAAGTTGTTTATTTTCAGCATGTTATAACTACTGTTCCTAAGGAGAACACTCATTTGTGTTCATCCAAAACATACTGAACGGTATTTTATTTTTAGAAATAGTTATTGAATAGAGCTGCATACATAACTGGATTCCTTCCTGAAAAAGTTGCTGGGCTTTTTTCCTCCCAAGTAAGTATTTCAAGAATTATCTAAGCTTTAAAGTAAAACTACAGATATTTCAGAACAGGTTAACAGAATTTGATTTTAAAAGACTTCAGCTCAGCCATTAACACTAAACCAATCAGCAGCTTCACAAGTGCACTTGCACTCTCAAACTGATGTGGACTAGCAGAATTTAATACATTGAGAACTTGAACTAAAACCTAAAAATGAGCCTTTTTTTTCTTGTCCAATTGGCTCCAACAATTATAACACTAATGAGAAAAAGTTATTGACAATAGACTGTTGTGCAAAAGCAACACAATTAAACTGCCTATCCTTTTTTCTCTGCTGGAAACAGACACCACATCTCAGCTTGGCAAAACCATCATTAGATTTAACAAAAAAGTTGCCAGCTAAAATTCAAGACTTTATAAAAACATAATTCCACCATAATTCAAATTTGATAACATGAAATTCTTCATATTCACACATCTTTGATATTAAAGTGACAATGAGTATGTGAAACCCCTCCAAACTTCATGGTTTCCCTAATTAGGGCTACAGGACGCTGCGCACATAATGCTATACTGTCCTGTTGGAGTAAAATGTGAGGTTTGGTGTTGGCAAACCAGACTTTTCCACTTGTACCAAATACACACAAAAAAGTAACAAAAAACTTCAATGCAGCACTTCCACAGACTCATGAAAATATTAATTAGGGTTGTCACTTTGGTAGTACAGTGGACCATTATAAAAATAATCAAGTTAAAACTGGAAGATAGACTTTGTCAATTGTGGAACACTAAAGAATTGCCTTAAAACATCTTGATACTGCTACCTTACAGCATATCTGTTTGTTATCCCATTTGCTGTTGTGATAAAATAATAAAATTCTTCAATTTCTACAATAATCAAATAATAGCCATAATATTTTTGTTACTGGCCAATTGTTTTAACATCGTGTTACTGAACCTTTGGCATATTCAAGAGTCTTGTAACAGTCATGTAGTGTCAGTCACATTGAAAAAAGACTGGGCCACCAGGAAAAGTTACTCAAATTATGCTCCAAGGTAAAACCTTATGTTAATGCTTATGAGTGCCTAGATCATACCGCCACACACTTTTACCAGTGTAGTGTGGCAGCAGCACAGTTCAAATACAAGATCTACTTTGTTAAAAACCAGTGGTTATCTTTGAGCTTTCACATTTTCAGAGTTTAGTATTTCATATCATCTCAATCTTACTTGTTGAAGCCACAGGAATGTTGGGAAAATTAGTGGTGCTGGTAGTGCTAGCCTCAGTAGGAGCTAACATGGCTGGGGTGCTATAAGGCTCTGTAGATGCCCTGTTACTTGGTGGATGCTGGATGGTTTGGACTGAATGGCCTTCAGCAGAAGACAATGATGGCTGCCCCTCATAGTCATGAACATATTCATCTTTCACCAACATACTTGATGGAGCTGTGAAGAAACAGTTAAACATGCAAAGCAAATCGATTTACAGGATTTACCAACAGATTGTGCTACTACATTCAAGCAATAACAATGCCATTAAAACTAGTAGGGGAGAATTTAATCTATATAAACATTGCTAAAGCACTCCACTAAATTACAAATAAACACTTCAAGCCAGCAGCAAGAAATTTTGAAGCATAACTGAATAGAAAAGCAAACTGCTTATTTTGCTTACTGCTATCAAACAAGCAGTTTAGTTTCACAATAGTAGACTTCAATAGCATTTTGTTTTCTAGTCCATCACTGTGAGACTGGACAGTTAATAAAAGGGAAGAACATGCTTTTTGTCAAGCACCTTAATATATGTTAATGCAGTAGTTAACAAACCAATTCCTAGTATACAAATAAGAACATAAATAAAGCTCCTATGAAAAATAATTCATTAACACAGTACATAAAGTTCATGCAACCCTTAAATAATTTTAAGCAACTCCCATCCAAATTGACTAGAAACATCAAATTCACATTTAAAAACAATATATCACAATTCCATATTTAATAATGTAGCCACTAATTCAGAATATTCCACATACAGTGTAAGGAAATTACTACCATTGCCACTACAACAATTTATTTCTATATATCCTATTGAGCATCTTTAAATAACACTACATTAGCTCCCATGCTCATTTATAAAGCAGACCTAAATATATTAAATTCTGACTATTTTTTTTGTTTCCTGCTGCAAAAACTGTTGCATGACATGAAAACATTTATGTATTTAACTGCTGGCTAGTAAGCTTTGATTCTGTATAAAAGGATCATTTTTCAGAAGACACATGTAACAATTAGCAGAGGTGAGCAAACAAGATAAAGCTTGTGAAGTTAACAGTTTGTTGGGTAGGTTGGTTTTTTTTTAAGTTGTCTTTGCTAAAAATATTGGGTAACCCAAATTTCTCTATGAATTTTTTCCTGAAGGAAAAAAAAAATCAGTTTTGAAATAAAGCAGTTACCAGCTGTGCAATCATAATTTCTGAATAATGTGCACTGGAGATTTAATGTCCAATTTCTCTCAAGTTTCAGAGACAGCACGAATATTAGACTCCTTCATTCAATTGTATATTAATTACAGAACTTATACCAGTTAATTGTTAAACTACTTATTACATCATAAGCATCTATTATTCCCAATTCAATTAATTAGCATATCATACAGGTGTGCACGGTTTTGGGTGTCTGGGATTTTTATTAATTAGCCGCATTCAATGGTGAGAGTTTTGTGGTTTGGGTTTTGTTTTTGTGGGGCTTATAAGTTGAGAACAATGAAAACAGAACATACTGACAAGCTCAGCTGAAGCCTCAATTTAAAGAATTTATCATGCTTCTCACGTTTTCCACTGCCTGGAAAAACTGGCAGCCCACAGCTTGAACAGCAGGACTCTTTTATGGGTTAAGAACTGGCTACATGGCCGGGCCCAGAGAGTGGTGGTGAACAGTGCTGCATCCAGCTGGCAGCCAGTCACCAGTGGTGTCCCTTAGGGATCTGTGCTGGGGCCAGTTCTGTTCAATATCCTTATTGATGACATTGATGAGGGTATTGAGTCTTTCATTAGTAAATTTGCAGACAACACTAAGCTGGGAGCGTGTGTCGATCTGTTGGAAGGGAGGAGGGCTCTGCACAGAGACTTGGAACGGTTGGATGGATGGGCAGAGTCCAATAAGATGGAGTTTAATAAGTCCAAGTGCCGAGTCCTGCATTTTGGCCACAATAACCCCCTGCAACATTATAGGCTAGGGATAGTGTGACTGGACAGTGCCCAGGAGGAAAGGGACCTGGGGGTACTGGTCGACAGCCGGCTGAACATGAGCCAGCAGTGTGTCCTGGCAGCCAAGAAGGCCAATGGCATCCTGGCCTGTATCAGGAATAGTGTGGCCACCAGGATCAGGGAGGCCATTCTTCCCCTGTACTCGGCACTGGGGAGGCTGCACCTTGAGTATTGTGTCCAGTTCTGGGCCTCTGAGTTTAGGAAGGACGTTGAGATGCTTGAGCGCATCCAGAGGAGAGCAACGAGGCTGGTGAGAGGATTGGAACACAAGCCCTATGAGGAACGACTAAGGGGGCTGGGGTTGTTTAGCCTGGAGAAAAGGAGACTCAGAGGTGACCTTATCAGTGTCTACAACTTCCTGAAAGGTGGTTGTAGTCAGGTGGGGGTCGGTCTCTTTCTCCAGGCAGCAACTGACAGAACGAGAGGACACAGTCTTAAGCTGCGCCAAGGGAAATATAGGTTGGATATTAGGAAAAAGTTTGTGTTGGTTTAGAACAAACAGTGAAGTGCAATTAGTGATTTCTTTTGAACTGACAACCAAAATAGCCAATTGCATGCAGGGATACACTTTTGGGACACACACAGCCTTAAAAAACGTTAGAAAGAAGCCTGGGATTGCTCTCTCTTCTTTCCAGTTTCAAAGGAGGTAAGGTAGCCCTGGCTCTCTCCTTTGGAGGGGCCTGGGACGGCCCTGCCTGCCCGGGCCTTCATGGGAGGCCTGCCTGGCTCGGTGACTCTCCCAGGCTGGGAGAGGGGATGATGTGCTCTTTATTCTGGCCCAGATCAGTTTTTTAGCAGCTGGAAACACCCTGCTGCTCCCCCTATGACTGGGGGGGGGGGGGGNCCACTCCAAATAAGACCAAGGGGTGGGGGCCAGGAGCTTTTCAACAGCTGGGCTGCTTCAAAATCTGCCTGAGTTTTTCCCTCATTCTCGTGGTTTTCTTAGCTGCCGGTCAACAGAGATCACATGACCACAGCAACTCTGGGCAAGTTTTAACTCTTGCTAACAGATGGGACTTCTAAAGCACTGGCTCTTCTCAAAGTGAGAACAGACAAAGTGATGGAACATAGAGAAGATTTAGCATAACAGTCAGATGAAGAGAGTGAGAAAAGGATTAATTAGAGGAAGGATGAAGGAGTTGCCTGTTGGCTGGACTTCCTTGTTTGAGCTATGGAAATGAACTCTATTGGTAGATTGTCTATGGAAATCATGGAAAAATATGCATTTGGGGAGATGATTGGTGGATTTTTGCGCAAAGGTGTTTGTGATGGACTGTATGATTCCATGAGATGTCTGAACAGAGAGAAAGAGATGAGAAGCTCCCGCACCAGTGAAAGAAGTGAGAAGACATCTCTGTTACTTGAGATGAGAAATCCTTTGCCTTGAAGCTGCTTATCTTTAAAAGGTGACACCCCAAATGCCTGTGTTCCACAACCCATAAGCAGCTTGAGAAACTGCTAATGGGAAGAGACCACATGGACGCAGGTTTTCCCTGGGCAGCTGTTTCTGTGAGAGTTCCAACCCACAAGAGAACTTTTTTTTTGGTTGTCAGTGGGAGAATTCCATAGAGAACAAGAGACTCCTCTCCTGAAGAATAGATGAAAAACTATATTTAAATAGTGAAACTGACTGAATGTCACAAGTTTTGTCTCTATGTTGTTTGTAGAAAAGTGAACACTTGTGGGGGGAAGAGTTTTAAAAGTTTCATTTTTTTTCTTCTTTCTTTCTTTCTTTCTGTGTGTTAATGAACTACATGTTTACCTTTAAGTTGAGCCTGTTTTGCCTTTTTCTCCCAAAATCCTATTTCCCAAATGGCAAATAAAATTTAGTGAACGTAAAACCACCACATAAATGGTGGATTGGCCAAAAACCCCAAAACTTTAACCAAAACCACAACAAAGTTTTTAACGGAAAGAGTGATAAAGTACTGGAATGGCCTGCCTGGGGAGGTGGTGGAGTCACCATCCCTGGATGTGTTTAAAAAAAGACTGGATGTGGCACTCAGTGCCATGGTTTAGTTGAGGTGTTAGGGCATGGGTTGGACTCGATCTTGAAGGTCTCTTCCAACTTAGTCATTCTGTGAATTCTGTGAATATGCTACTTAGCTGGTTTTTGTAAAACCAGAGAGAAAAATGCATTTTTTTCTGCTCTCTCTAATCTTTCCCAAGAAGATACAACAGAATAAACTGCGTACATACTGAAGAATTTAACACAGTTTGCGCCCATAGAAATGCAATAGTAAACAGAACTACTTACCGGAACTCTGTAGTGTCAGTCCCGAGAGATCTTTAAAAAGAAGAGGGGACGTAGAGAATTATATTCAGAGATCTTCAACAACTTTTGAACATTAAGTTTATAAACTTCACAAACTGGTACTACAGACTACATATTATACCCCCTCTATCTCAACACAAGTCTCAGTGCTAAATTATTCCTAGGATACACATTAACTGCAAGAACTGTGTGCAAAGCCAACAGAAAGGCTTAAACAAAAGCCAGGAATTGTTCTTTTAAATTTGGAATAAAAGAATAATTCCATTAAGAAGATGGACAACAGTATATGAGAGTAATTTATAATTAGATCATTAAAAATTAATGTTTCTAATTTAGGCCTGTATTTTCTACACTCAAAAGGAAAACATTTTACATTTTATTCCCACTGTTCCATTTTAAATCAAGTCTACTTACCAATTCCAGGCGATACTACACGTTCATAATGGTAAGGATTTACACAGACACTGTCACATTTTAAGTCAAAAGCATACTGACAATATTTAACATGCTTGAGTTCATTTTTATGAAGATCAGGCCACCTCCAAAGACGAGCATAAATCACATGAGGGAATCCCTTGCGACCAGCCACCTAAAAAGTTAGACACAAAAGTTGATTGGGAAAGTAGCAACACATTTCATTTTACTTAGTGAGGAGCAAAGCTGGAAGAGGACAAACAACAACACAACCTCTCTCCACCACCAAAATATGGAAAAAAATATGGCAATGTACAGTTTACCCAGGTTCTGTACTCAACAGAAATAAATCTCTATTAGGGTTTTGCTATGGTTAAATCAACACTGTGATTCTTAAGAAAAAAAAACTGGATACAAAATGGCAGAAGTAGAATTTGTGCTTCAGGTAGTATGTATGGTCACCTTCCCCACCATGGATGACTAAGGAGCTTTGCCCCAGAAGAACGAGGCACTGAGCTACACTATAAGGAATTTACAAGTAGAAGAATGCCAATCCATTATAATGAAAAAAATAAAAATTTTTAAAAAGCTTCTAGGGTAGACAGAAAGCTAGCCAGAAAACATGACATCTGTCCTGGAACAAGGAAATTGCAACCCAAGCTATACAGGTACTGAGTACTGATAATAAGGCTAACATAAACCCTCAGTGCAGACTCCATGGAGTACCTTCTTAGAATAGGTCTGTCTTTATACTTCTGACCAACACAGAGCTAACAGAAGCTTGTGGTGAAAATACCAGGAGAAACAGCCAAATTTATTACATGACTGGTTTTTGCTGACACACATATACTCATTTAGAATGGCTGATCCAATGCCTTCTGCTCCTTTTAGAAAAAAA
>VZDJ01000420.1:379299-391135 GCA_008694505.1 Cyanoderma ruficeps
AAAAAACACCACAACAAACTACTGCAGCAGTCCAGAGCTCCAGCCATAAAACATGGCTACAAATGGGAGCAAGGGTAGATGCAAGAGAAGAGCTACTCTTCCTCAACACTAGGATCCTGTGTCACTCACTTTTGCTCCAGCTTCACTAGGAGGAAAACATCTGATTTCCACTTGTACTAACCTGAAGCCTCCCATCCAGTGTTCTCTGTATTGTAACACACTTGCTGGGATGAGCTCCATTTGTGGTTATAGCTGTAATCAAAGAATCCAATTCATCTTTTTTCTCCTTTAGCTTTTTAACTAAACTTTCAATTGCGCGTTTTGCAAAAGTTTCACTCTCTCCACCTTGTCGATGGCACATCAAGCTGTGAACAATGCTCAGACAAGCATCATTACTTGTTGGCGTGTTAGTAATAGACATATTGTCCATTTGTCACAGCTTTTTCTTTCAGATCAAATGTCAGTTTTGGGGGCTGTTATGATTTTCAAGCTGATGAACAAGAGATGATCCAAGTTAAGTGTTAGATGTACTGTGTCTTGGTAAAACCTAGGAGGAAAAAATATCTACATTAGATTTGTTTTTAACATTGCAGATCATGTTTCTAAGGAAGTCTGGCTTTGTGCTTCTTTTATTTTCAAGTGCAGGATATTAAAAGCACATGACAAAACTGCATTTCTTGTCCCATGATAGCTAAAACATGCTTAAGACACTGCTTACACAGTTTCAGATAGGATTTCTTTTCCCCTAGTAACAATATTTAAATAAAGATTATAGTTTATATATATGTACACACAGTATGTACATATAGAAATGTATTAAATGAATCAGGAAAAGGAGAACAGTAACAATGACTTCCTATGTTTTATACTGGCAGGATGAAAACAAGTGAAAATACTGGCTGGGAATCAAGTGGCACTGATTTAAACATAATCTGAATAGTGAATAAGCATGAATACACACCAGAATCATCTGTCATCTTCATTTAATAATCCTGTTCAAATAGTTCAACTCTGTTCTGACCTCTGACCAATTCTATTTCTATTTGCTAATCAGAAAGGCAAAAATTGTACCTGGCCATTAACTTAATACACATTTATGTAAATTAGTATTGTGTGTATCTTTAGATATGAAAACCTCAACTGGCACATTTGTCTTTTCTTGTTTGGATCCAGCTTCTTCTGGATCAAGACAAATCAACTGAAGCCACTAAAAAAGCACTTCTGAATTACACTAAAGATAGGCTCAAGACCAAGTCCCTCCTAACACACTTAGCCTTTAAACTCCATTTGTTAAGAACCTGCAGTGGTTCCTAGTCATGAAGTCATTCTTCTCAAAGCCAGCAGACACGATCCTTTAAGTTTCCTTTAATCCACAAATTATAGCTGGCCTGATTTTCTTGATTCTGAATAAGCCAATTACTACACTTTATCTTGCTTTATCCAGAAACATAGTACAGCGGGTTTTGTGCAGTTGCAGAAAAGGAGTCTAATGTCAAAAAGCTGCTCTGGTTCTTCAAGCAGCTCTGGCTTCACTAACACCATTCTATGAACTATGTGGTCTGACTTTCTTAAAAAACTGGCAGCAAATACATATAAGTGATTTTATTACATTTACATTTTCCAAGTAAGCTTAAAATATAAGCTTTTTTGAAACCACCATGTTGTTCTCAGCAATGTGAATAAAATATATGTGATTTCAATCGTTAAAGAAAAAAAATGTTTGTTCTCATTATCTGAAGAACACATTCAGTCAAAGACCCGTTTCTGCACTGGAATTTTCCATGTCATTAGAGGTACAGCAGTAGCAGTTATTTATTGGAAACAAATGCATTGCACAAAAATAAGAGTGGGATGTTAACTTAGAAAGTTAACGTATCACACAAATTACAGTATTAACACGACTTCCCTCCTTGTAAAAAGAATATTGCAACACAAATCCAGCACAATTATAAAAGGAAACGAACTCTTCCCTATTTAGTATTTTTTTCTGATTTCAACTTGAATACATCACATTTTGGTATACTTGGGAAAAAACACAGCGCAAATCCTCCCCCCCTCCATTTTCAATACTTTTCTTTTGTAAGGATGCTTCTGAACCTAATTTCTCCCAAAGGAAAACAATTACCTATAAGTTTGAGTAAGATAATTTTACCTAGCTATTAAAGTTTCTCCCTCAATACTAGCTTCTTTTAATGCTTCAAATCAATAAGCCTCTATTAAAAGTCAAGCTTAACCTCCACAGCAACTCGAATTCACATAAATCTCAAAGCTTACCAGCTAAAACAAAACAGAACATCATTTTCCTTAAATATAAAACAGCATCCCAGATAGATACACATAAGTAATCACAAATAAGTGACTTGATAAAGCTACTAGCTAAAGGAGCTTTAAATAGAGATGCTTAAAATTAGACATGCAGCTCTTTTACATCCCTAAAACCATGAATGAGAATTTTGATGGCTGACTTTCAGAAGACTAAGATCAAGCAAATAGACTCTTATTTAAGTGTAATGATCTTCAGAAATGTTGAGTCACCCCTCAGCTACCACTGCACTCAGTAGGAGCTTCTGATTCTTCAGCATTTTTGAAAGCCAGGCCAGTTGTTTAGGATTTTGAATACTGTCAAACACTGCTGGTGCATAATTGCACATTAATTCAGGAGCCTCCTTTTAGAAGTTACATCTACAGAAATCTTGTCTTTAATCTTGCAATTTTGATCCCCAAAAAGAGGGAGGGAGGTCAGTGGATATCAATCTGGCACATATTGATAAGTGTCATGACATATTTCCTCTGAAGCACCAGAAGCATTAGTGTATTTTGGAGACAAGCCAAGTTTTTATGTTTTACAAATGGACACTACAGTTCAAGCTTAGATTTACAGTCGAATACATAGGGCCAAATATATTGAGCAAAGTTCTTAATTCCCTCTATCCAGGAATTTCATGGAAACAGAAATGGATGAGAGAGTGCTTTGGGAAAAAAGAGCCAGAGAGAAGAGGCAGGGAACATGAGAAAAACAGCAGCAGGAGACAGTGCTTGTAGTAAAGCTCAGCTTCATTCACCAAGGAACAAAAAGGTATTTCTCTCCCTTTTGCTATAGTGTGATGCAAGCAGAACAGGAAAAAAAAGGGACAAATAACATAAAATGCTAACAAGTTACAAAGTTATAGAGAAGTACTTGATTATGTTTGGACTCAAATGTCTTTTCCAACCTTAACAATTCTATAATTCTATGTTATAGAAAGTAATTTATTTCAATACCTAAGTATTAACAGGTATATTATAAAAGTGAACAACAACTGGTGTTCTGCAATACTCTAAGTATTGGAACAAGAATAAGAGCCTCTGAATAGGTAAATCTGTAAGACAAAAGAAGTTCAAATTGCTAGGTAATTTAAAACACCCTTGATAATCTATAACAAACACACTATTATCTCAGAGAACTGATAAGTAACCATTAACTGAAACTCTTCCTTTAAGCCTGATGCAAACTTGAACAAACACCGTAATTCTTCCATACATCCTATATAGCCTGAAGACCTCACCTATACTCCCATTAATGTGCCCTAGTCATTCAGCCAAGCAAATCTTGAAGCTCATCTGAAAAATCATTTCCTCCAAATAATTTCCAATTCCAATACTCTAATCTGGTTGAAATTTGCTGAGAAGTTACAAATCTAGATTTCTTAAAAAGAATTCTCATCTTTTTCTACATATTAAGAATGATCTTAAGCCACATTTTGCAATTTGAGGAGAATGATCAACCCCCAACAAGAAAAGGAAACATGCTTATGCAGTCAAACCAGACAATTATGGAGCTGGAAATCAGGGATGTAATCCAAAGGAATATGATCCAGGCAATCAGTAATCCAACATCTTGGGCAAGACAGTTAATCAGGCCTGATGCTAATATGATAAACCCTACTGTAAACAAATAGGGTAGTGAACCTGCCACTGATACTCTGGAATGTGATTTACAAGTAACAGCCATCCCAAACAAATTTCCAGCATTTTGATACTAGGTAGTAATGCGATGCTAACAAACTGGCTAATTAGAAAAGCATACAAATTGACATATTGCTAGAACATTTCACATGAATAAAGGACAAGAAAGGCTCGTCTCCAAAATTAGACAAACACAAAGATGTCAGAAAATCAGCATATACATTTGATAGCTTTTAACCACCAAAACAATTTTGCTGTTTAATAATGCAGTAGTATAAGTTTTATGATAAAGAAAAATCTGAAAACCAATAAAACAAAAGGCAGCTTGTGATTTGATGAAGATATGAATTATTAAACTGCAGATACATTCCAGCATATTAGGCTATTATCTACTTGCCCAAAGGGTGAACAGGAACGAAGTGTTTGTAGACATAACAATTAGCATTAAAGAGCAAGAGAGAGTACTAAGAAGGTACTACACTCAGTGTTCTGTACAGTAAGAGCAAACATTCCCCAGAATACTATTTTTTGTGTGCATATCTGAATCAATTCTGCTCCTCTCACTGTCAGTAGCTACAAAAAATTAAGACGCATGACAGCATAAAAGGAACTGGAAAAGAGTTTTAAGACAACTCTGAGTGGCAACTCTCATCTTAACATAAATTCACAGTTAAAAGTAGGAGCAACCATTCCTTTGTGGAAGAAACTGATCTGATGTAGCTACCAAGTGCAGCTCTCAGCATTTTTACTCCTCAGCTTCAACCTGTGCACTGCGACTGTTTTGAAAAGCACTTTACAAATGCAACAGACTGATCCTCTAAACAGAGCAAATGTTTCTGCTGCACACAGTTCCAGTTTTCTTAATCTTGTTCAAGAAACTAATACAACAGTAAAAACACATCCCAATCCCTATCTTGTTTTTGAATGCATGGAGGGGAGGACACGATGAGCAAGGTAGAGCTACTATGCTGATGTGACTACATACACACACATTTTAAATCCTAGAAAATTTAATTTTTCATTTTGGTTTCACTCCCCTCTCTCCACATTTTTATTTCTGAGAAAGCATACAGTTGAAAACAACTTCTCTTTTCAATACAGACTTCTGTATGGTCAGAGAAGGAAGACTACTGCACCTTACACCATGAGATTGGGAAGGACAGTAAGCTCCTCTACAACTGGATCTATTTCCACAATACAGTTCCAGGCACCTCAAACTACCCCACTTGTGAGAGAGCACCCCTGGGGTTCCACTGAGCAAGAGGTCATCCCCTCCTCATCCTAGCACCTGGGGATGATAAAAACCTGGAAATGGCAGGAGACCACATTCAGACAGCAGAAGGTGGTGAAAATCCTTGCCATAGAATGACATGGCAAATCTGAACTGAACTCTTCCTCAGAGGATCCTGCAAGATTCCTCTTCTTTCAGAAGGCTTCCTTCAACAAGGGCAAATAGTAATTTGTCAAAAGCCCACAGAAAAAAATTGTGGCTACACCAAGCAATAAAAGAAAGAATCAAACCTTGCTCAGGCAAAAACAGTGTGATTTTTCACTTGTATGTAATGTTTTGATACCCTAGCAATAGGTGTATTTAGATAACATCTGTTCTTTATTGTAATCTGCACAGGGATAATGTTCTCTGCACTTGTTCAAACTTAAAAAAAAAAACACCTCTGGAAACACGGAAAATTCCAGCCTCAAACAAAAGTTGATTTTTTTCCACAAGGTTAGCAACACAGAGAAAGAGTCCTAAAATTCCAGCAAGACCTTAACGACAGCACAGCAAAGGCTGCTCCTGATCAGGATCCACTGATCTGCTCTCAGCACACCTTTGTTCTCCACTAAATCTGTTGATTCCTCTCAAAACTCACATCCCTATTGTGTTACCTTTGCCTGAATGCATTATGTAAAGAGCCATCTCCCTAAAAAAGGAATTCTAATTAGTTTGAGACACTGCTTTTCTTTAGGCTTTAGCTCTTTGAAATGAAGTTTCTATATCAATATTAAACATGCCTACACAACAAGCAAATCAAGAGGTTCATGAATGCAAAGTGAGAAAAATCAAGAGGTTCATGAATGCAAAGTGAGAAGAAACTCCTTCCAGTCACAGTCCAAGCAAGAAAAATAAGAGGAGGGCAGAAGGACAAGTTGGCTACTTATCATGATGCTGGAGTACAAAAAAACCGTTTTGTTTTATAGGGCAGTATAGTTATTTCAACAACCTTGCATGGAATTAGCTACATTACTGAACAAAGTAACAACAGTCCAAGAGCCTGAACTCACTCTTCCCTGTTGACAGTGGCACACTTATTAACTAAGATAATTTGAGAAGCGGTGGTAAAAGACACCACGATTCTACTCCAACCATATGTGTTTGAGAAGAACTAGCTTGCAGTAACGCAATTTGGGTACTAAGTGACAACACACCTAATCCTCAACTAGATTACCCCACAAATTAACCCTTCTTCATAGGTAAAATATATAAGGCTCAACTATCCAGCAAGTAACAAACCTCACAAAACCCACACTCACAGAAATAGGGATGGGAAGAAAGAAGAATAAAGAAGGAACAATCTTAATTAATACCCATTGTGCTGAGCAGCCCTGCGCTGTCTGAAAATGAGCTAAAAGCACCGTTCTTTGTTACTGCAAATAAGATGGCAGATTTCAAAGAACTAAACGAGAAGCCGCTCACTTAAAACCACCCAGAGGGTTTTTCCAGCGTGCGGGAGAGAGGAGGAAGAGAGCAGTCTGCATGAACAGCAGCGGAGGAAAGTTTATCTGTGAACAGGCCGGTTGGAGAGCCTTTGCCGGGATTTTAAACAATAATACTAAAAGTTTGAAGGAGGGGCGATCATATTTTTGCTCGTTCAGGAAAAGAAGGGGAGATGGGGAAGGAGCCAGGGAGGGGAAACCACAGAAGCGGGGCCGAGGAGAAGCACCCGGGCGGCGGGTGGGGGGAACAGGTGTGTCGGCTCATCGGAGCAGCACCCGGCACGCCCCCAGCGCGGAGGGGCAGCGGGGCGCGGCGCGGTCCTACGGCAGCCCCGGCGGAGAGCGGTAGGAGAGGGCGTGCTGCGGGCGACCTCGGCGGGCAGGCGGACGAGAGGCGAGAGCGGATGTTACCTGGGCCGCGGGCGGCGGCGGAGCTGCCGTTCTCCGGGCGCGGCCTGCGGCTGGGATGAGGGGTGACGACGGCTGCGGGGATGAACTTACTCTCGCCTCAGCCGGCCCCGGTGCTGCAGAGCGGGCCAAGCCTCCGCCCCCCACCCTCAGGCCGGCGGCGCGGGGGAGGGGGAACCCAGGCGCCTAGTGACGGCCGTCGTCACCACCGCTTCGATGCCGCAGCTCCTGTCTCTCGCACTCCGCGGCCGCCTCCGACACGTCCGAACGCCACCGCACATGCGCGACATCCGGGTCACACTCTCCACCGCCGCCACAGCCGAGCACCTCCGCGCTCCCCTCGTCACACGCCACTATTACGCCTGCGCGCCCATCGCCCCGCAATAGCCATGCCACCGGCAGCCGGAAACTGGGGCGGGCGGGCCCAATCGGGGTTTAATTTCATGGTTAGCGTCTAGCGGTGGCGCATCGGGCGAGGCAGGCAGCGCTCCTGCAACCGCAAGCGCGGCCCCAAAAAGGAACAGGTCCAAAAAATGGAAGCCAAATAAATGTGCAGGGCCGCGAAAGCAACCTCCATAAATGTATGGCCACGGAAATACAATCCCCATAAGTGCAAAGCCCTACAAACAGAACCCCAACAAATGCACTGCACCACAAATCAGAATCCTAGAATGGTTTGGGTTGGAAGATACCTGAAAGCTCATATAGCTCCAATTCCCCCCCCCCCCCATGCAGGGACACCTTCCAAAGACCAAGTTGCTCAAAGCCACATACAATCTGGCCTTGGACACTTCCAGGGATGGGGCAACCACAGCTTCTCTGGGCAACCTGTTCCAGTTCTTCACCACCCTCACAGGAATAAGAAAAATCTTCCAAATATCCAGTCTAAAGCTGCTCTCTGACAGTGTTGGGTGGAAAGGGTTAAAAGTGGAAGAATGGCGAGGAGGATGGTAGATTTGCTCAAGTGACCTTGCAGCTGGGAATGCCAAGGCCTGTGTGAAAAACAAAGTACACTCTTTAGAATTTTTTAAAAAGTTTAATAAGGGGATAAAAAGGGATAATATCCAGCACTGGGGTGTTTCTGGCCATTGGCCAAAGAACACATCGTTGACTTAAACCAGTGTCCTCTATATACTGTTACATTGTTGGGGTACATACATATTCATGAGTTTTATACATTATTCAAACATTCTTGGGCGCTATTGATGTTGCAAGAACTCTCTCTTGTTTCAGTTTTACACTCTGACTTATCTGCATGACATCCTGCAGATCAGGGCAATATATTTTATTCCTTCTTGTGGCTTCATGCTGTTGTTTCACACTTCCCTGATAAGAGGGGTTAAGTTCTCTGATTCTCCTCTGATGCTCTGGTTTGTGTCACTGTTATCACTTGGAGTGGTCAGTCAGCAGATGTGGGAAACAACATATTTGCTTTATACAGTTCTCTTAGTTACATAGATGTATTTTAACATTTGAAGTTTTGCTAAGGCCTACAGTATAATACATTCATCATACCATTATTTCTATAAGCTATACGGTGTATACATAGATATAATATATTCATCACACTACTATCTCTATGGGCTATACAGTGCATACTTAAATAATAGATTATGTTATATTAGCAAGCAGCTAATAGGAGTTCTAAATTGTGCTATATTTGAATACTTATGATCAATAACAACATGCAAAAGCTAATACATAAATGTGAAAGCCAATATTATAGGGTCATTTTTAGCAGTCAATATATTTTATTTCTTCTTGTGCTTCCATCCTGTTTCACAATCCCTGATAATGAAGAGTCAATAAATTCTTCTCTGTTTCTTCTCTGGTGCTCTGTTTTTTGTCACTGTTATCACTTGGAGAGGCCAGTCAGCAGATGTGAGAAAAAACATAATTGTTTTACACTATTCCCTTAGTTACATAGAAGCATTTTAATATTTTGTGTTTTGCTAAGGCCTATGATATAATATATTCATCACACCACTATTTCTAAAAGCTGTACGGTTATGCTGGTTTTGCATTGATTGACATTTAGTGAGGAGGGAAGAAGCCACCTGTTGCCCTGAGATTTCTGTCTTTTTATCTTAGTGAAGAACTTTATCACGCAGCTTCATGCAAACAATGTGTATTTTCAGAATGTTTACATACTTCTCTGAGAGAAGAAATGACTGATGGTGATGTCCACCATCCAGGTTCAGAGGTGGCGTTCTGTGTAGCCAATCCCTAACCTTTGTACAAAATGTATATAATGGAGTCAGATTTTGAAATTAAAAAGAGTTTTGTTCCTTCACTGTCGTGGTGTGAGCTTAATTTCAGTGTTCCTGAAATTGGGACACGCCCAGCCTCGACAAACCACAGCCACCCACAGAAATGATTTTTCTAAGAGAAGCTGCTAACAGCTTCCTCCGTGCCTGATAAAACCAAATGCATATGCAGATGCTGTGCATGGCCCAACACATGCCAGAATCACAGCTGTGGAAACACATCTACAGAAACTAGAAGATAAGATAGAGGAGAATCATAAGAAACTCAGGGAAGAGATTAGAGAGGACCTTCTCCAAATCTTGGCAGTACAGATCAGAGGTTCTGGTACCCAATGTAGACATTCCCCAGATAGGGAGAGAGGGTACACTCCATGAGCTGAGCTGTGGTTCTTCCTGTGTGATTGCGGAGAAAGCATGAAGAGATGGGATGGAAAGTCTACTGCTGCTCTGGCAAAACAGGTGCGTGAACTGAAAACTCAGAGAGGAAGTTCCACTAAGAAGGAAGCAGCTCCAGTTGCCCGTAGCTGAACTGCCAGGTATGATGATGACATGTCCGACCCCCTTGAAGGAACCTCTAAGACATATGCCCAAGAAAAGAAGGATAACCAGGCTTAGAGGGGCCCTGCCTCTAGCAAGGTAGAGGCCAGGGAAAACCGCGTTTTTTGGACTGTGTGGATTCGTTGGCCTGGCACATCTGAACCACAAGAATATGAGGCCTTGGTTGATACTGGTGCACAGTGCACATTAATTCCATCAAGGCATGTAGAGGCAGAATCTGTCTCTATTGCTGGTGTGACAGGGGGATCACAGGATTTTACTTTGGTGGAAGCAGATGTGAGCCTGACTGGAAATGAGTGGAAGAAACACCCTATTGTGACTGGCCCAGGGGCCCCATGCATTTTGGGCATAGATTACCTCCGAAGTGGGTATTTCAAAGACCCGAAAAGACTCAGGTGGGCATTTGGGATAGCGGCTGTAGTGACAGAGGGTATCCAGCAATTGAACACCTTGTCTGGACTATCAGAGAATCCATCTTCAGTAGGACTTCTGAAGGGGGAAGAGCAACAGGTACCAATTGCCACTTCAATCGTGCACCGCCGACAGTATAGAACAACTCGAGATGCTGTGATCCCCATCCACAAGATGATCCGTGAGCTGGAGAGCCAAGGGGTGGTCAGGAAAACCCACTCACCCTTCAACAGCCCCATCTGGCCTGTGCATAAATCTGAAGGAGAATGGAGATTGACTGTGGACTACTGTGCATTGAATGAAGTGACACCACCACTGCGCGCTGCCGTGCCGGACATGTTGGAGCTCCAGTACGAGCTTGAGTCCAAGGCAGTGAGGTGGTATGCCACTATTAACATTGCAAATGCATTTTTCTCCATTCCTTTGGCAGTAGAATGCAGATCCCATTTTACCTTCACATGGAGGGGAGTGCAGTACACCTGGAATCGACTGTCCCAGGGGTGAAAGCACAGTCTGACCATCTGCCATGGACTGATCCAGACTGCACTAGAAAAGGGTGAGGCTCCAGAACATCTACAGCATATTGATGACATCATTGTATGGGGGAACACGGCAGCTGAAGTGTTTGAGAAAGGAAAGGAAATCATCCAGATCCTCGTGGAAGCTGGTTTTGCTATCAAGAAGAGTAAAGTTAAGGCTCATGAGGTCCAGTTCCTTGGAATTAAGTGGCAAGATGGACAGCTGTGGTGGTTTTATGTTTGCCAAATTTATTTGCTTCCAACTGGGAAATTAGGATTTCGGGAGAAGAAGGCAAAACAGGCTCAATTTAAATGTAAACATGTAATTTATTAACACACAGTAAGGAAAAGAAAGAAAAAAAGAAAAAAATAGAAAAATGAAACTTTCAAAAACTCTTCTCCTCCTCCCACAAGTGTTCACATTCCTACAAACAACATAGAGACAAAACTTGTGACATTCAGTCAGTTTCACCATTTAAATATAGTCTTTCATCTATTCTTCAGGAGAGGAGTCTCTTGTTCTCTATGGAATTCTCCCACTCACAACCAGGAAAAAAATTCTCTTGTGGGTCAGAACTCTCACAGAAACAGCTGCCTGGGGAAAACCTGCGTCCATGTGGTCTCTTCCCATTAGCAGTTTCTCAAGCTGCTTATGGGTTGTGGAACACAGGCATTTGGGGTGTCACCTTTTAAAGATAAGCAGCTTCAAGGCAAAGGATTTCTCATCTCAAGTAACAGAGATGTCTTCTCACTTCTTTCACTGGTGCGGGAGCTTCTCATCTCTTTCTCTCTGTTCAGGCATCTCATGGAATCATACAGTCCATTTCAAACACCTTTGCTCAAAAATCCACCAATCATCTCCCCAAATGCATATTTTTCCATGATTTCCATAGACAATCTACCAATAGAGTTCATTTCCATAGCTCAAACAAGGAAGTCCAGCCAACAGGCAACTCCTTCATCCTTCCTCTAATTAATCCTTTTCTCACTCTCTTCATCTGACTGTTATGCTAA
>VZDJ01000420.1:407413-432058 GCA_008694505.1 Cyanoderma ruficeps
CCCAAGGGTCTCCACCCCTCCATCCTGACCCAGCTCCTGTCCCGTTCCTTCTCTTCCCCCCGCCCTGGAGCCCAGGCCTACCCCAGCCAGGCCCACCTGGCTCCCCTCCCTCGCAGGGGAGAGGAGAGAGATGCTCCCCTGCCGAAGCAGAGCCAGGAAAAGAGGAAGTACGTCGGGAGTCCTCGCTTTTAACCCCTTGTGTCCTCAGAGGCGTGTCCAAACTCTCAGTGGCCACCGAAGATGCCAACATCCAACCTGGCCACTGATTGGTTTGACCTGAGTTTCCTAAAAAAAAACTCACTTCCCCTCAAACCACGACAATATCTTTTAGCTAGTTACAAAAAAGAGATGTTAAAACACATAAAAAATCAACTACAAATATAAAAAGTTAACAACTTCACAGTACTTATTACTTAAAACTTATTGTCTTTAACTTAACTTACTTTAACTTACTTGTTATCTTAAAACTAAACACAAAAACCTTACAAAATAGCTTACAACCTATAACAATCACAATGTAAAAATCTTGTCTTTTATTCACAAACAAATGACACATCTCAGTGTTTCATCACAGCTATTTCTATCGAACTCATCTTATTTCTAAGAAAAAACAACTAAACTGCAAATTAGATTGGCTTATTTTAACAAAACTTATACTTAAAACTGACAAAAAAACTCTTTAAATTTATAAAATATAAATCTATTATCACTTAAACTTTATAAATCTTAATCTTAAATTCAACTTATACTTAACAAATAAATTAACTTAAACTTGAAACAAACCACATAAAAATCTCTTCTAATATTAACAAAATGCTAAAACATGAATGCACTTTTTTTTGATCTAAGGGTTACTGGTATTTTAGGCATTTCTTCCTCTCCTGGATGAGGAGTGGGAATCTGGAACCTTTGTGCAGCACATGATTCCTGTGCAGCACTTTTGCTGAAAGAAAGAGTTGAGGAATCTGGACTGATAATATCAAAATGCTGCTTGTGGATCTCGGGTTTTGTTGAGTCCTTTCCAAGATTCAAGGTTGTTAAAAATCCCCAGCCCTCTAAAAGCCCTGAGCCGTGTCACAGAAAGAACCGGAGTCCTTCAAGGCCTTGTTCTCAGTTCTCATGTATTGTTTATTATTTGGTATCTCACAATTTGCTCCGCACCCAGCCGAGGTCCAGACAGAGGCTGGGACACGACGTGACTGCCCACTGAGGGGGCGTTGCTTGGTTCTTATACAGATAATTACGTGCCCACTATTTACTATTTTGTACCAATGTGTGATATCTATACTACAATGGTCATTTCTACCCTAATCCAATAGCCTAAAACTACTTTGTGTGATCACCACCCCAGAGGATGGAGGACGAAGAAGAAGGAGAAGGATCTAGGGCAACACCCTAAATCCTCCATCTTGTTCCCCATTCATCTCTATTCTAAGAATTCCTAAACTACAAAATTTCTCACCCCGTGCTGTACTAAACTACTACTTTCACACTTTTGAGGTTTGTAATTCCTCTCTCAGTGTTGGAAGCTTCACCCATGGACTAAAATCAAACTCGGTGTTTTTCTGGGCTCTGTGCCAAGGTCTCCAACACCCCTGGACCGGCTTCACACCCCCCTGTCCAGGGTCTGAATTCCCTTTCTCAGGTCCCAGGTCATCCAAAGGGATGCCCTGGACTCCAACACTGAAGAGATGGAAAATTCAGAAAATCCTTTTCGTTGGGCATAGCTCAGGCGCGCTCAGTCTCTTATCAGTCCCTCTAGCGCTGGAATGCCCCGCCCCAGGCCCTGGTGGGCCACAGGTGTGAGGTCCTGGTGGTTTTCTGGGTTTTTTGACCATAGCAGGTTTGAACAGTTCCAAGAAAAAGAAAAAAACACAGTCTGGGGAACTTCTGTGCCTCAGGTAGCTAAAAACTAACTAAAAGGCAAAGGACTGCTCTCTCCCACTGTCTGTCCATGCTTCAGACAACACAGTCCAGGAGCAGGATGCAGGGGAGCAAGTGCAGTTTCTGATAACAAACTCCATGCCTCTTCTCTCCCTCTTTGCTCTCAGAACCAATCTTAAAGGTGCAGAACTTAATAGCCAGCATAAACAGAACAGACGACTGGGGATACAAGCATCATAAAGTCACCCCAGGACACCCTGCTTTGTCCTCCTTTGCTAAACGAGATGTCATTTGTGTCCATTTCTTTTTGTGTACAGGTTTAAGGCCCCAGATCTTGCTCAACAAGTCTCATCAAAGGGCTTAAGGTTCTGTTATGTACCCTGAGTCAGATGCATGGGAGAAAATATCGACAAGATATTTCTCAAGACATCAAAACAACAAAATCTTTACTGACAAACTTCAGAAAATCAGTGAAGTTTGGCAAAAGTTTAGAGCAACATTTAATCAACATAAAGCATTTCACAAAGCATTAACTTAGGAAATTCTAAGCCCATTCAATTTAGCAAAATCCAGCCTATCTGAATTTAAGTTACTCAGACTTTGAGAAGAAAGAAGAAAGGGAGAAGAGATATAGAAAAGAATGAATATGGCTATCACTTCTGGTTCCACCAGTGTCTCAGCTGATATAAAATCAAAGGGAGGTAGGCTCAAGACAGTAGGCTCACCTCATGCTCTGGCTCAAGTACCATTTTGGTAAAAACAGGGCTTATGCCTTTATTAATATGCAGCTCTTTTATTGAAAAGATCAGCTTTATGGGTAGCGCTCGTCAGGATTTCTCTGCAGTGTCACGGCAGCCCGGAGTTTTCAAGGATGATGCAAGGAAGGCCAGACCTATTGCTAGATCACGTGCCCTCTATCCTGGTCCTCACGGGAATACCAGAATGTAGTTTTTGGGTCAGCCTCCTCTCTCATCCCCACATCAGGCTCGTTCTTTGTAGGTCACGGTGATTCTTCAAATTCAGCTCAGGGGTGCATCTCCTTCTTTCGTCAGGGTGTCATCTGGGTCCCTCTCACGGTGACGAACTTCATTTTTGGGGCATTTGTTCCCAGGATTATTCTCCCAAGATGCCAAGGGTCGGGGCTTATTAGCCTATGCCATCCCTAGGGTCAGCCTCTATAGTACTGTGAAGGTATATTTCTGTAACAAAGAGCAACAATTAGCCAGGTATTTAAAACCGTGGCTTCAAAGTTAGCAGTCTGTGTAACTCCCCACCCTGGCAGGACAGTTGCTTGGCAACAGAGTGCCTGCCTATCTCTGTCCCGCTGAATTCTGCTGGGAACCTACTCCCCCCACCCCCGCAGCTTGCAGCATCGGGGACCCAGGCAACCCCAGAGACAGCCCCCCTTTTTTTATCTACCGAGATAATAATAATAATTGTTCATAACAATTTGGCTTTCCTGGGCCCTTCATCCAGGTGGGACTTCCAGTCTGATAGCCACTCAGGAACTTGATTAGGGGTTCCAGAGGAGTATGGAGCATTGCCTCCGGTGTGCCAGTGATTGGTGGCCACTGTGGGGCTGGGATACAGGCTCTAGGGGGTGGGGTGTGCAGAACAAAACATTGCCCTCCAGGGCAAGGCCCAACATTCCCCTTCCCCCACACGTGTCTGAAATGTTTTGAGCCAGCAGTCCTTCCAGTCTCTCACAACATGGGTAACTGGTACTGGTACAGATTGGTTCTCTCTGCTGCAGTCTGTCACTGGGGTTGGTGTAGCCCCAGTATCTGTTGCCAGTGTCGGAGCAGCTTCAGTGCCTGTCATGTTGTCATCAGATCCAGAGACCTTATTTTCCTCTAGAGTCTCAGAAAAATTAATCCACAAACACCAGAGGTGTCCAAAAAGGAGACAGAAGAATCTGATTACTTTATTCAAATAAAGGCAGATGCCATGGGGCATTTCCCCTGGGGTCTGTCAAATTTTTAGGGGATGCAGCCTCCTTTTTATCCTAATTTCCCGGCTGCATTTCCCTCTTTCCCCATTGGCTGAGGTTCTTGAGAGGTACAGACTTCCCGAAATGCCTAACACCTAAGACCCCCTTCTAATGTATAATCCCCCCCCTTTGTCTTTTCCTTGTGTCAATTAGTGGAATTCCTATGGAATTTATGGTTCTTCCCATTGTTTCTTTCATCTCTCAGTATTCAATTTTATTTATCATCAGACCTACAGTTTGTTTGTAAAGACAAATCTCTCATTCCATTTACCAATCAGTGGAATCCTTCTCATTGTTTCTTTTATCTCTCAGTATCTAGTTTTATTTACCAGCAGACCCACAGTTTGTTTGTAAAGATAAGTGCCTCATTCCTTTCAAGAGGGTACTGAGTAGTGTTGAAGAGAACTCGATAGGCCTGAGCCAGGCCCCAGCACATTGCAGTGATTTGTGTCTCTCTGGAATTGCCAGGGTGACAGTGTTGGAAAATATACCAAGTTTAATTTTTTTTATTGCATTTCTCTAGTCAGGCATGGCTTGCCTTTGCATTCGGGAAAGGAATTTTAAAGGGTTTTTTAAAGGATGTTACACCACTCAACAGAGATGAGTTTAACATCTCAACAGACTGGGAATAGCCCAAAAGATACCCAAAAAGATCATGACCATCAACAAAACATCAACAACCATCAGCAAACATCAAGAACATCTACCCCAGACATTGCCCCCTGGCATAGTTGGAGACACCTGGTCTGGAAAAAGCTGATAAGGAAATCAAGGAGTGTGGACCTAATTAACATCAGAGGCAAAGAAATCCAGGTCCAATAGGAAACCAAATAGTAAGAACTATGCAACTTGGAACCAATGAACATTAAAACAATGGATTTCTATGGGTTTTGGACTGTATGAAGTTTAGGAAAAATCTAGTAAAACTCACGTGTGATGGAATTTTCTCTGCACACCCGGGCTATGTGTGGATGAAATGATTTCTGTTGTACATCCTGGCCAGAATAACATCCTGGCCAGAAATAAAGTAAGGCCATTCTCTAACATTAAATGTTGTTGGGAAGTTTTTGTTTTTCCTGCAGTTTTGGTGACAACAGGATACTTTTCCCAAATATTTTACTGTGGGTTTTTTCATATTCTGCACTTGTTCAGGGGGATGTTCCAAAACAATGGAGGTACCCACTGTCCTAGGTACCTGCTTGGACTGTCTCACACACCCTGCCACTCCAGTCTTGAGACAGATCTGTGTGATGTTCTTAAATAGCTTTTTAAACTTAAACAAGACTATATTCAGCAACATGTTGGTTCTTAGGAAAAGGAGCAGGGTAATTTCTCCCTGGGATTCCCTGCAATTGTCAAACCTTCAGGAAAAATATGGATGAAGGGCAGGGGAGACAGAAACTAAATATCTGTGGAGAATGTCTCACTGGGGGAAATGGGATATTAATGGATGATGTGGAGAGTTTTGGGTTCTGGGCTGTGGATGTCCTTTTGGACCTGGAACTAGACCCTCCAAATGAACCCCATTCAATAACCAGAACAACTGCATATTGGACAGGAGGAATAAGTATTATGAAGAGAGGGGAATCTACCTCGATGCCTATGTGGTCAATTAATGACATCACTGCTGCTGTTACAAAAGTTGCCCATTTGCTGGTGTTATAAAAACACATTTTATATGAATCTGGGCATGAGAAATTAAAAGTTTACAGGTTGCAAGAGACCTTGGCAAAGCTGCCGGAGGAAGAGCAACAGAGGAATGCCAGCTCCATCTGCAAATGAAAAGCCGAGTTGGCTCAGCCATAAGTTCCAGACAGCCAAAACTTCACCCCTGTGGTGCTCAGGTCCCCGAATCCACATCAGGTCTGGAGAAGGGACCCCTCTTTGCAACTGAAAACTGTTTCGGGCTAATCTTGAAAACTCAATTCAGGCCTGGGTCAGGAAGAAATTAAAACTGAATAGAAGGGACTCATGAATGTTATAATCCGGCCATCTCCGAGGAAAAGCCTTGCCTGGAGGAAAATAAAAAGTATAAAAACTGGACTCTGGGAGGAAAACGGTGGAGCGGATGGCAAAGAGACCTGGCGCGGGCCGGTCTAGCATCTGACTCCCAATTCGATCGAATTAGAACTTTGCTGTGGCGGGGATCTTTGCTGGTTTCATTGCAATTTGGCTATTTGTTGTTGTGCTTTTTGTTTCTTTTTTTGCATCTCAATTTTATTAATTTGGAAAAATAAACTTTATTTCTTTGATTCCGATTTGGGTCACCATATTTATAACACTGGCAAAGCACAAACATGCAGATGGAGATGTTCCAATCTCTGCAGAGGGGAATCTTAATATATTAGGATCTTTGCTAAGAGGAACTCCAACTATGCTAAAAAGTTGTTTGGTGGGGAGATGAGATGAAATCAAAAGAGATGTAATGCATAATCAAGCTTTACACAACCCACAAACCCCGAGGAGACCAGTCCCTACATGGGGAAATCTCCTACATGATGTAGTAAACCACGTGAGAGAAACAGGCTGGAAATATCATAAAAGAAGCTCAAGTACTAATATGCAGAAACCCCCTAAAAATGGGTGAGAACTGTTAAACAACCCACCAGAGAAATGAAGAAATGAACCATGGAGAACTGCCTTGCCTTTGGGAATACCGAGAGCTGCCTTCGAGGAAGATGGGGGNGGGGGGGGGGGGCGAGAAGCAGCAATTTTCACAGAATCACACAGAGTCACTAAAGAATCACTAGGTTGGAAGAGACCTTCAAGATCATCGAGTTCAACCCAGCACTAACACCTTGACTAAACCATGGCACCGAGTGCTACATCCAATCTTTCTTTAAACACATGCAGGGATGGTGACTCCACCACCTCCCTGGGCAGACCATTCCAGTACTTTATCACTCTTTCTGCAAAAAACTTTTTCATAACATCCAACCCATGGTGCAGCTTAAGACTGTTCTGTCAGTTGCTGCCTGGAGAAAGAGACCAACCCCCACCTGATTACAACCACCTTTCAGGAAGTTGTAGACACTGATAAGGTCACCTCTGAGCCTCCTTTTCTCCAGGCTAAACAACCCCATCTCCCTCAGTTGTTCCTCATAGGGCTTGTATTCCAATCCTCTTACCAGCCTTGTGTCCCTCCTCTAGACCCACTAAAGCGTCTCAATGTCCTTCCTGAACTAGAGGGGCCCAGAACTGGACACAATACTCAAGGTGTGGCCTCACCAGTGCCAAGTATAGGGGAAGAATGACCTCCATGGTCCTGCTGGCCACACTATTCCTGATACAGGCCAGGATGCCATTGGCCTTCTTGGTCACCAGGGCACACTGCTGGCTCATGTTCAGCCAGCTGCTGACCAGTACTCCCAGGTCCCTTTCCTCCTGGGCACTGTCCAGCCACACCGTCCCCAGCCTATAACACTGCAGGGGGTTACTGTGGCCAACCCAAACCTTTCAGAGAAAAAAAACAATTCCTTTTGTTGTAAATAGGCACCGTATATTAATCTGGGCATGAGAAATGAAAGATTTACAGGTGGCAGAAAAACGCTGACAGAGTCACCGGAGAAGAAGAGACTGAGGAATGCCAACCCCATCTACAAATGAAAAGCAGGATCACAACAGGCCCCGATGCCAAGGCTGGTTGAGCCATAAGCTTTGGACAAACGCAACCATCAACTCAAAGCTAGCTGAGCCATAAAACCCAGACAAACCAAAACCATCAGCAACAGATAGTCAGGCAATCACCCCCGTGGAGCCCCAGATTCCCCCAAATAAACACCAGGCGTCTGACGAAGGGACCCCACCCTACAATTGAAAATGTTTTAAAGTTAATCCCTGGACTCCGTTCAGATTCTACTCAAGAAAAATTAAATCTCAAAGAAAGGACTCATGAATATTGTAATCTTGCTGCAGACAAAGGAAAACCTCGCCTGGAGGAAAATAAAAAGTATAAAAACTGGACCCTAAAAGCAGGACGTTGGAGCGAATGGCAGAGAGAGACACGGCGCGGGCCGGTCTAGCGTTCGGTACCCAATTAGATCGAATTTTGTCTTTGTTGTGGCTTGGATTTTTGGCTGTTTCATTATAATTTGGCTGTTTGTTTGTTGTGGTTTTTTTCTTTTCTGTATTCCAATTCGCATTAATTAGAAAATAAATTTTGCCTTTTTTGAATTCTAATTCGGCTCTCCCCATTTATAACACTTTGCAACACAAGAGGGAAAAAAACACCTAAGTGCTGGGTGAACCATGGGCCTCTCCTGATGCGTTTCTATATTTCAGTAGATTTCTGATAAGAATAACCCCTATACTTATCTGGCTGTAGGAGCAGGAAGGCAACCTTTGAAATTTGTAATTGACACTGGAGCTTGAAATCTCTTTGATTACTTCTACAGAAGCTGAAAAACTAAACTTAACTTTAAAGAAATAAAAATTGAAATTGTTTAACTGGCTTTAATGAAGAAAGTATTATCTGTTAAACTGCTAAAATCCATTTTAATGTAATTAAAAATTAAGAACAAAAGGCATATTTAGGATGCATTCTGCTTACAATTCTCCTGTTTGGCCAGTGAAAAAAAGCAGACAGGAGCTTGTGTTTAACAATTGATTATTGAAGGCTTAATGCTAATATGGGACCATTCACTGCAGCACTCACTGCCACACTACAGGCATCTGCACATAAATACACGGCAGTTTACATGTTAGCTGCCTTCAGCTAAGTATCAAGATCCCTCTAAGGAGGTGAAATTCCTGAGAACAGGTGGGTAGCAGACCAATTATAAAATTAGATACTGTAGCTACCCTCACTATTAAAAGGGAACTTTAAAAAGTGCATGTTCCTGAATTTTCTATGATAACAAGACCCTTATCCACATTAATGATGCATATATCTTCGGGGTCAAAAATCAAATGAATTTCACTGAAAGACCAACAACCTACAAAGTTACAGATTACTGTGACTCCAGACATGTTAGCTTTACAACAGCAATATAAACCTAATCCTATACTAGATGCTTCTGCATTCACTTCAGACTGAAGTTAAGGATGTCTGGTTCACTGATGACTCAGCCAAATGCATTGATGGTAAATGGAAGTACAGAGCAGCTACTCATCATTGAAAAAGGAGTGGAGGTAGTAGAAGAAGGGATGGGAAGTGCACAGGTGTAAGACTTGAAAGCTGTATTACTGGCAGTAAAGGAGAAAGCAAGGATGGTGTATGTTGATATGTTGATTCTTATGCATTCAGGGTTGGTGCCACACAGTGGTTGTGATGCCTGGAAGGCTGACCTGAAACAGAGACTGGACAGGGCTAGAGAATAAAATAGGTATTTATTGAAAGGCCTCCGGGTTCCACCTTGGGCCGGACAGGAGCTCNTTTTTTGTTTTGTTTTGTTTTTTTTGTAAAGAGGGAGGGCAGGACTGAACCTGGCAACCTCTATCACAGTAACATTACTTGATTCATCTGTTCATTTGCTTCCCACAGGAGTTTTCAGACCACCAGGGCACCTTATGCATGCACTGCTTTTACGTTGGTCATCTACCTCTTTGACGGGAGTGTTTGTTCTCCCTGGGGTGATTGACTCTGGCTCTAACAATGACATTATGATAATGGCCTGGACATCTCGACCACCTTGCACCGTTCCCCAAGGGACTTGAATAGCTCAATTGATTTTACTTTACCAATCCATGAGCGTACTCTTCACAGACCTAACGTGACAAAAGGGGTTTGGGTCTACTGGGACACCCCAAGTATGCTGGGTACAACCTATATTAGAACAATGCCCCACATGCCGATGTACCCTGACATTAAAAGGACAAAAGATAACACTTGTCCGTCTCATAGGCACAGGGACTGACCTTACAGTTATCTCTCAAGCCAAATGGCCTTCCTAATGGCCCCTTGCTGAAATGCCTCAGGCACTGTCAGGCATTGGAGGGAGCAGCCCAGCTATCAAAGCTGGCACCTGATACAGATCAAAGGCCCTGAGGGACACCTTGCCTCAGTCAAACCCTTTTAACCCCAAATACATCCATGATTTTTCAACATAAATATCCCTCTAGAATTAAGCGAACCTTACATGCTTTTGACAAAGATTGTGATGACCAGTTGGGTTTTTGGTCTAGATGGCAGTGATGGGCAGCATCATCTTTTACCCCTGGTGTAGCAGCAGGAAAAGCTTTAGGATTAATTAACAGATTAGCTTTTTGGCTAGCTAAACAAACTAATGCTATGTCCTTAGCATTAACTGATGTTGAGTCTATCAGACACGCTACTTCGCAAAATAGGGCAGCTATAGATTTTTTGCTTTTAGCAAAAGGACATGAATGTGATGAATTCTATGGAATGTGCTTCATAAACCTGTCAGACCACTCCCAGTCAATCTATGCAAGCATTCAAGCCCTGAAAGAGGGTGTAAACAAACTGCAAGTAGATGATGGATTTGATTGGCTAGGTCGACTTCTGGGGGATCGGGGACTTAGTGGATGGATAAGAAATTTAGTTAAAATAGGCTTATATATATTAGGCATTATGTATTGTTATGGTTATTCCTTGTATTTTACAGTGTGTGAAAAATTTAATAGACAAGTCACTTAAGGGTGTATTTTTGGTTGAAAAGGAATGGGGAGGTATGGGGAATGAAACAGAGTGTATAATGGAACTGATAAAGGAGCCTGGTCTTAGGCCTGATCGAGCAGAAACCGTGGAAGAGACAGACACAGATAAAGGTTCTCTGGGGTAGAAGTGACCAAGAAACATGTTGTGAAACTTTGTAATGATTACCAAGTAACTGATGTCATAAAGAATGCATAACCAATGAGAAATTGTTACCAAAAATAGAACCCTATATAAGTGCCATACAAGAAAAACCCTATATAAATGCCTTGTATGCTCAATAAATTCAGCTTCTGATCAGAACTCGAAATGTCCCCATCTCTCAATCGCCGATAAGTGGCTACTGCCTGGATACAGGTAGGCCACCCCCTACTAACAGGGTCTAACAACTTTGACAGATAAGCCACTGGTGTCTTGTCCCCATCCTCATTCTTGGTCTAGGACTCCATGGGCTACCATGTTTTCCACATCTACAAACAGGTAAAAAGGTTTATCTAAAGCAGGGAGACTTGGAGCAGGAGCACTAATCAATTTTTGTTTTAAACTTTCAAATCTCTCTTCATCTTCTTTTCCCCATGTAATTTCATCTTTTACTATTTTTTCATACAGGAATTTAACAGCCTGAGCGTACCCTTCTATCCATATCCTACAATATCCCAACAGGCCTAAAAGTTTTCTAATTGCCTTTTTAGTTTTCAGCTGGGGGAGTGAGCTTATTCTCGTAATCCTTTCAGGATTCAATCACTGGCTCCCTTGGCTTATGTCTTGGTTTGGGAAGACAGGTATCTGCCAGGGAAATCTGGAGTTTCCCTTGGAATGGAAAATGTAAACCACTCCCCCTTTCCAAATTTTTAAAAATTTGCAATTGGAGACTTTCAGGCAAAGATTTGGGAATAGGAATAACAGTTCTTTACTAGGAATATTAAGAATACAAATGTAGCAGTACAAAAAAAACCCAAAAACAAGCAAACAAACAAACNGAAACCCTGACAGAATCAGAAATACAACCTGACACCCTGTTGGTCAGGGTGTTGGAAGCAGTCCAAAAGTAAGCCCTCCTGGAGTAGCAGATGTGGTTCTGTTGGAGTAGAGATGGTCCTGTAGAAAAGGGTCCAGTAATGGCGAGATGGGTCCTGTTTTCCTCCAGGAATCCTGTGGAAACACTGGATGTCTGGTATTCCTACATCTCAGTTTTTATCTAGGTAGGAACGGTTTGGCTCCCCCCACTGGATGGAGCATCTCACAATGGGATGATGTAATGTGTCATGCCATTGGTGAGCCTTAATGGCCCATTAACAGAAGATATCCCCCTGGAGGGTGAACATGTGGTGGAAGAGATAAGGAACAATGTTCCACCTGGTTTTAACAGCTGGTCCATTACCAGAAGGCACCCTCCCCATCCCCCCTGGAGTTACAAGAGATAAAGAAAACACCTCCCCAACTGGTTTCAACAGATGGAATAGAATAAACATTTTTTTGGTTACATAACCCAAGACTGCTTATTATATGCCCTAAGTGTTTTACTTAATTCTCCACAAATTGAAGTTTTTCTTTCGATACTCAGAGCCCTTGGTTTCCCAAGAAGTTTAGTAACGATATGGTGAATTTTCAGACTTTCTCCTCATCCTTGCCTTAGAGAAGTAAATCATGAACATACTGGATAAGTTTTACTTCTGATACCCTGGGGAAACATTGCAGTATATTTTCCAATGCTTGTCCAAACAGATTAGGGGATTCAGTAAATCCTTAGGATAATTTGGTCCATCTGAATTGTTGCTTTCTCCCTGTATTGGGATCTTCCCATTCGAAAGCAAATATCTCTGCTTTCTTCTGCTACAGGAGAAGCCCAAAAGGCATCTTTGACGTCTATTACATTAAACCACCGATGCGATGGGGGAATTTTACTCAATAGTGTATAAAGGATTGGGTACTAATGGATATCGAGCCATAGTTTGTTTATTTACTTCCCTCAGGTCTCAAACAAGTCTGTATGTCCCATTTGACTTTTTTACTAGTAATATAGGGGTATTGTGGGGAGACATGCACAGTTCTAAAGTTCCACCTTTAATTAATTCTTGAATTACTGTCTGCAACCCTTTTCTCCCCTCCAAAGAGAGTGGGTATTGCCGTACTCAAATTGGGCAACCTGCATTAGTTATTTTGATGACTATAGGGGTTATGTTTGATCTGCTCCTATTTCCAGGTGTGGTATATGTTATAAGATAAATTTGTGCTTCAAATTAATGTGGTGTGATATATGACATATATATTAATTTGTGCTTGGAAATTAAAAGATCCAATACTGTAAGAAAACCCTAAGCAGGAGGCAGATTTGCAGTTGTGAAACACAGGCAGTACTGTGGAAGACTTGAATTTACAACAGAAAAGAAGTGGCTCAGTCAGAGATGGCTCGTTACCAGGGTTGGGCTGGAATACACCCAGTGATTGATACCAGAGATGCATCTGCGATAAGACAGAGATGTGCATCCCAATGCCGGATTCCCGTAAATCGAATCAAGCCCTCATCCCTGCCCGGAAAGAGGCTTCGAAGAACCAAATGCAAGAGAGAAGTTACATGAATATGCAAACTGAACAAAGGTGGACAGAAGACCCTGCCTCAAGGGAAATAAACCGTATAAAAACTGTCCCCCAGAACATGGAGTTTGTGAATGGGAGGAGTTCGGCTCAATTGAGGCTGTCTCCACGTTCACCCAACATTCGATTCCCGGGATTGGAGTTGTCTCTTATTGTGGCTATCTGCGATCGCTTTTCATAGCGAAATAAAATTGCTTTATATTAAATTGGCTACGAATCTTTTATAACTCAGGCTTGGCCCAAACAACTTCCTCAATTTGTTTCTCGTCTTCCTCTTTTAATTGGAGGAGTTTGACTACCATTTTCTCTCCCTCTGGAAGTACCCTGATACCTAACTGCACTTGCAAATCCCTCCCTAGCAAATTGCATCCTGCCCCTGGTACAAATAAAACATCACTCATTCCTATTTTGTTTGTTCCTTCAAATATTACCTGTTTTATAACTGGTGCTTTAAATCCTTCTCCTTTTGCCCCCAGCACTTTAACTGTATTCCAGCTTTTCTCGCATCCTTTTGGAACTCTACAAACACGTCTTCTCAGCCCCTGTATCTACTAAAAATTCAAATTCCTCCTCCTGGGGGCCTACTTTTAAACTTATCAAGGGCTCTTGCTGATATTTTGACCCCAGGAGATAGAGCCCCTCACCTCCTTTTTTATCCATTTCTTGATCCTCCTTAAAAACTTTCAGGTCCTTTTCTCTCTGTGAGCAGTTTTGCCTTAAGTGTCCAATTTCCTTGCAATAGTGACAAATTAGGCCTTGGTTGTTAAGTTCCTCATTTCCCTTTCTAGGGCCCCTTTCCCTGTGAGCTTTGTTTCTGTTACCCTCCCCCTGGTTCCACTTGCCTTGGCCTGGCTGGAGTCTCACTTCCTTGTGGGGGTAGGTCCCTGCACTTTGGTGTCCCTTGGAGGTAGTGGCTGCCATTATTTTAGCTTTTGCCTTTGCTTTCTCCTTGTCTCTTCGTACATATACTTTTTGGGCTTCTTTTAATAGGTCATCCAATCCTCTATCTGGCCATCCCTCCAGTCTTTCTAACTTTTTTCTTATATCTGGCCACACGTGAATGACAAAGGTCACTTTCAATTAAACCTGCCAAGGCACTGGTGTCTATACCTGAATATTGTCTAATGTTTTTTCTTAGCCTCTCTAGCCATTCAGTTGGAGTCTTGTTCTTCTTTTGTTACTCAGTAAATGCTTTAGGGCATTCTGAGTTGGTGGAGCAGCCTCTCTAATCCCTCTGACAATTAATGTTCTATAATCTTCCATGTTCTGTCTTCCCCCGGGGTTATTGTGGTCCCAATTAGGATGTTGTGAGGGCATTTTCTGTTCCCCAGGGAGTCCATGTGCATGTTCCCTTTCCCATATCTGTATACCAGCTACACAGATGATTTGTCTTTCTTTGGGTGTAAACAAAAGGCTTATTATAGATTGCATTTCATGCCATGTATAAACATTGGGGCCCAAGAACTGGTCTATTTGTTCTGCTAATCCAGTAGGATCTTCTAGTAGACCTTTTAATTCCTTTTTAAATTTTCTCACTTCGGAGGAATTAAGTGGGGTTGTAATTTCCTAAAATCTATAAAATGCACTCACCCCTGAGGGAAGTGGGCTTTAGTGGACATCTTTCCATAACTGCCTCTGAAGGCCTTCAAATAAAGATCCTCTTTTATATTACTTCCTTACTAAAATTATCTTGAATTTCATTTCCAAGTTAGGAAAAAGGCAATAGTGAGGCATTGACACAGGTCTTCTCCATGGGCTGCAGGTGGATCTCTGCACCCATGTGGTCCTTCATGGGCTGCAGGGGCACAGCTGCCTCCCCATGTTCTCCACCACAGGCTACAGGGGAATCTGGACCGCCTCCTGACCCTCCTCCACTGACCTTGGTGTCTGAAAAGTTTTTCTTTCATACGTTATCACTCCTCTCTTCTCTGACTGCAATTGCTTTTCTGCAGTAACTTTTTTCCTCCTTCTTAAATATGTTATCACAGAGGTGTTACTACCTCATCTGATTGCTTTGGCCTTGGCCAGTGGTGTGTCTGTAGCAGTGCGTGATTCGGGTTTTCCAATATACTGTACATGTTTGTAATGGTTTGACCCTAACCCCCCATTCCAAACTCCCTGGTGGTGCAGCCCTTGAACTTTCCTGGTGTCAATCACCCTGCTAGAGTTAAAAGGTTCTGGAGAAAAAAGCCCTAGGATTTGTCAAGGTGACTAGGGGCCACCTACATTCATTGTCTTTTAAATGTACCTTACTGGTAATTGGTCTTGAGCCCTTTGCTGCCCCAGAGATGCCCCTGGGTACTTAAAGTGAGCCCAGAGGAGTGGTCTCTCTCTTGCACCTTGGATCCGGGACCCTCTCTGCCTTCCATCTGCCCTTGAGAGGTTTCCTGGAGGAATAAACCATCTAAAACCCAGCGAGAGCCCTCTTTTCTTCCACGCCGTCTGCCACGCTTCTGCCTGAGATTCTGGGCAGCTACCTCTGACTTATAGAATCCCGGGGGCCAGCTAGCTGGTAAGCAGCTCCCAAGAAAGCGGAATTCTATATGTGTCCATCCTGGAGCTGGCTGGCATTGGCTTCTGGCAGCTTCGCACAGAAGCCACACACCTGTAGTTCCCCCCACCAGAACCTTACCACACAAACAAAATACAATTCTTAAGGTGTGATACAGTTCTTTAGATAGCTATTCTCTGTGCAACACAACACAGTAATGTAAAATCTTATTATTTTTTGCTTCAGTAATCTTTACCTCATTAACTTATGCCCATGTGAACTGATGTCCCACAGTAGTCTACTAGGCATGCCACCAAGAAGGAGTATTTTTTTTATTTAGCCTTATCAAATACACCTAGATTACCAAGAACATAGTCTGTGCATTGCACCAACTTTTGCAGTTTTACAGCAAACTCTATTCACCTTTAGGTGTATGGAGAGACCACCTCTTTCCAAAGGACAACAATGTTTTTAAAAACTTGACTCCTCAACCCAACCTCAGTTCCTACCTCATTCACCATCCCATCAATGATGATCATATAGATTTGGGCTGGTTTTGCACAGAAGTGATTTTTTCTAAGAAGAGCTGTGATTAAACCAACCAGTAACTAGCTTTAAATATTGACAACCTGATTAACCTATTAGAAAGGACTGGATATGCCTCTGGACTACACAGGTTAAAAATCAGAGGAACCTCGGGAAAACTACTCTTTCCTTCTGGCCTGAGAAGAGATAACAAGCGGTCCCGGCTCCCTCCTTGCCATGGGGGCCAGGCCGGCCAGGCCCCTTCCCAGGAAGCCCACCAGGCCCCCGGTCGAGGCCGGGCCTGGTGACTGCTAGGCAGGGGGAGGGGAGGAGACAATGCCCTGTCCTGGCCAGATTGGGCCTCCAGTAGCTGTTAACATCTTGCTGCTAAAGCTGCACCCCCATCGCAGCCCCAGGAGGCCTGGCAGGCCTGGGCCAGAGCCCCCCCCCAGCGGCTGTCGGGCAGAGGAAGGGGGGGAATCCCCAGCTGCGGGCATGCTGCTGTGAGATCCTAGCTGTCCCCTGCCCCCCCCAGCATGCTCCAGCCACCGCTACCAAGACCCCTTGCAGAGGGAGAGGCCCAGCAGCAAGAGATCCTGGCCCAGCCCTGGCATGCCCTGAGTTTACCACCTTCAGCCACTGCCCAGAAGAATCATCATGCCCTCTGCAGACCTTGGAGAGTTTTAACTCTTTCCATACACAGATGAAACTTGCTGTAGTGGCTTCACGTTCACTTCTGTTTTGCTAAATTCAGTGTAGTGGTTTGAGTGTCTTTGCTTCTGTGAGATAGAATTAGGAGGAAAAAGGCAAAGCAGGCTCAAAAGTAAACAGATTTTATTAATACACACAGTAAAAGAAGAAAAGGAAAGAAAAAATGAAACCTTCAAAACCCTTCTCCTCACAAGTGTTGTTCACTTTTCCACACAACATAGAGAGAAAACTATGATTTTCAGTCAGTTTTAACCATTTAAACATAATCTTGCATCACTTTAGGAGAGGAGTCTCTCTAGAGACCTATGGAGACATTCGCCACAGGAAAAAAACAGTCTGGCAGCTCTCAATGTCACAAATCTGCAATCACCCGGAATTTTGCAATTGTGCAGTCCCATCCATTAGCAGTCTTTCCCCTGGCTACTCATGGGCCTCCCAGCATATTTGGGGGACCATTTAAGAACACTTCTTCTAGTATAAAACAAGGATTCTCTTCTTCTATCTCTAAAATCATCTCTATCTCAAAAGAAATAGAGAACCCCTTTTACCCCAGGAGCCGAGGGCCTCAAATCATTTTCTCTCTAAAATCGTCTTAGTCTCAAAAGCTGAGACCTCCTTTTACCCCAGGAGCAGGGGCTTACTCTGCTCAAAATTATCAATTAAATTTCAATTATATCAGTCTACAACTTTTGACTAGAACAGCATTCTCTTAAACAGTATTATGATTTTATAAGAAATAGTCTATTTCTCCATGATTTGCACTAGAGAAGTCTAGCTAAAAATGTCCACTTCCTCAATCTCGTCTTCCAATCAGTCCTTTTCTCTCGCTCCATTGACTTCATGCTGTGTCTTCTCTAAGTTCACTTTGTCTTTTCCTCATCTCTGTCAGAGAAAGGTTAAGCCTTAGAAGCTTAATTTTGCCAGGAAAGAGTTAAATCTGCCCAAGCCTGCAGTGGTCATGTAATCTCTGCCAGGCAGCAGCTCCTCTGGCTGTGGGATCTCAGAGCCGGGCTTTCTCCCTCTTTCTTCTCTGCTGGGAATCACTGGGGGGGGGGGACGACAACGGGGGGACACTACACCCTGCCCTCGGGGCAAGCTCAGCCCAAATGGGCCCATGGCTGTTATCAGGGGCCCGGCCGGCAGCTCCCTCCTGGCTCGGCCAGCTTTAAAATTAGCTGATGTTAAACTATAGCCTCCCCTTCCCCGCCAAAAACCGATGGAGCCTGGCCAGGCCTCGGGCCAACTCACCCACCTATCAGGGGGAAGTGGAGGAGTCCCGGCTGGCCTGGGCCCATGTAGAAGTTCACTGGGGGAGCTGCTTAACCAGCTAGCTCGCTCCCTGGCTTCTATATGAGAGGCTAGGTGGGTCTGAACCTCAGGCTAAAGCATGGTCGACGGCGTAGAAGAAAGAGTGGACTATAGCTTGGTTTTAGATGGTTTTATTCCTCCAGGGTACCTCCCATGTGCAGATGGTCAGTGCAGGGAGGCAGAGAGTCCCGGAGCCCAAGCGAAAAGCCCAGACAGCCGTCTGGTCTCACCTTAAGTACAAGGGACGTCTCTTGGACAGAAGAGAACTTGGAACCAATGGTAGCAAGAAAATGGAAGAAGGTGGCATCAAGGTACCTGATCAAATCCTAGGGCTTTTTCCCCAAAATCTTCTAGCTCTTTGTTATGGCTTGGCCCTGGTCAAATGCCAGTGCACCCATGAGTGTATGTTTTTTCTTAATAAACTGCTGTGAGATGTGATCAAGAACAGAGCAGAGCAGGCCTATAACTTGAAATAGAAAAAAAACTATTTATTAACCTATATAGGTTAATAGACAATACATAACAACAGACAATAGACACAGAAAGAAAACTCAATCACCTAAAGGCAGAAAAGAAAACTTCCCAGAACACTTTTCTTCTTCCCCCCAATTTCTATTTTTTATATGCTCAACAGTTGTCACCAGCACATACTTTCATTTACTTGCTTGAACCTTCCACAACTCTGGGTTCTTAATTCAAGCTATTATTCCTTAAAAACTCAATCTTTAATCTATTCAGAGAGAGAAAAAGGAGTTTCTTTCGCACCACAGACCCCTTATAGGAAACAGGTTTATTCTCTTGTGCTCTCATGTCACTTTTGGTACTACCTGGAGAATTCTACTATGGTGACTCTTTCTTTTCTATGTCTAGTGGTCTCACCACCGTCCATGGAACAACTAAATAGGGCTCTTTTAAGGACGTTTGGCCCAGTACTAAAAACCAGCCATTTTTTTTTATTGGGACAGCAGTCCATTCCAAATTCATTCCTGGGGCCGAGGGTTCCAAAAAGAGGCCACAGAGTCTTTGGCTTTGAACCAAACAGCATCTACTCAATACAGTTTTATTTATATTTAGGAGAGTCAGGGTTTGTTTATGGCTAAATTATGCAAGAAAGGTCCACCACAAAGCCACTCCTCTTCATTTCTCGCAATTGAGGGGATTTGGGTTTTTTTTTATTATCTTGGTTCTAGGCTGTTTTTTCCTTTCTGAAACTACCAGTCATGAGAAACAGTGTATGGGACAGGGTTTTTTTGCCTTAGAAAGAGTTAAAAGCTTTTATTTCTCAGCGAGGCCACAGGCTCAGGCAGNTGTCTTATTCCCTCTTTTTCTCCCCCTGGGGCCCGGGCCTACTCTAGCCAGGCCCACCTGGCTCTCCTCCCCTGCAGGGGAGGGGAGAGGGATGCTTCTCTGCTGAAAGCAAAGCCAGGAAAAGAGGAAGTATGTCAGGAGTCCTCGCTTTTAACCCCTTGTGTCTTCAGAGGCGTGTCCAAACTCTCAGTGGCCACCGAAGATGCCAACATCTAAACTTGGCCACTGATTGGTTTGACCTTACTTTCCTGAAAAACTCACTTCCCCTCAAATCACGACACTCTTAAAAGGTGATTGACACAAGGGAAACACAAGGGAAACACCATCAGGGGTTTGGGATAGAGGGGTAGGGACAAACCATTACAAACGTAACAAAATATGCAAAACATTGGAAAACCCAAATCATGCACCGCAACAGGCTCAGAGGCACAACCAGGCTCTGAGCCGACCCCCCCCCCCCAGGAGGGGAAGGCCACTCCTCAGAGCAGCTGCTGGGGCCGGTTAATTACCTGTTGCTGGCCGGAAGGAAAAAGGCTTCACTTGGACACCCTGAAGATTTATATGTGTATTTTTCCAGAGGTGTATCTACCTCTTTAATTGGTCAACCAAGCTGTCAACAACATCTGCTATAACTTCCTTAGAAAAAACTCACACCCGGGCTAAACCACCACACTTGCAAAACATTAAATCCTCTCTGAGGGAGAGAAAAGGATAGAGGGAATGTAGCATTTGGTTTTCAATGTTTTATATACTTTGTAACATGTTCATATGGGTTTGTCCCTCCCCCCCCAAAACCCCCTAATGGTGTGGCCTTTGAGTCCCCTGGTGTCAATCACGTTGTAAGATCTAGAAAATTTGGTTTTCAATGTTTTATATACTTTGTAACATGTTCATATTGGTTTGTCCCAATCCCCCCCCCCCCAAACCCCCTAATGGTGTGGCCTTTGAGTCCCCTGGTGTCAATCACGTTGTAAGATCTAGAAAATTCTGGGGAAAAAGCCCTGGGATTCGTCTGGGTACATGAGTGACACCTTCTTCCATAGTTGTGTTAAGTTTCTGTGTTGGGCTACACCCCCCCCTTCCCTGGCCATTGGTGTTGAGCTCCTTGCTGTCTGGGAGTCGCCCCCACACTTAAGTGGGGTGCCTTGTCCCTCCTGGTGCTCTTGCATCGGGGGTTCAGCCCTTCCACCTGAGCTCCTGAACCCTCTGCCTCCCTGAACTGACATCTGCACGTGGGAGGTAATAAAACCATCTAAAACCTAGCAGAGCCCGCTCTTTTCTTCCATGCCACAATTCCACGCTTCAGCCTGAGATCCAGGACAAGCAAACACCTGACATATAGAGTTTGAGAGGCAGGCTAGCCAGTGAAGCAGCTCCCAGAAAGCGGACTTCTATACCTGGCGCTCCAACGTCGGGCAATCAACCCCAAACACCAGAGGGACTGAATCTCAGCAAAGACATCCAAGAGAAGCACAAGGCTTCAGGATGTTTGAAAAAGCGTGAGAAGCAAGGCTGCCATCGTGTGGTTCATCTCAAGGGAGCCAACGGAATTCAGTGCACCTCGAAAATCTTGAAAAAGCAAGATTGATGACAATTAACTCTTTGACGAGCTTTGCACCACTGAAAAAAACACCTCCAGCAAAAAAAGGGTAGCTCCCCAGCACCAGGGAGTCCTTTTATGGTGTGTCAAATCACCATCGTGAATTCCTGTCTCTTCATTAGACGGTACGTATTAGTTGCTCTTTTGAGTAACTTTGGGTTCGTACTGGAACAGGGTTTACGGCTAATCTTTTTGGTGTCCTCTCTCCTGGACGATAGGGAGAATGTGGAAATCGATTCTGCAATCGTAAAGATTCGCAAAAATTGCGTTTCTTTTGAGAAAACCGTCAGTGAAAACTTTTTCTCTTTTTTTTTCTCTTTGTGGGGCCAAGTATCTGCTTGGGGCTGGCTACAGGATGCCACGTGCTTTGCTTTCTCTTTTGTTCTCAACATCGACTCACGGGCTGCCTCAGGCGCGGCCACCCCTCCCCCCTCTCTATGTGGTGGGGGTGCGTGTGGCTGAAGGGAACTTTTTCTGCTTTTTGCGGTGTGTGAATTTAGTGTTGCAGAGTTTAACCATGGGTGCTGGCTCATCTGCTACCAAAAAGAGTGGTTTTTTAAGAATTTGCTCTGATTTAACAGTAGCAAATGTGAAATTTTCTGAAGGAGAACTGAAACGCTTTGTAAAACTGCTGTTCGTGTGCTTTCCTGACATAAATGCAAATTTGTGTGGAGATGCTTGCTTTTGGGATGCTGTGTGTGAAACTTTTACCAGTGTTTCCCGCGGAAAGAATTTAAAGGCTGCAAAAAGCGGTGTGCTCCTTTTCCCCCCTGGCATGCCGGACGCGGTTCGGGCAGGGCGGGTCCTTTCTCCCCTGCGCGAAATGGCAGACGAAGATCTAGCAGTGACTGCAGGGACCGAGCACCGCGAGCCCCCAGCCTGCGCAGCGAGGGCTCGGCACGGACACCCCCCTCAGTGGCTCCGCGCCGGACCATGCGATCGAGCAAATATGGCGGAGGCCACATGTTGGAGCATTTACGGTACGGAATGTGTATAGGAGAATATGAGGGTCAATATGACCTTGGGAAAGGGGAAGCCAAGAGAATTATGCGGAGTTTAGTAAAAAGTGAACAGCTGCAAGATACCAAAGTGGGATGTGCAGACCACAAAGCAAGATAAAGCGAGATATGTGTATATGCAAGCCAACCAATTAAATTGAGCTATTGCTGCCTGCTTGCCGCGTGCCTTGGGCTGGAAATCAATAAGAAAGCCGTGTTTGCTGCGTGATCGCATGTACGGGATTAGCTTGTGTATATTAATCGCTGTGAGCCTGCAAAAAACGAAGCATTTTTTACCCATCATATTGATGATGTCTCTGCTTCCCCACCTTCGGCCGTGACAGCCACATGCGCCGCCCGTCCTCCTCCCTCTGCCCTTCTCCTTTCCAGCATTCCTCGCGCTCCCTCTCCCCGTCTCCTTCCAGTTCCCGAGAGCCCTCCCCCATGCCTTCTCCCCGGATCCCTCCTCCTCCTCCTCGCCCTGCCCCAAGGTCTGCCTCCCGGCTGACGTCACTGGAGAGCCAGGCCGCTCCCCCCGAGGCTCGGCGGTCTCGCCCCACTCCGCTCCCCCGCTCCCGCTTTCCCTCCCTCTATTGCGCAACCGAATGCAGTGAGAGAGAAGCGAGCAACTCAAACCCCAACCTCACGTCACCGGAGGGTCCCCATGCCCCCCGGTCGGGTCACCACGCCCCCCTCATCCCTTCCTCCAAATCAGACTGTTGCAATGCAACTGAAAAAGAATTAAAATCAGGAAATTCCAACTGCAACCCGGTTTCAACAAAAACCCCAGCTACTCCCGAAAATGTAATTACAACAACTATGAAGCCTATGCTTCAGAGAAATCAGTGGGAGTTCAGTTCTACCCCTGTCTCCAAAATCCCTATTCCTATTCTTGAAATTGTTAAAGCCACAGCCGTGCAAATGTTTATTGATATGCACATGCTTAACTTTCTAAGATTTTTCAGAATCCTCATGGGTTTCATGTTGGAGTTGGTGAGGATGATGGAGATGCATGAGCAGACAATTCAATGAATGAGTCCACCAGGTAATCAGATTGCTGCCACTGCTAAAAAGGTAGAGTCTGCAAGTGCCTTGCCTGCTATCCAATCCTCAGCCCAGAAGACCTAAAAGCTGTGCCCGCTGTGTGGAGAAATAAGACACCAGAGCCTGCAGAGCCTTGTCAAAAAAGACTCTAACCAATTCAAAGAACGGGAAGGGGAAGATGGGAGAGAGGGAGAGGATGGAAAAGGGGAGGAGGGTGGGGGAGAGGGGAAAACCCCAGAAGTGCCTCAACAAAACATGTGAGTGAGCGCCAGCCTGCCCAGCGTGAGGACATAAAAAGGGTGGTTCAAGCCAGAGGGGAACAAGAGGGAAAGGAGAGGGAGAAGAGAAAAGATAACATCATGTCTCCTTCCTGCAAATTAAATCTAATGCAGACCTTTTTGGAAAAGCCAGTGCCAGACTTAGCCTTTTCTCAAGAAAAGGTGTCACAAGTTTCAATGGCACACTGCCGCAGGAAGAAAAAAGACAAAAAGGAGAAAATAAAAATTTTCAAAAAATATTCTCTCTCCTTTCACCCTTTCCTCACTGTCTTTTTAATGTTGTACTGATTGCTGCAGAATTTGAGTTACAAGAATCAAAAATTCAGCAGATGCCACCTTGGAAATATTTGGGCTTGGAAATTGGTAAGCGGACAATTAAACCGCAAAAATTGGCAATTAAAACCAAAATTAAAACCCTTGCAGATGCTCATCAGCTGTGTAGGGCTTTGAATTAGGTGAAGCCCTATGTTCCAAAGGTCTCTAAGTAGAAGGAATCCAAATTTCAGTTGCATCTTAGTGCAGAAAAAAAAAGAATCAAAACTCTGATAAAAAATTCTGTCTCCGTTTACTGTTTCCTCACTGTCTTCTTAATACTGTACTGTTTTAAGTTCTCTTTGTATTCCCAGACCATACCCTGCCCTGAAATGGAGACCCCCACAACTGCCAAAATTCTGCTCCTGCTTCTGCTGGCCAGCGTACAGACAGCAGCAGGTGCAAAAGCCACAGCACTGCCAAAAGTGAGTCTCTCTCTGGAAGCTGAGAGTATCCACCTGAACATCTCCAATGTGGACAGTGAAGCTGAAAAGAATTTAGAGGACTGGCTGGACAATTTATTACTGGACTGGGGACTCCCGGGTTGGGCAAAATTCTGGGTCAAAGCTGGACTGTTGATTTTGTTTGTTATCATAGTAGTTTCTATTGCCTTCTATTGTATCAGGTGTGTAGTTTGCAAAATGATTTACAATTTAACCCTCATAATCGCTGCATCCCATGTGAGAAATCAGATCACCCTGCATGCAGACCATGAAGAGGAAGAGGAGCCAGAGGAGTTTGTCTCGATGGAGGTAGATGAAGATGAAACCCTGCCTCCTGAAAGACACCATTCCTTTTCCATCCGAAGAGAAGAATGGCCCCTCGACCAAAAGTGAAATACAGTCTCATACTCCAAGACTGCAGACCCTTCTTTTCAACCACAAAACACTCTGCTTTAAGTAAAAAAAAAGAGGGAGATGTAGCAGTGCAGAATTTGGTTTTCAATGTTTTATATACTTTGTAACATGTTCATATTGGTTTGTCTCAA
>VZDJ01000420.1:433223-471057 GCA_008694505.1 Cyanoderma ruficeps
AAAAACCCAGGGGAGCACCAGGAGCTGCACCTGTGGCCCACCAGGCCTGGACCTGGGCATTTTCCAGTGCCGAAAGGGACTGGGACTGATAAGAGACTGAGAGAGCTGAGCTGGCTCACGGCAAGGACTTCTCTCAGTTTTGCCATCTCTCTCTTCGGACCAGCGAGAGGTTTTATTGTTTCATATTATTCATTCCTTATGCTTGTGGGAAGTTTGTTTGTTAAATAAATAGTTTTTTTCCACTTTTCTCCGAGGAAGTTCTTTTCCCGGACCAACTGGGGGAGGGGCCATTTAGGTTTTTCTCTCCAGAGGAACCCACATTCGGAGGTTTCCTCCCAAATTTGCCCTAAACCAGGACACCGTGAGAAAGAAAAGAAGCTGTTGTGGGGGAGGGGAAATGTTTTGAAGGTTTTATTCTGATTCTTATTATTTTTTTTCTCTCTTGTAGTTTTGTTAATAAACCTGCCTTTATTCCCTTTTAAGTTTTGAGGCTGCTTTGTTTTTCTCCAAATCCTATCTCAGAGCAGAAAAAGAGTAAATAATTCTAGCAGGCACTCAAACCACTACACATAATTTGGGAAACAGAAATTGGCAAACCTGAAACCACTACACCAATTGGTGTTTCCGCCCAGTTTCAACCTGAAACTGTCACAAGATTCTATGAAAGCAAGAAATATATTAAAAACCAAATTAAACAGATCTTACAAAAATTATAACATTTTTTTTCAATGAAACACTATACCAGGGGAATAGCTGTCACAAAGTTCTCAGCCTTTAAGTTATCCCCATGACTAATGTTCCTTTGCTCACAAGACAGCACAATTTAATCTTCCCTGATAAATCATCACTGAGCCAAAAAAACCATTTATTTCAGTTCTCCACCAGTCTTCACATTTTTACATGACACTGTGAAGAGAGCAGGGGACAATAACCTTGAATCACAACATGAAAAACATTGCCTATCAGATTGCTCTTCCATATGTAGTCACTAGAGCTAGTCAAAGATGAATCCTACCAATAAGTGAATGGGGATAAATGGGAAATATGTAAGATATGATGACTCTCCATCAACCCTAAACTGCACATCTTCCCTTTGAGTCAAGATAATTTTTGTTTCTGTGACTCTAAATTGCTTAACTTATCACAATTACTTGAAGAAAGTCTCTTTCATTCAAGGTTACAGTGAATCCACTCCCTACAGATCTGTGACAGCTAAAGGCTAGCCTGAAAGCCTCACAGGCACAAGTAACCCTGACATTAACTCGATCAGCCTATACCTGTGAAAGAAAGGAAACATCTTTGGGAGAGAGGGCAGTGAGAGGTGGAATGACTTAGCTGCAGAGAACAGATGCCAGCCAATCCCTGACGAGCATGCACGCAGGCAGCTATTGGTCAGTGAACTGGATGGCACCAAGATTCTAGCCAGTTGGAGAGAACCATATAAAAGCAAGTGGTGAACAATGAAGTTTTGCTATTGCTGCATGAAACTTGGAGTGTTGTGTTGTGTCCATCTCAACTGCGACACAGATCAGTCATAGCAAGCATGTGAAAAACAAAAATCATCAAGAAACCCACACTAATCTATGATCAATGATAGAAAACAGCTTCTCACTCATTTTATCTATCTAATCTATTGTTACATTTATTGTCAGACCAAAAAGAAACTCCACTCAAGCTAGCCAGCCATTTTCTTCACAACAGCACTTTATCAGGTTCTTTCCTTTGGTTTTGTGTTTGAAGTGTGCTTATATCTACTGCTTCCATCTTCACATGACATTAGTTCTTCTATCATGAGAAACTGGGCGAATGAAAGCAACCACCCACCTGTTGATCGCCGAGGCTGGGAGTGTCCCAACTTCAGGGGCAGAAAGATGAGGCCACCAGCAGCAGTTCAAGGGAACAAACTCTTTAATTCAAAAATCTGACTCCATTTATATACATTTGTACAGAGGACAAGAAATTGGCTACACAGGTCTCCACCTCTTCAACCTGGATGGTGAACATCACCATCAATCATTTTTTCTCTCAGAGAACTATGTAAACATCCTAAAAATACACATTGTTTACATGAAGCTGCATGAGAATCTACAGCATGAAGACAGAAGGCAGAAAATTCAGGGCGACATCCACCCACAAACATGGACCAACTGTCCTGGGTTATAGTCTATTCAATTTCATCTGCTGAAAAACAGATGGGGGTGGGTGCCTTTTGATAATGGGCCAATGGTCAGTATCAGGTAGAGCATTGTTCTTATCTTTCTCCATAATGGGCCATTAACACTCTTCCCAAGCCCCTAGCGTACCTATTGTGTGATGTTCCACCCCGTGGGAGGAGCCAGCCATTCTTACCGGGATAAAGCTGGGACTTTAAACCAGCACAGGGTCTTGCTTCATCCGATTACGGGAGGAAGGCTGAACCCTTCTCACCACCTCAGGACCCCTTTCTTTTCTGCTACTGGATCATTTTCTGCCTCAGCGGAGCTGTACCTGCCATTCCAGGAGGACTCACTTTTGGACTGCTTTCCACACCCTGACTAACAAGGTTGTAGCTTTGACCCTGTCAGGACTTTTCAAAATTGTTGTTTGTTGGTTTGCTGGTTTGGTGGGGTGGTTTTGTTTTCTTTTTTTTCTTTTTCTTTTCTACCACATTTGTATTCTTATATTCTTAGTAAAAAGCTGTTATTCCTACTCCCAAATCTTTGCCTGAGAGCCGTTAATTGCAAAATTAGAACTTGGCGGGGGGTGAGGGGTTTACATCCTCTATTCTAAGGGGAACCCCAGTTTCCCTGGCAGATACCTGTCTTTCTAAACCAAGACACCAACTATTAGATGATTAAGTTTTCAAATTTCTAAACTACAACACTTGCAAGAAACAAATTGTTATGAAAACAGCTATTAAAAAAATAAGTTGTAGGGCAGCTAAATTTTTGTTAAAAATAACACTGTTTTAGTGGTTTTGGTTGGCTTATTTGATTCACAGCACCATTTATGTGGTGGTTTCACGTTCACTAAATTTTGTTTGCGAACTGGGATATAGGATTTTGGCAGAAAAAGGCAAAAACAGGCACAACTTAGAAGTAAAACAGATAGATTTTTATTAACATACACTAAGAGAAGAAAATAAGAAAAGAAAAAAAACACAAACAAATTTCTAAACCAACCCTTTCTCTCACCACAAACTTCATTTTTTACCAACAATGTAAAGAGGCAAAATTCAGAACTCCAGGTCAGTACCACTTATAAAACAGTCTTTCATTCAGTCTTTGAGAGAGAGAAGTCTTACTTGTTGTTTGGTAACTTTCTACAAGAGAAACAGTCTACTTGTGGCTTCCAACTCACATAAATGCAGCCCGCCCAGGAAACTTCTGCAGTTGTGGAACCTCCCATATCACGTAGCCTTTCCCATGACTACATATGGGCCGTAAACTCACATATATATTGGGGTGGCATTTTTAAAGATAAACAACTTCAAAGGCAAAGGATTCTTCAACTCAGGGAACAGAGATGTCTTCTCACTTCTTCACTGGATTCTTCTCATCTCTCTCTGTTCAACCTCTCATGGGATCACAAGATCACAGCTACTAATTTAATATTTACTCAGTCCATCAGATACCTTTGTTCAAATCCACAAATCATCTCCCCAATTCATATTGTCCACGATTTAAAAGATTATTCTAGCATATTCATATTACAGTCTGTCACCCAAAATTCCCAGGAGATTTCAGCCTAGGACTCAGACAACTTGTCATCTCTCCCACTTAAGAAGTCACTCTTCATTTACTGACTTTGATATCTTCATATTGTTCCTTTACATATCTCTAATTTGGCTGTCTCTCACTGAGAAAAGGGTTAGGGCTTTGTAAATTTCATCTGTGCTAAGAAAGAGTTAAATTTGCCCAGGTCTTCTTTTCTCCTGAAACTTCAAGGCTGACTTCAAGGCCGTGCCAGCTGGACCGATGGGGGAAGGGGAAAGAATCTTACACCTATCTGAGCAGGCAGTCTGGGATCTCAGCTGCAGCCTCCACCCCCATCCCTGGCAGCCAATGGGGGCCCAGAGACATGGCCAGACCCAGGGCCAGCTCCCTCCCACAGGGGGGGAGCAGTGGGGCCTGGCCAGCCTGGGCCGCTTCTCAGAACTCTGTTACCTTCTCCAGCCAGAAGTGAAAAGGGCCGAGTAACCTGGGATCTCTGATTCAAGCCTGGGTTCTCGAGAGGCATGGACAACACTCCTATTGGTCAGCCAGAGTCCATCCCCAGCCTCACATCTGTGCTAAACCACCACATATGTCAAAAGAAGTTTTCATTTATTTCCAAGTGTTCAAATTGGTATTGCACATATGCCATTTAATGATTTTTTTTATCTGAACATTAATATAATTATAGTTGGAGGGTGCATATTTCCAGTGACAGTCATGCAGACATTAAGACTGGCTCAGGTATTATTATTAGAGGCAGAAATATAACTGTCAGATGGAAAACTTTTTAAGCACACAAGCTAAGTAAAATCAAATTGTGCTGAGTTTTCTCAAGTAATTATAAACACAGATTAAGCAAGGGTGTTAGAAGAGGAACTAATAGTTATTGATTAACAAATACTAATTTCTTTGACCATCTCTACCATCAATTTCCACAAAATAACTAATCACTATTATGAAAACTTTTTCACTTACTCCCCCAAAATTAATGAATTTAATTCTCCACCTTCCTGAACACAATTATATTGTACACAACTGTCATTCAATGACCTACTTGCTACTATAGTAGTCTGAGGACAATGTTCCCTCTGTCATGATAATCATGCAGTTTAAAGTGGTCATATGAAAGTTTTGAGGTAAAAATGGGTTAAATCTGGTTGCAAAATTTCAGACTTAAAGGAAAATATGTACATATCACAAATAAAAACTACACCTAGAATCTGTTGATAGTGATCTGAAGCAATTTATTTTATACACTCATCTGAAAATTTTAGCAGATATTTCATACTTTTTCTATTTCATCCAAATATCCTGACATGCCATTGAGTCACTCCAAAAAGAATGATGTGCCCCAAAACCACAGCTGCTACCAGAAAACATCTCTTCACGCTTTTATTCACCCTCAAGCAGTTTTAAAAAACTCCAGTTTACTGAGCCATACAAAAACATAGCTTAACTTTATTTGAAATGTGTCAACAATGGATAAGTTTAAAAGTGGGTGGAGGTACCTGACATAATGGTTAAAATTAAATTATATATTATTAAACAATATATATTTTATTTGATGAAGTCATGTTTCCTCACTCTTCAATATCCATTTGTATTGAATTATAAACTGCAGTACAGGAACAGTCTCTGTATGGCACTTGGGAGAATAGGACTTCCATGCATGTTTGCAGTATAAAAAATTATATTAAAATATGCAAATAAATAAATAAATAGTACATCCTGATTATGCACACACTTAAAAAAATAGAATAAATTTAACACCAAATTGGAAAATTACAGCTGAACCAAGAAATTGTTATATTTACTACATAGTCTTGAAATGTCAATTTTCATTAAGCTGTTTCAAATCCAAATATACACGTCCAAAGGAGGGCTACAAAGATGATCATAGGGATGGAACACCTCTCTCATGAGGAAAGGCTGAGAGAGTTGGGGCTGTTCAGTCTGGAGAATAGAAGGCTTCAGGGAGACCTTATTGCAGCCTTTCAGTACTTAAAGGGAGCCTATTAAAAACATGGGGACAGACTTTTTAGTAGGGCCTGTTGTGATAGGACATGGGGCAATGGTTTTAAATTAAAAGAGGGGAGATTCTGACTAGCTGTAAGGAAGAATTTTCTAAAAATTAGAGTGGTAAGACCTTGGAATAGTTTTGCCCAGAAAGGTGGTAGATGCCCCATCCCTGGAAACATTCAAGGTCAGATTGGATTGTGCAGATCTAGTTGAAGATGTCCCTGCTCATTGCAGGGGGGCTGGACTAGATGACCTTTAAAGGCCCCTTCTGACCTAAACTATTCTATGATTCTATGATCTTCTTCCTTTGATTAACTGAATTAATCAGAAAATAAACTTATCCAATTCTGCTAACACATTTCTTCACTGTAGATATTATTGCCAGCTAACTTTGATCTGTCACCTTTAACTTCTGCACTGGCATGCTCCTTATCACTCCAAGTTGTACTCAAACATCCTATTCTCCCTTCTTCATTCCATACTTTGTGACACCTACCAAGAAGCCCTTCATCTGGGGCAGCATCTAGTCTAATAGAACTTCCAGAGGGCAGAAGACTCGTACCAGAATAGTACACTGGTAGACAATCAAAGTTCACTAGAGTGAACCACTGTGTACCAGTGTTCCATTGTAAGCACTTGTAGACAGGTAGAATTATAAAAGAAAGGCCTCATAAAATCAGGCCTGCTATATTAAATTAGTAGCTAGCTTGTCATCTCTTCCAAGTGTAGTTAAGCAATTTGCAAGTTCCCATGCGAAAACAATCTTGGTATGAGAACTCGTTAACACAACCACCTATTCCTGGGTTGAAAAACAAATGCACCTGCAATAACAAGGGATTTGTCCCATGAGAATCAGTAAAGAAAATATGTAAACAATCCAAGAATAGAGAGATTTGATGGACAAGTAGAATACCTTTTACTAAACCAATAGATTAGTTGGCAAGAAAGCTATTAACCAATTAAAGTTGCACACGAGGTCTGTAAAAACTGTATAAAATGAGTTGTGTGAATAAAGAATTGGGCTTTTCGCACATGAAGAAAATGGAGTCTCGGCTGACTTATTACAACAAGCACTAAGTACATTCTGTACAAAATATATAACAGTTGTGCGCATGTAAGCCACACAAGGCAAGCAAAGTTAAATGGTTTGGGCAGGCAGTGTGGACAGGGCAGAAGCATGATAGCCAGCTGTCTTGGCTGAAGCAATCTTATGTCCCTTTGATTGTTTAATCTGTGTTATAGCCTAGTTTAAACATCGTTTACACAACTCCCATTTGAAGCTTTTAAATACTATCTTACTCTGAGATATATGTCTATTACTATAAAAGTTTATGCATCAATGTTATGAATGAGAGGGGAAAGCTTAGACAAGTGCTTTTACAGGTTTCTGGCAGTAGACAGCAGCTTTATTGAGGCAGCCAGCATCCCAAAACCCATTCTTGCTCACAAGTTCTTAATAATGACTGATCAGGCCCATTACAACATGAATTATTTATTGAACAGGCCAAGGAAAACAGACATAAGATCTTAAAAAGACTACTTACTACACAGGATAACACAAAAAAAATTTACAAAAAGAAGTACTAGTAGATAAAATACAGTGCACAATAATAAATGTACCTATGCTACAGCTAGCAAAGAAATAGTATAGATTAGGAGCCAATGTCACTTACCAACAAATGATGGTGGTGTGCAAACAATCTCCTAATTTGTCTCAATCCCAGGGAAGTATCTTAATGTGAATGTCTCCACGACAAGAACTCTCTACACATTCAGAGAATGTATGAGATTTCTGATTTCATGAAAATCATAGTGGTCTTGTAAAAAGTGCTTGTCTATCAGTCACTTATTTGTGCCTTATCCTTTCCCACCGTTCAAGGAAGGATGTTTATTGCTGACTAAGGGTGTCTTCAGCCAAGATAATTCATCACAAGACAAACCATTCCGGCCTAGTTTAGCCATGGGGGAAGTAGAGAAATCTTTTGCTCTGTCAGGGGGTGAAAGGTCCTGTCACAATCACATTCAAAATCTAGGGTCTAAGAACATTTTCTAAGTCAATCAAGCTATAGAAAAATGGGAAGAAATAGTGTGCGGCTTGTTTTCAAATGTTATTGCTTCGCATAGCACTTCATGCAAGTAATGCAAAAAAGTCTATATACTCAGGACTTTTTACATCTGAATAAATATAGTAAATTAGCAAATACAGTATTTATTTACAAAAATGTGTTTTACCAGGTATTCACTGTTTGTATCAAGTCTTAAAGCTGAAAGCTGCCAGGGCAGTACCAAAGAGTATGAAAGAAAAGAAAAAAACATTAAAATGGAGACATTTAAGGAAATCTCTTCAGAAAAAAACCCCACATTAATGGTCAACTAAACTAAAACTAAAATTAAAACTATTAGGCAACCTTACCAGCATCTTCAACAAAAGGCCATAAACATCTACACTTTACATTTTATTTGATTTTTTTAATACTATGAGGTGAAAGCAACACATTTCCTTTTAGTAATGTATACACAAATAGCCTCACTCAGAATACACTTTTAATGCACATAAAGTATTAATTTTACAAATCATTTCGCAATCCAAATAAATATACAATAGCTTGGAAAATAATATTTTAGAAAATAAATGACAATGTAAAAAGACCACTTAAAACAACTTAAATGATAAAAGGTTTCTCTATAGCTCTGTATTTACAGTTTTCTTACTGCATCATCAATATCAGAAATCTGTTCCTTCAACTGGTTCCATTGTTCTGGATTTAAAGAAATACCTGAAATGCATTAAAAAGAAATACTTAGGACAAAAAAAAATTTGTAGCGCAGAATCTTGCATAATTACTGTCAAGGCTGGTTTCATACAGTGTATGTCACGACTCAAGTGTAACAACCACCTCGGCTACAAAGAAATTACTCATTTGGAACACTTCAGGTAAATTTTAGACCTTAGCTTATCTCCTTACAAAGAAAATGAGTGCAGTATAACAAATTCATTCACAAGTGTTAGGCTAAACACAGAAATACAGCGCTGGCCTTGACAGAAGGCAGTACAAAAGATACGAGGAAATCAATCGCATTCCTGTTGGCTTCTAAAAGCCATACCTATGTGGACTGAACTTCTACACACTTTTAAAGTATCATAATTCTGGGGTTTTTTTCCCCTCACGTTTCTTAAAGCACTGTGAATAACAAACTATAAGAAACATTTTGGAGAGACTATTACCATTCCCTAGCACTCAAAAACCAACATGGAACTCCAATTGTAATAAAAGCAAGAAGTGAAGTTAATGGGAAAATGTATGGCTGTGTATATAACTCCCATACCAAATCTGTTTGTATTCGATGCCTTGTTTTCCATAAATTATGAGGGAACCATTTAGGAAAACAGGCCAATGAAACCACTTTGCTTTTGTTTACAGTCTACAGATAAAACTAATTATATGTTAAAATGTAAATCATTAATAAGTAAAAATATTACTCTAAAAATACCATGTAGTAACAAAGTATAGAAATCTGATACACAAAGATCTCCAGCAAACTGCAGACAATGTTTTAATACAAAATAACATGAAGCAAAACAATACCTTTTCTGCCAGGCTTCATCTCACCTTCTTGATCCATCCAATATTCTCTAATATCAATTAAGATTTTTCCTTTAAAGTCACGAACACTGACATACCTCATTTTGCCAATCTGTCAAAACACATATAAGGATATTTTTTTGGTATTTTACATATTACAGCATTCACTTTTCCCAGCAGTATCAGACAGACATGCATATGTGACATTGCACACTGCAGCTCATTTTAGACACCAGTAAAACAACTAGATCAAGAGCTTAATCCAGAGCAATCAGTAGGCAAATAAGTAATGTCAATATAAATAGATGAACGACTTAAAACCAGTTGAGCATTCAGAATTCAATGCTCAGTGCAAGAGTAGCTCTCTCCTAGAACAAGAAAATACCTGTCTTCTTAACAAGCTTACATCATACAAAACCCACTAATTTACTGTTTTCTGAGAGAAAGTTTTGTCTCTATTATAACCATCTTTGTTAGTAACAGTTGTAAACAAACAGGGAAGAAGGAGCTCTACCCCCAAATCTAAGTTTTAGTCCATTCCATATGTACAGAAATCAAATTAGATATTCACATGAGATGGGCCCAATTTCTAACTTGTTCCCTCTCCTCCCTTTTTTTTTTCTTTTTTAAAACACAGTAAATACAGATGGAAACAGAAGTAAGCCACCAACTGCCCCATGCCTGCTTCCGCCAGTTCATTGAGACACTTTATTGGAACTGTGGTTAAAAGACTGTACCAAAATGCTCCCCAAAACCCCTATCCAAATACTTTAAGTTTACCAACACAGCAATGGTATGAAATGACTTTGAAATATCAGATTTTCACACAGTAGCTTAACTGAATTATAAGGACTTTTTTTTATTCTCCAAAGAAAGGGCAAAGGGAAAAGAGACAACAGACACACTACACATTACATTATTTAGGCTTTATCAAATTTGAAAAAAATTGATTAAAAATATTTGTTCACGAAAATTCAAAATATAATGTGAATTTGAGAATCAGAAATTTGATAATAATAAAAACAGTTAAACGATTCATATAAAAAATTCTTAGTATTTTGTATGTACCTTCCGAACACACTTTGTGAAGAAAGAACACATAAAGTAAACAATTTTTAAAAGAGAATATTCCTTCCTGATAAAACACTAGCTTTAGTTTTCACCTTCCTTAATTTATACATCTTGCACTTTGACATAATTTAACAGGGGAGAAAACACATCTTACTAGCATTAAGTCTAACCAGAAAGTATGAGCAACTCTCCAATCAACTAAAACTATCCACAGATGTTTAAATCTGAAGTACTAAGGCCTGAACAACAGGCCCTGAGATAAAGTTGACCTCTAGAACAACCTTCTAACCAAATGCTATATGTATCCACTCATTAATGAAGTATTATTAGCAATATATATGTATCTGCTCTTTGGCAAACATGTATTTACCTTTCTGTATTTAGAAACTGGACAAGGCCACATCTGGCCTTGTCTGGGGTGTAGGATCAAAGACAACTCCCTTGGTTCCTCCTTGAGCCCGGGGCTGGCTTTGAGAGAAACCCAACATGAGAATAAAACCAGATGTTTCCACATTAGAAGTAATGGTAGCTTTTTTATTATAAAAGCTGGGCTACTCTCACAGCAAAGTCAGAAGCCTCTTTGCCTGCAAGGTGGATGCACCACAGAATTTCCCAGTTACTGGGAGTGGTTCTCCAGTCCTTGGCTGTGACAGCTTCCCCCAGCTGATGATTAAAGGATATCTGGATGAAGGGGTAAAGTATTAGGGTAACTGGTGATGTATCTTTCTTAATCACTATAGGCAATCTTCTGCAGTAATGATTAGGTGCATTGCTTGTTATGGGTTGAAACAGTATCCCTGTGCTAGGACCTTAAAATTCTCTGGAAAGGACAAAAACCTATTAGGGAGCAGGTTTTGGATTGACATACAGTTCTGACTACTCAGAAAACAGAAGGCAACTTTTGGTAATACCCATATAAAAGCTGAAGCTGGGTTCGAGACTTCCTCTTTCTCCCCCATCTGGAGATCAGGTAACAGTGTGGGCAGCCGAGGAGAGCCCGGCTGAGGCCCTGCTGCCCCACGGTGGCTGGGGGCCCAGCCGGGCCTCCGAGGGCTGCTGCCTGCAGAGGAAGCAGGGCCGGCTGAGCCCTTTTCTCCCAGCTGCCAGTGGCAGTGCTGCAGTTCGGCAGGGCTGGCCGCGTGTCTGTGACTGTGCTGGGCTGGGCTGTGGCAGGGCCGTGCCCCGATCGCCTGGCTGCCGGCACCCCTGGCCGAGGACAAGATGGGACCTCTCCCCCCACCCCACGCTGGGGCTGGAAGAGCAGCTGCAAACAGCTCATACCTTCAGATAGAGGGGAGTAGGGAAAGGCACCCACCAGCCCCCCTCCAGCATGGCTTTGAAACATTTATGGGTGCCAAAGGCCGAGATCACAAGACCATCACAGGCCTGGGCAAGCTTTAACTCTTTCCTAACACAGATTGAGACTTTCTTAAAACTAACCCTTTTCAGAGATGACAGAAAAGGCCAAATTGGAGACATGTAAAGAGACAATATGGAGATCTCAAAGTCAGTAAAGGAAGAGTGACTTTTAAGTGGTAGAGATGATGAGCTGCCTTGGTTCTAGGCTGTAAATCTCCTATAGATTATGGTGACAGGTATAATATGCTAGAATAATCTTTTAAATCGTAGAAAATATAAATTGGGGAGATGATTTGTAGATTTGAGCAAAGGTATGTGTGATGAACTGAGTAAATATTAAATTAGCAGCTGTGATCTTTGTGATTCCATGAGAAGTTGAACAAAGAGAGATGAGAAGCCCTCTACCAGTGAAGAAGTGAGAAGACATCTCTGTTCCCTAAGTTGAAAAAAATCCTTTGCTTTTTGAAACAGCTCATTTTTAAAAGGTACCACCCCAATTCTGTGAGTCTACGGCCCATATGTAGTCATGGGAAAGGCTACGTGATATGGGAGGTTCCACAACTGCAGAAGTTTCCTGGGCGGGCTGCATTTATGTGAGTTGCAAGCCACAAGCAGACTGTTTCTCTTGTAGAAAGTTACCAAACAACAAGTAAGACTTCTCTCTCTCAAAGACTGAATGAAAGACTGTTTTATAAGTGGTACTGACCTGGAGTTCTGAGTTTTGCCTCTTTACATTGTTGGTAAAAAATGAAGTTTGTGGTGAGAGAAAGGGTTGGTTTAGAAATTTGTTTGTGTTTTTTTTCTTTTCCTTTGCTTCTCTTAGTGTATATTAATAAAAATCTATCTTTACTTCTAAGTTGTGCCTGTTTTTGCCTTTTTCTCCCAAAATCCTATATCCCAGTTCGCAAACAAAATTTAGTGAACGTGAAACCACCACATAAATGGTGCTGTGACTCAGATAAGCAAACCTAAACCACAACAGCTTAGCTTATCCTTTTTTAATTCTTTGCAGTTTTCCATTATAATAAATGACACTATTCCTTAAGTTGGTGTTGGTGTCTGGTGCTGACCCTACCCACCAGCAAAACAAAGTCATAAAAGTTGTTATTTCACAAAATATACATAAACAAATAGGCTTTGTGCTTGCATAAACTAATTTTTCTTCCTATGCAGATCATGCTATTTTAACTCTAAAATTTATTTTTAAACAATTAGGACCTCTTTAAATAGCATAAGCCTGAAGCAGTTGTTTTCCTACTTCAAAGCATCCTTTAAAAAAAAAGTTTAAGATAGTATTTTGTGATAGATTTATTAAATACTTTCACAGCACTACAAATTCAACATTCAAAAATAAGGTATTATGTCACAGTAGCTGAGTTCTTTCAGACCAAACTTGGTAACATGTCCATCAGCACTGCTGAAAAAGGATATCCTAAATAGTCTACATGAACAACATTTATTAGTTTTCCCTATAATGCTTCAGTGACTTTTAAGGTCACCTATAAACCAGCCTCAAGTGATAGTACTCCTCAACACCTATTTTTTTTTTCCCCCCCAGATCTATCAGATTATTAGTCCATTGCCAAGTAACACCAGATTTACTTAAAAAAATCTGATACGATATAGCAGATTATAGCTGCAAATACAGTAAAATGGTGTAGAATTTGACTATTAAAGATAAGGCTACATGTCTTAATTCAACTACAGTAAGGTGAGGGGCAATAATACAAAGTACACAACATTTATTCAGTCAGTAAGGCTACCTTAAATGTAAACGGTTCCATATGAAAATGCTAAAATTGTTAGATTTTACACCACTGTCTAGATTTTAGCTGAATGCTCACATTAAATTTCAAATGTTTAGGTAAACTGAATGCAAAACTGTTGCCACTGCTGAAAAGCTTTATATAGGCTTTCAAAGTACTGTTTAAAAAATTCAAACCTAGATTTTGGCTAAGCAAAGTGATGTTTCCTGAAGTTCAATTACCTGTAATTCTGGCACTGAGTAATTTCTGACAAATTCTTTTTCCACACAGCAGCTGATAGACCTATAATAATTTCACTCCTCTAAGACACCTTTGTATCTCTGTAACAACACATTAATATTCCAAGGGTTGCATTAATTAATATCAGGGTAGCTGCTGTTCAACCTTCATAAACAAAATCATATGCTTTTGTGCTGGCTTTGGCTGGGGTACAGTTAATTTTCTTCCCAGAAAGTTTGGCTTGCACAGAGCCAAGGCCTTTCCTGGTCCTCATACAGCCACAATGGCAAGGAGGCTGGGGGTGCATGGGAGGTTGGGAGATGACACAGCCAGGACAGGTTACCTCAACTGACTAAAGGGATATTCCAGACCATAAGCCATCTGCTCAGTATATAAAGTGGGGGAGAGGAGGAGGAACAGAGAGACGTTTGGAGTGATGCCATTTGTCTTCCCAAGTCATTGTTACACATGATGGGGGCCTTGCTTCCCTGGAGATGGCTGAACACCTGCCTGCCCATGGGAAACAGTGAATGAATTCCTTGCTTGGCTGCGCAGTGCTTGGTTGCTGGCTAGGGTTAAAACACATCAGCTTTCTATTAAATATTACAGCCCCTTAGACATATTATTTTATTAAATTAAACAGAAGATATTAAAAGCATTATTTCCAGGTTTCCACTTCTTACAGTAAAATACACTGAACTGTGTCTAGGTTTGTTTCACAGATATGCAACTGACTTCCTGTATGAGATTCAGCAACCATCTTCTTCACCATTTTTCTTCCTGTTTCTCTTGATTAAACTATATATATTGTTGAAGAAAAAACGGCAAAAAAAAATCCTTCTTTCTTACCATATGTATAGCATTAGAAGAAGCACAATAAACTAATATAAACTTCTAGAATAGAGAGTCCTGAAAACAGCAGAGATCTGTAGTACAGCAAATTGGTTTAGCAAATTAATTCTGAAACTTAGGTAGTCACTGATGCATTTCACAATGTCCTGGTTCCAGCCAGGATAGAGTTAATTTTTGAAGTAGCCATGAGGTGGCATGGCTAAGACAGGGAGGTTATTCCATACCACTTCTCATCATTGCTAGAAGCAGGGGAAAGGGACTTGCTTCTGAAGAGAGGGGGTTCCTTCCAGTCAAGAAAACATGGGAGGGGAGCTGTCTGGTATTGTTTCTTGCTGGGGGCTTTCCATGTAAATAATTTATTTTGTACACTTTTGTTATTAACATGATTGTTGCTACTGTTCATCTTATCTCATTACTGTTTCCAGTAAATTGTTCTTATGTCAACCCGTGATCTTTGCCTTTTGTGCCTCCAATTGGATGGGGCGAGGGGGGGGAAGTGTCACATGGGTGGTGTTTTTTTTAGTGCAAGAACTAAATTGGAGAATACTATTGCTAAACAATGACACACAACCAATCACATTCCAGAACATCACAAACATGTATTACCTACTTACTCATCTACTTTCAGGAGCCTATGATTGGTAAAAATATTACACCAGGAAACTGAAGAACTTATTTCTCACAGGTGAAAAAAGCAAATTTGACCCAAACTTAAATAAAGGGTGGGGGGGAGAGGCTGTTGCTCTGATCTTCAGCCTTCTGATTGTTTCTCATTCTACTGGAGCTTTCTCACAATTTAAACATAAACAAATACTGATGTTTTTGTAAACAACATTCTTTCCAGGGGGAAGGACAAAGTGATGGACTTCTGAGTTAACCACTGGGGTCAGAGAGGTGGTCCTTTCACCCCCCCAATCCTTGATCAAATTCCAAACCCTATTTAAACCCTAAATCATAATAAACTCTCTTTCTCTGCTCACTTCTTCACCTGACGGTGAGTGTTGTTCTTTCATGTCATGCAGTGCGACAGGAGGCACACATGCAACAGGCAAACTACTTTTCAAGTAACAATTTCTGTGAAATGCATAATGTGGTTCCACTCTGGATAATTAGTATTAATACTTTAACCCATCAGCATTAACAAACCTAATCCAAATCAGGCATAGATACATGACAAGATTTGTCAAACTAACCAAGGTACATGATGAACAACTCACATTGGCTTGAAGCCACAGACAGGAATCTAATGTAACATGAGTAATGCTTGGCCTTAGGGCCTCTAGTAATACATCACAAATGGGAGTAAGGTAAAATTTCCACAGCCCAACTGCACTCAACTCCTTTAACAAATTCCAAAGTATACTAGGCAAACTATAAAACCTAAAAAGACCATGACGTGAATAAATAAAACATACTTGGTCTCTTATACTTAATTCCCTTCTTCTTACAATTATTTTATTCTTCATAATTAGTTTCAAGAATACCATTATACCAACATTAGTTTCAAACAAAAATAATCAAGTGTAGATCTTTATGAAAATGCTCAATCTTCTAAATACAGCAGTCACAATAAGTTCAATATTAAAGGAAGCTGTATACTTTAAGAACACAGCCCAAAGGTGTAGAACAGCAAACCACTAAGTTTCATGTCAGTTGGTATCATTCCAACACACAATATGGATGCCACAGAATTTCTGACTATCATATGAATGCTTTACAGCCTCATTTCCATCAACTGAAGACACACTTGTAAGTTATGCTGCAAAATCACTCACACACAGATCATTTTTATTACCATGGGGAAGCAGAAAGGAGAGATTCTAGTATTATTAATATTCCTAGAACAAACAAAATAATACCTACAAAATTAACATGCAACTAGATCTAGTATGCTCTCTTGGGTAGAAAGGAGAGAGGGGGAGCATCCTCAGACCTACAGTGCTATTTCTACACTGAAACAGGTGCATCTTAGTTAACACACAAGCTGATGTTGCATGAAAAAAGAACGCACATAACACAAAATCTAAAAAACCTTTTGTTTTTGAGTAACTAAAGGCAGGCAGAAACTTAGGAACACTGATGGTTTAGGTCAGGGTGATACAGAAATTTTTTTCTGCTTTGTAGTCAACACTGGAAGAATCCTGCTCTTAGAGTAATAAGTATCCTATACTGTCTGTTTTTTAGTAACTTATTACCTTGGGTCAAAAAAGGTTGAAAGAAATCAGAGCACACAAATACTTTTGCTTTTATTTGAAAGTTTTTTTTGCTTTGATTGGTTTGGTTATGGTGATTTGCTATGTTGCTTTGTTTTTTCTCTTTTTTTTTCATTGAGAGGGCATTAAAATTAATTTTTCCCCGAGGCTGCAATTTCTGAACCTATTACAAAAAAATCCCAAACATATAGGCTTTATGCCATGTTTGAGTTCTAAATGCAGTTCCCCTCATTAGATGCAGAAGATACTATCTCATTTTTCTGTGACATTGTGGAATTTAGGAGTTGAGCTGGAGCCTAGATCCCAATAAGCCTCTCCAATGGAAAAGGCCGCTTGGGGAAACTCAGGCGAAGCAGTCAAGCTCATAAATGCACACAAGTCACATGGCTAGCTCAGCAAGAGAGGCAGAAGGCCTTGACACCAGGTCAATTCGAGCAGATTTATTTCCAGGAGCCAAAGGGAGACCAGAGAGCCAAGAGGGCAAGGCATCTGCTTGTGCCCGCTTAAGTATGGGGTTCAGCAGCCAATGACCTTGAGGTAGGGGGACGAAGCAAAGGGCAGGTAAGGTCAGTATTCCATAGGGGAGACAGGGCTAGTCACTGGGTCCCACAACCAATGGAGACCCACTGAGGAGAGGAGAAACCAAAGGGCCAGGGGCATTACCAGGGGGAGGAACCAGGGCAAACCATGTGTACAGAGCACCATTGGGAAGTCCCCTCTATCAGGCTGGGCAAGTAACTATGGTCTGTCCTGCCAAGGCCAGACCCTGGATATTATGTTGAGGGGCTGCAGGGATTCTACATTTTTCCTACATGGATCAAAGCATACCCCAGCAGAACTAAAAGTATTATATTCTTTCTTCAATGGACAAGTCCAAGTAGTTATGCCCAGGGTCTTAAATTGAAGCTCTCCCTCCAACTATATATAGAGGAAAGTGACAATTGACACGGGCCTTCACTAGTTTCCTCCCATATATTACTTTGCACAGCTACAGCCCAAAAGAATTTTTTACCTTACTCAGTGTTGAAACCATCTTATTAGTCACCTCTGACATAACTTTTCACAAACTTAAGAATCAGTCTCTAAGAATTTAAGTCCCTTTCTCATCCTTTGCCCCTTTCAAGCCAGCAAGTCAGACATTTATTAAATCTTGATCCACACCCCTAAAAAAAGGAATTCTGAGCTATGCATATTCTTGCACAGCTTTCAGCATACATTGCTTCCTCAGCTAACCCCAGGATATGCAATACCCTGAACTCACAAATGTTTCTGGCTACTGAAAAAATGTACATTCATCCTATTTTGACAATGTCAAAAACTGCAATATTTTTGAATTTTCAGTGAGAAAAACCTGCATCATAAAGGAACAAGCAAAACTTATTCCAAGATACTGCCTTAGAAGACAGTAGCCAAGTTCCCTTGACCTAGCTAATAGGAATTAAGAGTCCATATTTTGGGTTTCCAAGACTGTCCTGATCTAATATTTACAGACAAAATGACTACCCAGAGAATTACCACATGCAAAGACATGAGGGTTAGAATCAATTACCACAACTCTGATTCTTTTACTCTGTTGAAACCTAACAGTGCTTTTTCTCAGCATCTCATCTGCATGCTAGCATCGTAATCCCCTTCAACCAAGATTTCAGGGGACCAAGCACTATGCTATCATGATATTCACATAGCCTCATAACATTTCTACAGATTATTATGTAAATGGTTACCTTAACTAGGTTTTAAGAGAGTCATCAATTTTACCTGAAACATATTCTCATCTCTGTTACTGCTTTGCTTAGAAGAAGCTGCACCTTTTGAACTTTCACCAGTTTTTTGTTTCTTAACAGGCTTTTCTGGAGCTACTTGCTTTTTCCGCTTTGCCTTGGAGCAAGAATAAAAAAAATTCATGAACCACAATTCATTTTATAAGTTATAAAAAAAGTTTATGTTAGAGGTCACAAACTACTATTATGCAATACATATTAACACCTTCCTCCTGTGAAGGCAGGAATCCAATACTGTACATTTAGATGGGAACAACAACAAAAAAATCTTCAAATGAGCCTCATTCTGTTCTCAGTGAAGCTTACCATAATAATTTGGCTTTAAAGAGAAATTAATTAGATCAAAATACATTTCAAAAAGCCTACTTTCTTTGTGCAGTAATATTGTCAGCTTTAATTAAAATTTTAAAGTCTGATATAAGTTTCACTTTCCAGAAAGTGCAATGAAAACTGGGGAACAGCTAAAAACTCTGGTAAAAAAAAATATAGATAAGATAATGAAAAAAAGTCTGAGAAATCAAATCCAAGAGAATTTTTTTAAATTGAAGTCCAATCTCTGTTCATATCACGATAAATTAAACATGTTTTAAAAACATTCAGGTGATATCACCTGCAAATCAGATTATTTTGTTAGCAGATGCTACAGAGCATGCTACATTTCCACTAATGGTTATATAGTAATCATGCCCACCGTAAAGAAAGTATAATACAAAAATACCAAAAATTATTCTCACCTGCTAGAATCATATTGTAGATAACTTCTTTTAAAGACAAACAGCTCAAAAAAATATGGGAAATTGTCATAGAAAAACAAAACCAAAACCAACCACCTTACTGCCCACTGAAGTTGATTGTTAGACTATGTCTTATCAGGAATATATTTCCTAAGCAACAACAACAAAAAAATCACCTGACCGTTTTCTCTTATATTAAGATTTCACAACATACCTAATTTGCTAGGTACAACCAAGTCACATTTTCACATTTGAACCAATTCAGTAAATCACTGTCTCTTTGCAAACTGCACTAAAAGACCCAATGTCTGCACTACCACCTAGCATTTCTTAAAAAGATAAATTGACTGTTGTATACAATTTGTTTGCAATGACTGACACATCTATGCAAACGCATAAATTAAATAACTATTAAAATAAATGAAAACATTGCATTCATGCATTTAAAACAGTTAAAGTTAAAACTATCAACTCACAAACATTCTGGTTGGCTCTACTTTTAAGTGAGAAACTAGCAGATAGCATTACAGTAAACATAAGACTGAAACATAAAAAAGAACGTGAGCAAGATAAGCAATTGGCACATGAACAACAAGGCAAGTGGAGGTTTTTGTTTTGGACTTGCAAGTAATCTAGATATCAAAATGAAGGTGGGGAGATGTCCTCAAAATTAGTTCAAATTCTTGCCACCAGAGGCAGCTTATACAGAAGCCTTCTATCACTTGCCACAAATCAGCAAAGAATTGCAGGAAGCTTGAGCTAGATATACCATAAAGAAAAACATGAAGCAAAATGCATCTTAAGAAAAAAGTGTACTGCAAAGCAAAAAGCATTCACCCAAACCATAATCTTGGGGGATGGGTTTTGTTGGGGTTTGGTTTGGGGTTGGGAGGGGGTGTTTGTGGTTTAAGTGCCAGATAAATCATATGAAATGGCATGCATTTTGTGACATAACACTCAACTAATACCTTAACCCCAGCCTGAAACATAACAGTTAATACAGTAGTTATAAATTGCATATAATGTTCACCTTTTTGTCAACTTCACTATCTGAATCACTGGCAGATGAGCTTGAAGACACAAGTTCCTTTGACTTAGGCATTCTAGGAAGAGAAAGATAACATGAGAACACTATACAAGGAATATGCCCCATTATGGCTAGAAAGCCACCTTCAAACCTGTTTGTAAAGGCTCATCTTATTCAAAACCCTTCTGAAGACTTTCCTGTCTTTTCATATAACCTTTAATACACATGGTAGATGTAATCACAAACACCCTTCCCTCTTACAGCTCTTCCCCTTTTTGCTGTGACTGCCTTATATGCAGTATTTTAGATTCTGAACTACTTACAAAAGGACAATTTTTCACCTGTTTCATATTCTCCCAGGTATGGTAGATAGTATAATGAAAAAAAAAAAGCAATACAAAACTGGTGTCCAGATGAATTTGCAACATAACATTCATAAATATAAACAATTAAGGCCCCAACGCTACATATATTCTTACATGAGCATTTTGCCTAGTTGAAATTGCAAGTAACAGCTGCATAGTTGTCACAGATGAAGCTAAAGTTCCCATCAGTAATACAAAAGTCTGAAAATATTTTAGTTACAGAGAACTACAGTACTGCAATTAATATTTCCATTGCCACTTTACCACATCACTAGAATATATTCATTTACTAGACAAGTGGACACTTTCCACTTGAATGCAACTTTCCTTGAATGCATGCTGCCAGGTGTACTTCTGCATCTCTCTAGTACACAAACAAGATTAGATATAGCAGTTGAACATCTTGCCTGCTACTAAAAACTCTAACAAATAAATAGCTCGTTTGTGATTTCAGAATAAAAAGAAGCATCACAGGGAGAAACTGTATAAAATAAACTAGCTAGGAAAGGCTAATAAAGTATTAAAGAAGCATACCTCAGGAAAGAAAAAGGAATAGAAGTGTTTTAAACTGGTAATGAAATAAACTATGTGCAAAGAAAAAAACAGAGTCCGAATAATAATAATAAGGGATCAAATGTGGTTCTAAAGTAAATTCTGTCGTAATAGTTTGGAGCACAACGATAGAAGCTGTAGCACTGAAAATGAAACAGGGTATGGGAAGCACCCATAAACCACACTACAGGATGGAGGCAGGCAGAGGAGAGCTGGAACGGGACAATGCAAAAATAAGCACAGCAATAACATAAAATAAGGAAGCCGAACAAGAAAAGTCTAATATGCGGAGGGTGGGACACCTGCAGAGGACAACTCCAGAGTCCGCATCAGGAAGGGAGAGTAACAATATGGAGGAAGATGGGGGCGGAAATTAGAGGAAAAAGAAATGGGGTGGGGTGGGTGTCCCCTCGTGAGAAACTAGCAAGCAGAGCGTGAGGACACCGAAGCACCGGGGAGAGCAAGGGTAGAATGAGACGGGACAAGCGAAGACAAGGGAAAGCAACATGAGAAAGACAAGCGAGTACGAACTAGGAACACCAGATAGGCGGATGCCTGCCGCCATTTTCCTCCTCTCTTCCTATTTTCTACGGCTCGTGTTGCCCCCCAAGGGGAAGGAGCGAGAGCCCGGCAGGGGGGCGCAGGCAAGAACACCCAGGTCCTCCCACAGCAGGGTGGCAGCAAGAAGGATGCAGGTTACGGGCGGTGAAGGAAAGAACACAACNAGCGGGCAGGGCCTGATCCCGGTGCGGAGTGAACGAAGCTGGGCGGTTCCCCACCACCATTTTCTCCCTCACTCAAATCCTCTTTGCCCCCTCCCACATGGCAGCGGCTCCTACTCCCGCTCCAGACCCGCTCCACGGCAGGACATTCCTCCTACAGAGCATAGCGGGCACTCGAGAAAAAGGGAAAGCCTCACCACACGGTTACCCAGCGCGCTTCTTCCACACCAGGCTAGGATATGCCGAGCACCCTACAGTTGGGGGTGGAGGAAAGAGAACACGACAACAGCCCTAACTAAACACAAAAGATCCAAAATGCTCACTCTCACTTCACACACAGCTCCTCTACACCACGACAGAAACGGAAGATTCATCGCAGAATCCCCGCCCCAGCCCTGCACCACGTGGGAGGGAGGAGGGGGAGGTGTTTAAAGGGGACGCGTACCTTTCTAACTTGTTCCTACCTCCCCCGCCTCTGCTAGGACAGCCGCAAAAAACCCCCTGGTTTCCACGGGGCTTGTCAGCGGCATCATTCCAATCGAGGGAGCCCTATGGGACCGACAGCAGGGCCCTACCTGGAGTCAGGCCCAGTCGGGACTGCAGACCCGCTGAGGGAAGGTCTGCACTCCACTTGGGGCTGTGAGAGGGGACTGAGCGGAGGGCCCTTAATATCAAAAAGGAACCCTTAAAAATAAATCTGTAAAGAGTTGTTTTCTTTTGCACGCTGCAGCGGTTCCTCGATCTCATTTAGAACCTCCCCGCCTGCAGCCGTGCCCAAGGGAAGGAGAGAAAACATTGGTGTAGCTGCGTTGACTTTGCATACTGAAACCGCAGCAGTTGTGACGCTGTTGAGAAAAGTGCCAGTTCCCCTTTCTGTCATCGTGTGACTTGCGTTTTTTCTTGCTGATGGGCTTTGCGTTTGAGGAACAGGTGAGCCTTTGTTATAAATACATATTATAAAGTTGGTTTTTCACGAATATTGGAATGAATGCTATATATATAATTGTACTGTATTATGGAATTTAGAAAAGTGATGAGTGTACTTTCTGATTGTGACATAATGTAAGTGGTAAGAGGACTGTTTTTTTTCTTTGTGATGTCTAGACTGACCAAAGCCAAGAATTATGGGGGAGAGGTCATCACCTTATAGCCCTGCAGGAAGGCTGCTAAATTTCTGGGGTTTTTTATCAAAATAAAAACAGCCAAGATGCATGCTACCAGACAGAGTGGAGCCACTCACAAATAAATCTATCAAATAAGATGATTGGGGATACTTGAAATTGAAAAGAATGTTTTAACATCTATTGAATATTCAACACAGCGATCCTTAAAGATAGAAATCCCAAAGGGCCAAGTGTGTGGCTGGCTGACTTTATGCCAGGCACCCTTGGCCGAGAAACTTTTGCTTGTTCTGTTTCCTTATTGTCTATTTTTTATTTTTTTATTAAACTTATAAATTTTTAAAAGGGAGTGGAACTCGTTTTTCACACCTTGAATTGTTAAAACCGATATGATCACGGACAAAGACCCTCTAACTAATTGAAGTTAGAAAGTGGTGTGTTTATTCACTGGCGGGCAGCACGGGAGTCATCTCCGAAAGGCGTGACCACCCCGAACAAGTTTTTTTGCCCTTCTGTGAAGCAGGGAACCCCCAAAATAAAGAGAAGTTGAGCCGAGAGCAACATACGATCCGACCAATATGGTTAATCACACGTTCTCCATTTATTCTGCTTAAGATGGCAGGTTATATACAGTTCTATATAGTTTATAGTTACAGTGACACTTTCATTGGCATACAGCAAGAGAAAAATGCAAACACACATTGTTTATCTTATTCTTAAGGTGGCTAAAATGTGCTCACTAATAATTGCTCTCAGTGACCTCTAGACAACCCACTATCTAACAATAATACCTTAACATCTAATTTCTGCTGTGCCACAAGTGATTTCACCTGCGCAACAGCTTCAAGGCCTCAGTGCCTTCAAGGCCAAGCCTCAGCCAGGCATGCTTCAGCTGGGTAGTTCAATATCTCATTCTAAATACAGATCATGCCCTCCTTCTCTCAGAAAATCTGCTACGCTTCTGAAATGTGGGGTTGTGTTTTGTGTCAGGTTAAAAAAGGTGGCCTGTGTAGTTGTGAAATATGTAGAACAAGGCCATGGGACAGTTATAAAAATGAGTTTTAATAAACAAACAGAAAAAGCATGGAAAGAGGCTTTTTGGACAAATATTTTGCATGCTTATAAGTGAATAATATGAGTTTTAAAGTTTTCACAACATAAGTTTTAAGGGCTTGTAGGATAGAAGAATGCAGAAGTATTATTTGCTTTGAAACAAAATTATTATAAGCTTTGAGCTGCTTTGTAATAAGAGGTTTTGAACTATAGCTTTAGAATATATAAAAGGAGTGGTAATCACCTAAATAAAAGAAGGAAGTGAACTTATCCTAAGCTAAAAAAATTGAGGATCCTGGAAAGGAAAACTGGACCCTATCATCACAGATTCATGATCCTGATAAGGGAAACTAGACATCACCCTCACTGATTTATGATCCTGGAAAGGAAAACTGGACCTCACCATCACAGAGGTAAGGAAGCTAGACATCACCATCACTGATTTACAGCCCTGGAAAGAGAAGCTGGGCCTCACCATCACTGACATATGATTCTGGAAAGAGAAACTGGACATCACCATCACTAATTTACAACCTTGGGGTATAGAAATTCGACGTCACCAATAGGAACTGATCGCAATGGGGTATAGAAATCGGACTTCACAAATAAAAATTAGGAGGAAACCACAAAAAAACCTGCTGAGAAGTGCTTATGAAGATGCTCAATAAATACCAGCAAAAATCAGCAGCTGATGTGCAGCTGGAGGGGAAGCCCTCACTGTACCCAGCACACTGCTTTCCTCACACTTCATCATTTGAATTAATGAATTAATAAATTGATTGTTGCTTGATATATTGGGTGAGTCAATCTCTTATTATTTACACCCTCTATTTATTTTCCAAGATCTTACATACAATACATATGCATAACCCCAGCACCTCCCATCCCCGTTCTATACTAAAATGAGGCTATTAGTCCTTCACACGTGCGCAGGTCTTCTCTTAAATTGGGTCGGTGGTCTCGAATTCGGTCAGTGGTCTCAAGGGATGAAATCAGGAGAGTCTTCATCAGTTCTCTGTGACCCTCTGGCACGATCCAAGGTCCCCTGCTTCGTGATTAATTGATATAAAGTCCAGGTGCTGGCTATTGTTCTTACTGGTTTCAATCTGTTCTTATAACAGTTCACTTACTCCACTTTCTTCTATAAACATGCTCATAATATAACAATTAGCTCTAGATTAAGCATCTAATAATCATTAACCTACCATTTACTTATCTAATTTACATCCGGATCAATATAAATTGCTTCTAACTTAACTAAAATCTTAACTCTTTAAAATCATGATTCAGCCTTATGGCTCCTAGCTTGGCAGTCACCTTGGGTCAAGTGCACGTCTGAAGTGCTGGGGAAAAAACCGTTAAAAAATACATGCCAGCTTCTGTTCTAAACAGTTACTTTTTAAAATCCCTCCAAGCAAAAACCCTTGAAAATATAATCTGACAATCTTGCTGCCAGGAAAATCCACCAATGCCAGAGGTTTATGTCCAAAAAGGAGACAGGGGAGTCCTGCAACTTTATTCAAATCAAGGGACAGGGTCCACTGGGGCCCATGCCTATGGAGTTTTCTCTCGAGGTTTTTTGGGGTTTTTTTGAGGGGGGGGGCACAGCCTCCCTTTTATCCTAAACTCCCGGCTGCATGTTGTCCTTGGGACAATGGGAGAATTTAAGGCAAAGCAAGTAGTAGCAATAAGTTAAGTATAATTGTAGTAAATATCTAGGGGTGGAGTAGTTGATTGTTTATGTAGATAAGAGATGTATGTTGCATGTAATTTCGACAGTGATTTTCTGATGTGTTTCCCAGAGATGCAGGGGTGGAATGTGTTGGTTTGGGAGAAGCTGAAATGCAGTTGGTGATTTCCTTTTGAACTGACAGCCAGAATAGCCAATTGCATGCAGAGATGCACCTCTGGGACACACACAGAGCTTTGAAAGTTAGAAGAAGCCTGAGATCCCTCTCTTTTTGCTTCCGCCTTCAAAGGAGGTAAGACAGCCTTGGCTCTGTCCCTTGGAGGGGCCCGGGGCAGGCCGGGGCCTTCCCGGGCCCCTGGGCTTTCACAGAAAGCCTGCCTGGCCAAGTGACTCTCACCCGGGAGAGGGGATGAGGGGCCCTCATTCCGACCCTGATCGGTTTTTAGCAGCTGGAAAACACCCTGCCGCTCCCTCTATGGCAGGGGAGGCTGGCCCCGGAGGCCTGGCCGTGGGCCTGCAGGCTGCAGCCGCTCCGAGCTGGGCCCACCCTGAATGAGACCGAGGGGTGGGAGCAAGGAGCCTCTCGGAGCCTTTCATCAGCCGAGCTGCTTTGAGACCTGCTTGAGGTTTTTTTTTTCTTTTCCATTCCCGCGGTTTTTTTCCTGTGCTGCTGCCCGGCCGAGATCACGTGACCCCGGCAAGTCTGGGCAAGTTTTAACTCTTTCCTGCCAGGAGATGGGACTTCCAAAGCACTGGCTCTTCTCAGAATGAGGACAAATGGATGGAGCATAGAGAAAATTTGGCATAACAGTCAGATGGAGAGAGTAAGAAAAGAATTATTTAGGGGAAGGATGAAGGAGTTGCCTGTTGGCTGAACTTTCTTGTTTGAGCTATGGAAATGAACTCTGTTGGTAGATTGTTTTTTTTAAATCGTGGGAAAATATGCATTTGGGGAGATGATTGGTGGATTTTTGAGCAAAGGTGTTTCTGATGGACTGACTGTATGATTTTATGAGATGTCTGAGCAGAGAGAGAGAGATGAGAAACTGCTGCACCAGTGGAAGAAAAGAGACGACATCTCTGTTCCTCGAAATGAAAAAATCCTTTGCCTTGAAGCTGCTTATCTTTAAAAGGTGACACCCCAAATGCCTGGATGCCATGACCCATTGGCAGCTTGAGAAACTGCTAATGGGAAGAGACCACATAGAAGCAGGTTTTCCCCGGGCGGCTGTTTCTGTGAGAGCTCAACCCACAAGAGAACCTTATCTGGTTGTCAGTGGGAGAATTCCATAGAGAACAAGGGACTCCTCTCCTGAAGAATAGATGAAAGACTATATTTAAATGGTGAAACTGACTGAATGTCACAAGTTTTGTCTCTATGTTGGTTGTGGAGAAATGAACACTAGTGGGAGGGGGGCGGAGTTTTGGAGGTTTCATTTTTTTTTTCTCTTTTTTCCTCCTCTTCTCTTTGTTTTCTATCTGTGTGTTAATAAATTACATGTTTACCTTTAACTTGAGCCTGTTTTGCCTTCTTCTCCCAAAAATCCCAATTTCCCAGTTGGCAAATAATTTGGTAAGCATAAAACCACCACAGTCCTCTTCCTTTTCCCATTGACTGAGGTACTGGGAAGGTACAGCCTTCCCAAACCACCTACCACACATCCCCCCTTGAACCTGTCATTTCCCCTCAAAGCCCAGAAGTTCAAGCTTGTGCAGACCCTTGACTATTTCAGTAGCCAAACTGTCTGGGCCCAGTAACAAACCTGCTGCCCAAAGTCAGTGGAAACATTAAGACCCATTTCAACGACAATAACATCCATCAAAATGTTTGTAGAGACATTAGCACACATCTTCCCTCTCAATCCCTCCTCTTCTTATTTATCAGTTTGTATTTACAAACCCTAGTTATTATCTTAACCCTTTTTAATAATCTGGATTATTTGAAACACCCCTTTCTGACTTTTCTACATCTAGTCCTTGTACCAGGTGTGGCAAGTAAATATAGAGAATAAAGTAAATAATGACAGTTCATATTAGTCCATTAATCACTAGACATCTTCGTCTATGGCTACTGATAGCTGAGGTTTCCCATCCTTTTCTTCCAGTTGAGAAGTCCAAATCTCTGGGGCCTTAGAGACCTTGACCCAAGTGTGATGGGTCTGCCTGTGTTCATGTGAAAAATGAGGTTCACTTTCTTGGTAAAATTTGAAAAGTTTAATAAAAAGACAATTAGGAGACATAGCAAAGTATCTCAGCCTGGGTGCATGGCATGCAGCCAGAGAGCACAGAAAAACACTCCTTTAAATGTACCAGTTTGTTACATATTCAAAAGAACCTAATGCATTATTCAAACATTCCTTTGAGTTTAGAAATGCTTTCTTAGTTTTTAACTCTCCCCACTTGCCCTTATTTCAGTAATTTAGCATTTTATTACTCCTTGTAAATTTCTTAGTGGTGCCTCTTGATCGGCTCATTTCCCATTTTCTGATAACAGGATCAATTAATTCCTCTTGGAGCTTTGGTTCATCATTATCTTCATCTGGATAATTCAGGAATGCAGGAGGATTCCCTTTATCCTTGGTTTAGATGTTACAAAAACAGGTTCATACTTTTAACACTATGTTACAACCCAAAAAATATACATATTCATCATATCACCATTTCTAAACCCTGTTAAAAAGAAAAGAAACTAGAAAAACCTTCCCACATTATACATATAGCATTCATTTCAATATTTGCGAAAAGCCAACTTTATAATATGCACTTATATCATAAAGCAATTATGTTGTTTCCCACCTCTGCTGACTGACCTCTCCAAGTGATAACAGTGACACAAACCAGAGCACTGGAGGAGAATTAAAGAACTTGTTAACTCCTTGTTGTTATAAATGTGGTGAGCCGAATCAGAATTAAAAAAAGATTAATTTTATTTGCTCGCTAATGCGAATTGAAATACAGAAAAGAAATAAAAACACAACAAGAAAAAGACCAAATTGCAATGAAACAGACAAAAATCACAGCCACAACAAAGATTAAATGCGATCGAATTGGGAGGGGAACACTGGACTGGCCCGCGTCAAGTCCCCCTGTCATTCGCTCCAATGTCCTGCTTTTAGGGTCCAGTTTTTATACTTTATTTCCCTCCAGGCAGGGTTTTCCTTTGTTTGGGGGAGGATTATGGGATTCATAGTTCTTCCTTTTTGGATTCAAACTTCTTCCTGAGTGGAATCAGAATGGTGTCTGCGGATTAACTGTAAATCATATTGATACTGAGAGTGAAGTCCCTTAGCCAGACGGAGGGATGGTTATTGGAAGCTGAAGTTGTCTAGTGGAGACACAGCTGAAGTCCTCTCTTCAAATGTAGATTGAGGCAACATTCCTCAGTCCATCAAGTCCTCAGGTGTCTTTGGCCTATTCCTGTAACCTGCAATTCTTTAATTTCTCATGCCCAGATTAATATACAGTGTCTATTTACAACATTGTTATCAGGGAAGTGTGAAACAACAGGATGAAGCCACAAGAAGGAATAAAATATATTGACCTGATCTGAAGGATGCCATGCAGATAAGTGAAAAACCAAAACAAAAGAAAGCTCCTGCAACATCAAAAGCTCCCAAGGATGTTTGAATAATGCATGAAACTTATGAATATGTATGTACCTCAGTAAAGTAACAGTATATAGATAACACTGCCTTAATGTACTGGTATGTTCTTTGGACAATAGCCAGGAACACCCCAGTGCAGTGTGGTGTGGTGGCAGAGATGCAAGGGTGTGGGCACATTTGTCCCTGGGAGAGGGGACCTACGAGCAAAAAGCCACAATTGTTGATTGTCAGCTGAGCAGAGCACCCCGACGTTCCGGGCAGTTGCTGGACCTTTTTGTCTTTTGTTTCTCCTATTTACTGCAATGAAGGGCTGAATGGTTGCCACGCAGAGGGGCTGGGTGCGCAGTTGTCCATGCGGCAGAGGGAGATATATGTCTAAGTTGAGGATACCCTGGCAGGGGAGAAAATGGAGTTTTCGTGGGGTTTGTTAAAGCAGTTTGTTAGGTGGTTGCTTCTCCATTTTCCACAAATGGCTCCGAAAGATGTTGGAACTGTGATATTTTGGGATGCTGTGGGAACTGTATTGACAAATCTGACCAAGGCAGGGGATCCCTCTGGAGATGAGTTCTATCCTTTGTTAAAATTCAGTCGGTGGTGAGGGATCAGGAGAGAAAGAAAGACAGAGGGAAAGTGGAGAACCAACCACTGCAGTGTTCCCCAGTTCTCCCTGAAGCCCTTCTTTCCCAGCCCCTTTGTCCTAACCCCTTACCCCGGGCAGGTTGGAGAAAGCAACCCATGGAGATATAAAAATGCAGGATTGTAACCAACTTCCTGGCTTTCTACAACCTTCTCAGGATCCCAGCTCTGGTAGCCAGGTGCCAGCCATCAGAGACTCTTCCACAAACCCTTAAAACAATCCCTTTTCCCCAGTTGAAAATCCTCAGGTTGTTCCTTTCTTCCCAAACCCACAAAATGACCCCCAGAGGGCACATAATGGCGGCGACCACGCGGCGTGGTCCCCAGCATGTGGTTCTTCTTCCCACAATCCCTTTCTCCCTGTCTCTTCCCCTCCTCCCAAACCCTCCCTGTCACCAAACTCCTCCCATCCCCTGGGTACCTCCCCTTCCTCTGCATCAGACCCTTCGGCTCCTCCTCTTGTGTCAGTCAACCTGACCCCTCCCCTTGATCCTCCCCAGCCCCGCCCATTGCTGCACCCCCAATGACATCACTGGGAATCTCTGCCCCTTTTGGTAACTCTGCACAGGTTTCCGCCCCTTGATTGTGTAGCTCTGCCTCCCCTCTTCGGACTTCTGGTTCCCACGGTCTGGAAATGAGAAGTGACTGGCCTGGGAGCCTGAACCCGGAACAGGAGGTGATTCCTTTTGCTGCTCCAGTTACCTACAATTGTAGGGGAACCCATCCTAAATGGGAACCTTTCTCCTACCAAAATAAAAAGGGGCTTTGCAGAGCTCAGAAAGAATTTGGTAGGAAAGGTTAATTTTTTAAAGGCTTGCTGAAAGCCACTTTTTCATCAAATGTGCTGGTCCCTGGTGACCTCAAAGATTTATTTTCATGTCTTCTCACCCCCGCAGAATGTATTCTGTAGGAAAGGACATGGAAAAGTTACTCAAGGATCTTCTTCCTGAGCTTTTGCAGAGCCCCAAAAACGTGTTTAATGCAGAAAATAATTCTCTTAAAATGGAACATATAAGCAGCGAAGGTAAATGGGCTGAGGCATGCAAGCAGGCAGGGGGAATCCCTCGGCCTGTTCTTGATCACGTGAAGGAAGCTGCCGAAAAGGCTTTTTAAATCATGCCAACTAAAGATCCTAGGCAAAGTTACATTTCTATTAAACAATCCCCTTCTGAGCCCTTCCTAGATTTCATCAATAGGCTTCATGCAGAGGTGGAGAGTCAAATAGAGGACCAGGATGTGCAACAGAAAATGATCCTGGAGGTGGCACAAAGCAATGCCAATGAAGTCTGCAAGATGATCATCTTGGGATTCCTGTTGATCCATCTCCAACCCTGGACCTACTCAGTGAGACCTGCACAAAGTGAGCCATCATGGACCTGGCAGATCAGCGGAAAGGACCCGGGCTCAGAGGCTGGATTGCAGCACTAGCCACCATTCCACCTTGACCACCAGTGGCTGGGAGAGTCAAATGTTTCCAGTGTGGGCAGGAGGGACATGTGATGCATTTCTGTCCTTTTAGAAATAAACCATCACACATACCAGCAGGAGCAGTGGGAGAGGGGGAGAAGGGGCATGTTCCAGCATCAAAAAACTAGGGGGGGAGCACGAGCCTGTCCCATGTGATGAGATAAATGGGATAGGTCACCGGGTCGTTGGGGTTGTGGGGCAACGCAATTCTGGAAAAATATGAGACCCTAAGGAACCCTCAGGGTGGTTACAACTAAAAGTGTAAATGAGCCATTTAGGCTCAAGTTAACAGCTGGCATGCTTTTCGATACACCAGACTGGCAAGTGGTCACTGTTGATCCTGGACAGGTGACCAATCTACAGCAGACTGACAGTATCTTGTTGTTGGGGATTCTAAGCACACTCCTTCTGAGATCGAGATCACTCCAGGAGTTTTGCCATCAGATTTGGAGCAACTCGCTCTCTTGGCACATTGTGTCCATCCTCCCCTCTTTCTACCAAAGGGCCAAGTCATCGCCTAGGCCATACCATTGCCCAAACTGCCCTATGATGATGTGGAACTTTCAGTCTATTGGGCAGAAATGGTAGGAGAGAACAAGCCCATCATTTGGTGTGGGCTCAAGAGGGAGGGGGATTTCATCCAGCTCCAGGGGATGATTGACATGGGATCATATGTGACGGTCATCCCACCACACAAGTGGCTATCACATTGGGAGCTGCAACCCGTGGCTGGCAAAGTTACAAGTATAGGAGGCACACGATTGGCAAAGCAATCTAAGAGTGTTGTGCAAATCGAGGGACCAGATGGGCAATCGGTCTCTCTACGCCCATTTGTTTTGGATTCCAAATTTACCCTATGGGGAAGAGACGCAATGTCCCAATGGGGAGTTAAACTAGAGATCCCGAAAACCGAAAAACCCTAGGGATTTTTAATTGTGGCCACTGAAGAGCACCTCTTCCAGAAACTGAATTGGTTGACTGATTCCCCAGTTTGGACAGATCAGTGGCTGCTAAGTAAACAGAAATTGAAGGTGCTCAGCGAACTCGTGGATGAGTGTCCTAGGGTGACGTTATGATGCTTGTATCCCCAATTGTCTGTTCTGTGTGTGCTGTATGTTGCATTCTGTACCTTTAAGGCTGGTTCTGAGAGTGAAGCAGGGAAAGAAGAAGTGCACACTTTGTTTTGAAAAACAGTGTTCACTCCTCTGCATTTTTTTTCTTCTTCTTCAGGATGGTGTTGTTCATCGGATGCATGGACAGCGGCCAGAGGGAAGGTTTTTTTACTTTTAGTTTAGCTAGCTGAGGCAAAGAAGCTTCCTGGATAGCTTTTTTCTTTTTTCTTGGGACTGTTTAAATCTGTTCTGGACTGAAAAACCCAGAGGAGGACCAGGATCTCATGCCCGTGGCCCACCAGGGCCTGGACCTCGGCATTTTGCAGCACCCAAGGGACTGGGACTGATAAGAGACTGAGATAGCTGAGCTAACTCCTGGCAAGGACTTCTCTCAGTTTTGCCATCTCTCTTTGAAGCGGCGAGAGGTTTTATTGTTTCATATTATTCATTCCTTATGCTTGTGGGCATTTTGTTTGTTAAATAAATAGTTTTTTCCACTTTTCTCCGAGGAAGTTCTTTTCCCGGACCGGCTAGGGGGAGGGGCCATTTGGGTTTGCTCTCTGTTGGGGGTTAGGTTTGTTTCTTTTTTATTCTGAAGAATTTTTTCTCCTATAAGTTACCAAGGAAACTAAGTGTTGGATACTTAAGAGTACTTAACCAAAACAAAGAGGTGGCCAAAGCTCGGAGGGAGAGATAACTAACACGAGTTTTGGGGGCAGGTAAAAGATGGAGCTGGAGGCAGTTGCTCTCTCTGGCTCTCAGCATCGGAGAGGACACCGCCAGGCTGCTGCTTGCTGCAGGACGACTTCACTGTTGTTGCCCTCAGTTTTCTGCCTTCTGTCTCTGTTTTCACATAGCCTTCTGTAAACAATGTTTATTCTTAGAATGTTTACATACTTCTCCTGTGAGAGAAGAATTGATTGATGGTGATGTCCACCATACAGGTTAAGAGGTGGCGACCTCTGTAGCCAATCTCTGGACCTCTGTACAAATGTATAAAAGAATTAGATTGTAAATAAAGTAGAGAGTTTGTCCCCTCACTGTGATGCTTCTGGCCTCCTCTCTTTCTGTCCCTAAAGTGGGACACACCCAGCCTCCGCTAGTGACACACTGTCACCAGAAAAGTCCAGTCCTGGGAAATCTACCATCATCGGCTCGCGTGCCCTGGAATTCTGACCTCCTTTGCCGCCCTGCTGGAGCTGGGCCAGCCCTGCCCCACCGTCATGGCTTTCTTTGGTGCTGCTCCTTTTGCTACAGTGTGAGCCTGCACCCCCCTGCCCTGCTGGGACATCCTGCCATCCCAGCTACCAGCCTGGCACTTTCTACCGTTCCAGCCTGGTGTTCTGAGAATTCCTGCAGAAGCACCAAGACCGAACTCCCCAAGGTTTTTGTAGAGCAAAGCCCTCAAGATTCTTGGTACTGCTTTGTTATTAATGCTATAGTTGTTGTTTTTGTTTGCTTTCTTACACATACTAATAAAGAACTGCTATTTCTATCCCCAAATCTTTGCCTGAAAGCCTCTAACTGCAAAGTTATAATTGGAAAAAAGGGGGGAGTGGTTTACATTCTCCATTCCAGGGGAAACTCCAGCTTTCCCTGGCAGATACCTGCCTTCCCAAACCGAGACACTCTCCAGAGGGACCCCATTTGGAGGTTTCCTCCCAAATTTGCCCTAAACCAGGACAATGAGCAATTAGTTAAAGGACACATCATAGAAACATATAGCCCTTGGAATTCTCTGATGTTTGTTATCAAGAAGCCGGGGAAAGACAAGTGGCACCTCCTCCACAACCTTCACAAGATTAACGAGTCCATTGAGGGACATGGGGTCTCTGCAACGGGGTATGCCATCTCCTTCAATGTTCCCCCAAAATTGGAATTGAGCTGTCATTGACATAAAAGATTGTTTCTTCCAAATTCCCCTAGACCCAGCAGATGCCCCGCGGTTTTCATTCTCTGTACCTTCCATCAACCAGGAAGCACCCATGAGGCATTACCACTCGAGAGCTTTGCCGGAAGGGATGAAGAACTTGCCAAGTATTTGCCAGTGGTACGTCACCAAAATACTGTCCCTGGTGCGTGCCAAGGCAGGGGAGGCTGTCATCCTTCATTATATGGATGACGCGCTTATTTGTGCCTCCAACAACAACGTACTTACACAAATCCTGGATGAGACTATCATTGCTTTTGGCCGCTGCGGGATTTCAGTTGCAGCAGGAAAAGGTGCAGAGGCTGCCGCCTTGGAGATACCTAGGTCTTGAGATTGCCGACCGGACCATAACACCTCAGAAGTTGGTAATCAATGATAGACCTGAGACTTTGAGGGATCTCCATCAGCTATGTGGATCCTTAAACTGGGTCAGGCCCTGGCTGGGGCTCACCACAGAGGACCTAGACCCCTCTTCAATTTGTTGAAGGGTGGAGAGGAGTTAGATTCTCTGAGGACTCTGACTCAGGAGGCTCGGCAGGTATTGGAGAGGGTTCAATTGGCAATGTCCAGCCAACAAGCTCATCATTGCCATCCAGAACTTCCATATAGCTTCATCATCCTGGGAAAGTTGCCGCACCTGCATGTGTTGCCCTGAGTTTTCTGCCTTCTGTCTTAGTGAAGAACTTTCTCACGCGGCTTCATCTAAAGAATGCCGATTTTCAGAATGTTTGCATACTTCTCTGAGAGAAGAAATGATTGATGGTGATGTCCACCATCTAGGTTAAGAGGTGGCGACCTCTGTAGTCAATCTCTTGACCTCTGTACAAATGTGTAAATGGAGTTAGATTTGTAAATAGAGAGAAGAGTTGATCCCTCACGCAGCTGTGTCTGCCTGCTCTCTTTCTGTCCCTGAAGTGGGACACGCCCAGCCTCGGCCCACAACATGCATGGGCTCATTTTTCAGTGGGACAAAGACCAGAAGGACCCCCTCTTGATCATAGAGTAGGTGTTCCTCAGTCACCAACTGTCCAAGACTATCACCAAGCAACAAGAGCTGATGGCCCAGCTGATCAATAAAGCTAGGGTCAGGATGCGACTGCTGGCAGGGTGTGAATTTACATGCATCCATGTGCCAATTCAATTGTCAACTGGAAGGCTGACTAACAAGACTGGAGCAGTTGCTCTGTAAGAACAAGATGTGTCAGTTTGCTCTGGATAGTTACCCAGGAAAAATTTCAATCCACTGTCTTAGTCACAAATTATTTAACTCAGAATTTAATTTGATTCCAAAAGAGAAACAGAGCTGCAAACCTCTCAAAGCTTTGACAGTTTTTACTGACGCGTCCGGAGGGTCACAGAAATCAGTGGTGACTTGGAAGACCCCTCAAACTAAGCAGTGGGAGGCTGACATTCTGATAGTTGAAGGTTCCCCTCAAGTTGCTGAGTTGACCGCAGTCGTCAGGGCCTTTGAGAAGTTTTCGGAACCCATAAATTTGATTACTGATTCGGCATATGTAGCAGGGGTAGTGTCCAGAGTGGAGAACACAGTTCTTAAAGAAGTCTCAAACCCGGCCATCTTCAGCTTGCTCTCAAAGCTGTTCCATCTAGTCTCCCACTGAGAGCAACCCTTCTACATTATGCATGTGAGGGCACACACTGACCTTCCTGGTTTCATTGTGGAGGGTAACTGCAGACCAAATGCCCTTGCCGCTCCTGTGCAGCTGGTTGGCCTACCTAACATCTTCCAGCAGGCCAAACTCAGCCATCAACAATTCCATCAAAATGTCCTGGGGCTGGTCTGCCAATTCCACCTAAGGAGAGACCAGGCCAAGGCGATCATAGACACATGCCCAAACTGTCAAAATTTTTCTTTCCCCTCGTTGGGATCAGGGGTCAACCCCAGAGGGCTCAGCAGTTGTGGGGTGTGGCAGACATGCCATACACATCCCCCAGTTTGGAAAATTCAAATATGTTCATGTGTCAGTGGATACCTTCTCTGGTGGTGTTTATGCCTTGGCCCACACAGGGGAGAAGACCACTGATGCACAGAAACACCTTGTGCAGGCCTTCTCCACATTGGGGATCCCCAAAGTGATAAAAACTGATAATGGTCCAACTTATGCCTCCAAGGAGTTTGGTAATTTCCTGCAGGAGTAGAGTGTGGAACAACATAAGGGCATCCTGTACTCCCCCACTGGCCAGGCAGTGATAGAAAGAACTCATTAGACATTGAAAAAGACCCTGGAGCAACACAGAGGGGATGCCAGGATCAACAGTCCACACCAATGGCTTTGTAAGGCTCTGTTTACTATGAACTTTCTTAACTTTTCATTTGAAAACCTTAATCCACCTGTTTTCAGGCACTTCAAGCAAAGTCATCGGTTGACATTTGAAGAAAAACCACCAGTCCTGGTGAAGGACCCTGAGACTTGGAATGTTCAGGGGCCTTCTGATTTGGTCACTTGGGGGCGAGGGTACGCTTGCATATGCACCCCCTCTGGTTTGAAACGGATTCCACAAAAATGGGTCAAACCCTATGTTCCACCAAGGGAAAAGAAGGCCCTGAGTGTGACCCCACTGTTACCTTCCCGGCCAGATGATGTTACAATTGCTTCTTCCAGGCGACGATGCAAAGGAAGTGGGAAACCCAAGTTCTGTGTTATCCCTGATTCAGAGTTTTAAACAGATTGTTTTGATAAGTTTTAAACAGCATTTTTTACTTACCTGTGTATGTTGTTTTTATATTTCTTTTAAAGGCATCCTCCCAACCCCAAAGATGAGGCCAGAACTCCTGTGGTTTCTGTTTCTGCTAGCCCAGTCAGTAGAGCAGGGGCCTGAGTGTGAGGACTTCAAAGGGATGTGCTGCTTCAATCTGTCCAGCGGAAGCCAGATCATCCTCAATTCCATTCAAGAGATGAAGAGTATGATTGAGAAGATTAAACAGGAAGCAGGAGACTGGCTGGGGAACCTCTTTAAAAACTGGGGGTTGCCAGGGTGGATGTCATCCATTGTAAAAGGTGTTTTGTTAGTTGTTCTCATTATCATTTTGATTTTCATAGCTTTTAGGGCTCTGAAAAGAGTCCTAACTAGAAGGGTTAAAAGATTGGCTGCTCCCAAATTCACTGTGTCTGCTGTTGAAAGATGGTGGGAGGGGCCATGGACAGGAGTCTAAAAAGTTAGTTTTCTCCCTCCTTTCGTTTCAAACTAAACAAAAAAGGGGGAAATGTGGTGATGTGTTTCTTTTAAGTTATTATAAAGTTG
>VZDJ01000420.1:471090-546293 GCA_008694505.1 Cyanoderma ruficeps
CCCCCCCCCGCCTAAACTCCGCCTGGGAATTCCCCTATTCTTTGATGTCCAGTTGGCCCATGTGACCCTTTCCACTCCCCTTGCCTTCCCTATAGGTTGTCATGTTTTGAGTCCCTGCTGAATCCTCTCCCCATTATATCCCTGATTGGTTGAAGAATTGTATCTTCCCCCCATTCCTCCCCTGTTTAAAAGACTATAAGCGTGGGCTTTTTGGTTTTTTCGCCATGGCTCCTAGTCCCTCCGAGAGCTCTGAGCTCGTTTTTCCCTTTTTCTCTCCTTTTCTTGTGGCTCAATTTGTTCAGAATCCAACCGGTTCTACAGGTTTTCCTACACCATCAGGCTGCTCAATCAGCGGGGTGCCTCCTGAATGGAGAAGGGGAACTGCAGACCTGAAATTGGATCACATCTGGGTACACCAAAATTGTTATAAACGACGTAGCCAAATTAGTAATTAAAGAGAATTAATTAATTTAAAAATATAAGTTTCAGAAAAAGCCACAAATGAAACAGTGCCAAACCCAGGGTCGACACTGGGTGAGAGTAAATTGGACTGTATAGTACTGATTCCCCGTGGTTCACAAGTTCTGGCTTTGCAGGGTCCCGTTTTATACAGTTTTTCCTACTGAACAGAGTTTTTTCTCGTTCTTTTGTCGCTCTTGTTTCTTTAGTATATTCATGTCTCGCTGCCGGTCTGATGAAAAGTTTTCCAGGAAGGGATGAATACTTAAGAAAGATTTTCCAGGAAGGGATGCATATTTAATTCTTTTTACCGGAACCTGGTTCGGGAATATACATCTTTGGCTACACATATTATCTGATCTCGGTTGCATATCAGATACATATCCAGATACATATTGCGGAGGTGTAGTCAGACGAAAATCCTTTAGAATACACATTTTTGGAGACAGTCTCTCTGTGCTTGATGGTTTCCCTCCTTTTCTGGTGCAAATAGCCTTCTTCCCCTTTTACTGGCTTTGCAAAGGCTGAAATATTTAATTCTCCAGCACGAATTATTTTATAACATATCACAATCCCTATAGTCAAGACCCTTTTTTGACTTTCCTTTGTTGCCCACCCTGGGTGTCCTGCCATGTTTTACTCCCCAAAGTTGTATGCACCAGTGATATTTGCTGACACCCTTCTCAACTTTACCTTACTGCCCCCTCCGGGCATCCATGTCCAGTAGTCCTTTCCTATGGACTTTTCATGGACCCCCCTGGTCTGCCTCTTCTGGACAGTCTCAGGAATCCCATCAATCGCCTGTGACGGTGAGAGGAATCACAGATTTGTCTTTACAAACAAGCAGTGGGTCTGCTGGTAGATAAAACGAGCACTGAGAGATACAAAGAAACAATGGGAAGGATTCCACTGATTGATGAATGGAAAATGTTATAAAAATGTATTACATATTGATCTGGGGATGAGGAATTAAATCACACAGCTGCCAGGAACCACGGAAAGACAGCCGGAGGAGATCGGCTAAGGAATGTAGGACTCCATCTACAAGTGAAAGGCTGAGCAGACTCAACCCCCAGCCTCCAACGACTGAGTCCACATCGAATTGTTCGGAGGAGCGAGCTCATCCTCTGTCCCAGACAGCTGAAACTACCCCTATACAGGATGAGGACCCTGAATCCACACAGGGTCCGTCTGAAGACCCTCTCTGCACCTGAAAGCTGGTCAAATTAATCCCAGGAACTCTATTCAGATTCAGCTAAAACAAAATTAAAACTGAATAGAAGGACCATCTCCGAGGAAAAGCTTGGCCCGGGGAAAAATAAACTGTATAAAGACTGGTCCCCGAGAACAGCACATGGGAACAGATGACCAAGGATCTGGCGAGGGCCAACCTGGTATCTGTCTCCCAGTCTCGATCGGACTTAAACTCTGCTGTGGCAGGAATCCTTGCTGGTTCCGTTGTGATTTGGCTATTCTGTGTTATACTGTTTTGTTTGTTCTCTATTTTTGATATATATATAATCAACTTAATTTTTGGAATAATAAAACATTAATTTTGATTAGAGATTTGAGTCGCCATATTTATAACAGAAAAGAAGATATTTACCTTTACAAACAAACTGTAGGTTTGCTGATAAATGAAATTGGATATTGAAAGATGAAAGAAACAATGGGGAAAACCCATAAAGTCCAAAGGAATTAAAAATTAAAAGGGGGGTTATACATTAAAGGGAAATTTTAAGTATTAGGCACTCCGGAAAGTCTGTACCTTTCAAGTACCTCAGCCAATGGAGAAAGAGAGAGGGAAACTGCAGCCGGGAAATTAGGATAAATAGGAGGCTGCGTCCTCCAAAAATTTGAGAGACCCCAGGGGAAATGCCCCATGGCCTCTCCCTTTATTTGAATAAAGTAAAAGGACTCTGTCTCCTTTTTGGACATAAACCTCTGGCGTTTGTGGATTAATTTTCCTAACACTGGCTAGCACCAAAGGGAGCTGGTCACTGAAACTGGGTGAGGCGCGCCTCCATCTCCTGTTGCTGCATGCTGGACCCAGATGGTGGAAGGATCCCAGACCAAGTCCCCATTGTCAGGAAAATCCACCAACGCCAGAGGTTTATGTCCAAAAAGGAGACAGGGGAGTCCTGCAACTTTATTCAAATCAAGGGAGAAGGTCCACTGGGGCACCGCCCGCGGGGTTTTCTCTCTCGAGGTTTTGGGGGCCGCAGCCTCCCTTTTATCCTGAACTGCCAGCTGCATGTTGTCCTCTTCCTTTTCCCATTGACTGAGGTACTGGGAAGGTACAGCCTTCCCAAATCACCTACCACACATCTCCCCTTGAACCTGTCATTCCCCTCAAAGCCCAGAAGTTCAAGCTTGTGCAGACCCTTGTCTATTTCAGTAGCCAAACTGTCTGGGCCGGGTAACAAACCTGCTGCCCAAAGTCAGTGGAAACATTAAGACCCATTTCAAAGACAATAACATCCATCAAATTGTTTGTAGAGACATTAGCACACATCTTCCCTCTTATTGCCTACTTCTGTAGCATGTTTACACCAGAACACTGCATCATATGTGCCCTGCTGATGCCATTTCCTGTGTCAGGATTTGAGGGGTGGTAGTTTTATTTCATCTAAACAAGTATGCAACACCTTTTGAGGTAAACCAAAATGACATCTGTTTGGAGGGGAGGTGGGGAAAGGGTCTCCTACCCTCATCTTTGTGAAAGAAGACTTTTAGCAGCATTTATGAACTGCAGTAGGCCAAGCATGCTGTTGGAGCTTTAGTGGCTTCATGTTCTGTCTTCTCATGTTACATATTTGAGCCTCTGCTTTTTTTGACTTATGATGAGATTTAGTAATATTAAGATATTGTAATTATGACATTGCATGTTATTTGGTGCTTTCTTCTTCTCGCCATATTTTGAAGATCTCCTTTCATAAATTAAAGGTCAAAGTTTTATTTTTCTGATTGTTACCTTGCCATTTTTGTCTCTGATAATTTTTAGATGCATTGAACATTGGACAAATAGAGTAACTGTACTATTTAATCCAAAATTAAAATTTTGCTTTCCAGTGTATGTTTTCATTTGAGAAATTCTTGACTATCCTTCTGGAGTCTTAACAGGAAAAGAGATGGAGAATTATTTGTCCTATTTAAAAAAAATAATGTTTTGAACATTTCACTAAAGCTTTTCTGCCTTTTCCACTGATTGATGAATGGAATGAGAGAGATTTATCTTTACAAAAAACCTGTATGTCTGCTGATAAATAAAATTGGATACTGAGAGATGAAAGAAAAAATGGGAAGAACCATAAATTCCATAGGAATTCCACTGCTAAACACAAGGAAAAGAAAAAATGGGGGGATTATACATTAGAAGGGAGTCTTAGGTATCAGGCGTTTCAGGAAGTCTGTATTTCTCAAGTACCTCAGCCACTGGGGAAAGAGAAAGGAAAACTGCGGCTGGGAAATGAGTCTTTCATTATATTTTCGGACAAGGAGAGATCACTCAGTAATTACCATCACAGGCTCAACAGACTCAACTTCAGGAAATTAATTTATTACCAATGGCTATTACCAATTAACAACAGAGTAGGATAATAAGAAATAAGAACAAATCTTAAAATACCTTACCCCCCCACCCCTCCCTTCTTCCCAGGCTAAACTTCACTCCTGATACCTCTCCCCTGCCCTCTCCCCCAGAAGGGCAGGGGGATGGGGAATGGGGGTTGCAGTCAGTTACTCTCACACCTTGTCTCTGCTGCTTCTTCCTCCTCATGTTCTTTCCCTGCTTCAGTGTGGGGTCCCACCCACAGGAGACAGTTCTCCACAAACTTCTCCACCGTGGGTCCTTTCCACAGGCTGCAATTCTTCATGAACTCCTCCAGCATGGACTCTCCATGAGGTCACAGGTCCTTTGGGTACATCCACCTGTTACCAAAGGAGTTATATCTCCTTAAAAAGGAGCCTAGGTGATAGTATAGGGTTAAAAGGATTTTGAGGCAGTAAGGCCTAGAGAACAGGATGTCAGCTTCACTGTAACCAAGATGTTTAGTTTCATGCTATTGTTTTAACTAAATCAAGTAGAACTTTGCCTAGGCAGTGGAAGACTGGAGGGGGGGGGAAAGAACGTAATTCTTAGCTGAACATGTAAGCTCTAAAAATAAAGCTAAATATTAGGTCAGGTAAGCCTGTACCTGGATAATCATCCATATGATAAATTGCATTATTGTTATTTGTAACGCTTATTTGGTAACCAGTTATGATCATCATCTTCAATAAGAATCAATTGTTACAGGTTTATGCTTGGGTAGAATCAATGGAAGAATAAGGATTTAATGATTAACATGAGTGGTTATGTAAAGGGAAAGTATAAAACCTTGTCTATTTTGTGATTTTGTCGGAGTTAGATTTGGGTTTGTAACCCCGGCTCCCAGCGCTCTGAAATAAAGCACCTGCATATAATCATCCTGTGATTATGTGTTTCTACGCTAACATAGGCAGCAGTGGGGGGAAATTGTTATGAAGCACTAGTTTTGAAAATTTAAGGAACTAGTAAATCATGAAGCCTGTCAAACTGCTGAGTAATCAATGGCCTGTGTTATCAGCGGACACAAACTGACTTCCTCTGGTAAGCAGAAGAATATACATCCCACTACAGAAGGAAGTACATCCTTCCCTAATCAATAAGCTGCAAAAACACAATACGAACAGTGCTGGAAAACAGGATCCAGCAGTCACGTAACACTAAGAGGTTAAAAAGTCAAAGCGAGGAAGACCCATCTTACTTCATCATTTTGAGACCCCCACCCCATGAAAAGACCACCGACCCATTTCAAAGAACAAACTACGCATGCTTAATAGCTTTTTGGCTAATTACCATACGAAGCGAGGAATGGGATGTACCAGAGTCATGAATATGCATTTGTGTTTTGGGTATTCAATATTCTTGTACATAAAAAGACCCTGTGATCACCTGTGAATTGCGCGTGTGTATTTGGGAGCTATCCCCCATGCTGCCCGGCGTCGTAATAAACATACACTTTCTAACTTTAAACTGTTAGAGAGTCTTTGTCCGTCTTTGTGGATATCGGTGTTAGATCAATATCCATATTTTTTTAATAAATCACAAGAGACAGAATTTTCTGTAAACAAGAGACATGCTTTTGCAACTGTAACTTTGTTTACATTCTTTTCCCTAAGAGGGACTTCTTGATGTCTGTCTGGTCTGACCAATGTGACTGAAGAGGTTTGTCTTTGTTTCACCAGTCGAATTAGTCCGTGTAGAATAGTATAAAAAGAGAGACACATCCCAAAATTAAAGGAGTCATTTCAGCCTTCTAAAGTCGGAGTCTGTGTCCCTGTGGTGTACAACAGTGTCACAACTCCTCTCCTTTGGCTCCTTTGTTCTGCTTAAGTGCCTGTAAGTACCCAGTAGTTAGTTTCTTAGCAACTTATGGGAAAAATTCTATAAGTAAAAAAGAAACAAATCTAACCCCCAACAATTTTATAATGCATTTACTTCAGTACTTTTGTATGCTGTACAGATAATTTTTTTCTGGTCAGATAAGTGCATAATTAGTTTTTTAAGCTAAAACACAGGGTAATCTAAAGCTTGGTGACAGAAAAGTTGTTGTAGAAATACAGTTATTAGCAAGAGAACTTCCCAGCTTTTATGGAAGACATCATCAGGTAATAGAGCACATCTTTGGCCTGGTAAAGAAAAATCTCAGCAGCTGAATGATGACAGAACTTGAGTTATCTGCTAGAGGCAGAGCTGCAGTTGAGTCAGTTGAAATGGGAAGTCAGTGTATTGAGGATATCAAGCCAATGTATAGCCTGGTGATTTTTACCCCAAGATTAAATTTGAATTTTGGGCTTATGTGAGTGCAGAAAAAGAATTAAACCTTATGTTGTTAAGATTGTATAGTTTACAAAATAACCCAAAGTTTTTAGCTGTAAATTACATCTGCTTCTTTCACTCTGGATAAATGCTTTTCANTAGCGGGGCTGCTGCCCAGTATAGGTAACCACCGCGACCCCTCCCTGTCCCGCCCCTCCCTCTGTCCTTGCCCGGAGTCACTTCCCTCTGCCTCCGGTTTCGCGTCCCTGACCGGGATCTCCCCGCCCCCTCGGGGTGAGTGCTCGGGACTCTTCCCATCTTCCGCTCCGTGTGGAGCCTGCTTCTGCAACCCGCTCCTCCGCGATACTTGTGCTTGGGACCCATCTGCTTATCTGCCTCTCCCGCAGGTGTGTTTTATTATCCTGGTAAGGACCTCCCTATATCCCCAGTGGTGTGAGGGTGGGGAGGTGGAGCCGAACACCACGGAGGAGGCAGCATCAGATCCCAAGGCCCTTAAATTAAAATGGCCACTTACAGTCAACAACAACAACAACAAGTTACTGTCTGCTGCCCCCTGGACACTTCTCCTTTAGTGAAGATGGGGCTTGCTCCCCAAGTCTTTGCTTCCCCCTATGTCAGTGTGGGAAAATGGAATCCTTTTTAACACGTGTTAAAATCACACCAACCCAACCTATGGGAGACTGGATAAATAAGGGAAGAATAGAAGCACCAGAAAATACAGGGGACTGTCCCATTCCACTGAAGCTATGCTATAATTAATGTATCAGAAAGTACTTTTGGAGCTATGCACCTTTTAAAAAGATTTCCTACTTGGGTATCTTAAGATCAGGAGCAGGTTTTATAGTGGAGCTCAGGGACCTGTAACCATATATATTGTATAGGTATATTGCCTTAAATTTTTGTATCTTTGTACTCTTTGTGCATCCAAATTGTGTCAGACTGTTAAAAACTAATTGGTAGCATCTATTATCTCACTTTTTATGAAATCAAATTATTTAATTTGGCAAAACCCAGATACAATCATGAACATCATCACATTTTTGGCTTGTGTTGGAGTAGCACCTTGAAGTTCATATTTGAATCTTTGTTATTCATTTAATAAATTTATAATAAAGGCCTTCCTTGACTCCTAAGTGTTGGTTAATGGGAAAATAGTAGGATAAACCAAATATATGAAATATGAGGGATTATTGGCAAATGAATGCAGATGTGTACTACTGTTATCTAGCTAATCAAAATTGCATACCCGATAGTTTCAGGAATATACAGTTTTATGTGGGTCTTGGAATGACTCCCAAGTGATTATTTTCTGGAAATGGATATAAAATAAATTAATTTTTATTTACTCCAATGTATAATAGTTAAAGGAGAGGATTAAACTTAGCTAATATTTTTGTTCTTTTTTTTTATTAGGTGCTCACAGTATGTTTATGTTTTACTTGACAGTTGTGGAATTTGAAACTGGGTTGTCATGGGGTATGAAGGAGCTTTTAAATAACATAGAGGATTTTTTTTTGTAAGTAAATAAACAATCTGAGTGAATAATAAACTGAGATCCATATATATCTGCAATTTTGAAGTGGAGATTAATTTTTTAAAATTGTTATTCCTTTTATTGTGGAGCTGAGGTGGCCTGTAGACATAAGAACTTGAACAGCTGATTTGAAATTTCCTTAAAACCATATAATTGGAATACAGTTCAAATTCAAAACTGTTTTCAGAGTTAATCCTAAATGTATTCTTGAGAAAATGGAAAGACTGATTGATTGAAAGAAGCTTTTTCCTTTGCTATCAAAAATACAAGATACTATTCCATTTATGTATCAGTAAAAGACTCTATCCTATAAAGGGTTTGTACATTTACCATGTCTGAAACTGAAGAGACAAAGCAGTGTTAAATCAGTCCTTTCATAAGAATGAATTGAATATTTTGAACAGAATCCACAGGAGTCAATGTCTAAAAGGGAGTTTATCTTAATGTAATGACATCATGATTTAATGAAAAAAGCATTAGATTATGCAAATACCAATACAGAAAATTTCTCTGAATATTGCAATACCTTTGTACTAGTAGTGGTATTGGGCCTAGGGTTATAAACCTGCATACAATGTAAAACTCTGTTACTTATTTAAGTAACTATTAATCCATCTATTTACAAGCCTGAAATAAATGTGAAATTTGGTGATACTAGTCCTCTTTAGTTTGTATGTGTGTGTACTCTGTAGGCCACCTTAACCACTGTGTCTATTCAGTTTGACATGAATAACCTAACATTGGCTTGTTTTTAATGTATAAAAAATATTAGCATTCTTGATTCACTGCTGGAGAAGAGGCATAATTATGCTTTTATTTTGAAGCTGGCTGACTGAAATGTGGGGATGCTGGTGGAGATAGGGACATTGAGAAGTATTTGGACAGAGAAGTGTGCAAATGTGATGGTCTCAATCTCGTGTTAAGGTTTTGCTTCCTGTTAAGAAGATAAAGAACCTTTGAGCATCTGAGTTTCATCTTATGTTCATACTGTATACCTACTCTAATGAGACAGGTCACAGATGCGAGATTCTTGGGTGGTTAGGAGTGAATTGTTAACTTTGAATTGCTAAGTATGGTGAGCCTTTGTAGGTAAAGGCAATTAATCATAGCAGATAAGGTCCAGAGCCAATCACAGTGCCTGTGAGTTTAGATTAAGGTGCAGTCTTCTAGGTAGCCATATGGAAGTGAACTCTTGCAATTATAGCTAGTTTTGTATTCAAGTGCAGTGTATGATGTTACCGGATGTTCGAGACTGGTACAGAAGTGTTATGACCCGCCCTAGAAGGCAAGGGTAACCTAGGTTCTTGTTAATCCCTTGGGGTGGATTAGAGTGAAATGACACTGATTGATGTTTGTAAATATATACATATAGGGTTTATTTTAGAACAATTTGGTTGCAATGGAAAGCAGGTATGTAGCCATTTGGGTTATTATCTATAGTAATATAGCAATATGAAAGCATGAAAATATCATTTAAGAAAGAAAGAAAGGATAAGAGTAAGGGAACATATCACTACCCATGGATATGCAATGAGACTTGATGCAATTTCGATGTCTGTTAGTGTCATGGGTTGGCGCTGGTCAAATGCCAGTGCACTCATGAGTGTATGGTTTTTTAATAAACTACTGTGAGATGTGGTCAAGAACAGACCAGAGCAGGCCTATAATTTGAAATAGAAAAAAAACATTTATTAACTTACATAATGACAGACAATACATAACAACAGACAATAGACACAAAAGGAAAAAAACTCAATCACTTAAAGGTAGAAAAAAAAACTTTTCAGAACACTTTTTCTCCTCTTCTCAATTTTTATTTTTTACATGCTCAACAGTTGACACCAGTACATACTTTCATATTTACTTGCTTAAATCTTCTACAACCCTGGGTTCTCAATCTAAGTCATTATCTCTTAAAAACACAATTCTCAATCTATTCAGAGAGAGAGAGAGGAATCTCTCTTGTACCACAAACCTCCCACAGGAAACACAGGGTTATCTTCCCGTGCTCCCACGTCACCTATGGCACTACTTGAAGAACTTCACTACGGTGACACTTTCTTTTTATGTTCAGTGCTCTCACCACTGTCTATGGGACAACCAGATAGGGCTCTTTTAAGGATGTTTGGCTCAGTACTAAAAACTAGCTATTTTTTCTTATTGGGACAGCAGTCTCTTCCAAATTTACCTCTGGGGCCGAGGGTTCCAAAAACAGGCCACAAAGTCTTTGGCTTTGAACTAAACAGCATTCACTCAATAGAGTTTTATTTATATTTAGGAGAGTTAGGGTTTGTTTATGGCTAAATTATGCAAGAAAAGTCCAGCACAAAGCAAATTTTCTTCATTTCTTGCAATCGAGGGGGTTCTTTTTATTTTTTTTTATCATCCTGGTTCCAGGCTGTTCTCTTCTTTCTGAAACCACCAGCCATGAGAAACAGTGTATGAGACAGTTCTCCTCTGCTTTAGAAAGAGTTAAAAGCTCCTGTCTTCTAGCAAGGCCACAGGCTCAGGCACTTGGTAACTCTTACATATTGCTTGCAGTTCGGCACCTTCTCCCTGGGGAAAGAGAGATGGGGCCGAGGGGGAGGGGGGGGGTAGGAGACAGAGACGGGGAACGGAAGGCACCCCCAAAATTCTCTACTTCTCTATCCTAGATGGGGCCAACCCAGCTCTCGTCCCGTTCCCCCTCTTTCCCCCCCCCCTGGGGCCCGGGCCTACCCCAGTCAGGCCCACCTGGCTCCCCTCCCCCTCAGGGTTGAGGAGAGAGATGCTTCCCTGCCGAAAGCAAAGCCAAGAAAGAGGAAATACGTTCCGGAGTCCTTGCTTTTAACCTCTTGTGTCCTCAGAGGCGTGTCCAAACTCTCAGTGGCTACTGAAGATGCCAACATCCAAACTTGGCCACTGATTGGTTTGACCTCACCTTCTTGAAAAACTCACTTCCCCTCAAACCACGACAGTTAGTCACAGTAGTGACCACTGTCTTGCTCCATTGGAGGTGGGGAAAAAACCCTCGAAACATGAAGTCCAATGGGTTAAAATATGTTCAGGCTGGGTGGGAATGCCCAGGTACTTCCCCTGGGGGGGAGCTTTCAGTCATCTGGTGGAAGGCCTCAGAAATGAGTCTGGGGGTACTTTGGGGGGGGTCTGATGGTTTATGACACCTTCTAAGACATGACATCTGCCTCTCACGTCAGCACAGTTTAGCCAGTTATGCCCCATCAGACCTGGAGTCTTGTGTCCAGTTCTGGGCTCCCCAGTGCAAGAGAGACATGGGACATATTGGAGAGTCCAATGAAAGGCCACAAAGATGATGAAGGGGCTGGAGCCTCTCACCTATGAAGAAAGGCTGAGAGAAAGAGCTGTGACTGTTTAGCCTAGAGATAAGAAGGCTCAAGGGGGATCCTGTTAATGTATATAAATACCTAAAGGAAGAGTGCAAAGAGGACAGAGCCAGGCTCTTGTCAGTGGTGCCCAGTGACAGGACCAGAGGCAATGGGCACAAACCAAAACACAGGAGGTTCCCTCTGGACATCAGAAAATGTTTTTTAAACTGTGAGGGCGACAGCACTGACACAGGTTGTCCAGTAAACTTCTGGAGTCTCCCTCCCTGAAGATGTTCAAATCGCAGTCTGGACATGGTCCTGGGCAACTGGCTCTTGCTGGCGCTGTTTGAACAGGATTGGACCCTCCAGATGTCTCTTCCAACCTCAGCCATTGCTTGATTCTGTGATTTTGACAAGGAAAATGTTAGTGGTTGATAGTTTTCAGGCAGACATAACATCTAAAACTCAGTTCTTTTTGTCATGCGTTATCATTGTGAACATGGCTGTTATCTAGAATAACATCAATGTTTTGATAATGAGCTGTCAATGGTGTGCAACCAAGTAAAGAGAAGTAGATGGATAAATTCTGCAAGATTATGAGCCAGTGTGGCCCTTCACTCCCCAGAAAATCAGATTGATATGGAATTGAAGATTAGTGTGGAGAAAAAGATGGTCACAGCTTGCTGCAATCAGCCTTATCTAGGAGGTTTAATATAGTGGTATTTTATAATATATGACACTTTTTCTGATATTAATGTATCACAAATATCAGTATTTTACATCACTAATGTCAGTAGAACTTAGTGTAGTTGTTATTCAAAGATTTGAGTCAAAGGTGTTTCAAAAAAGCCCAAACTTTTCTCATCCACTGTAGTACAATAATTCTATGTAAAGAATTAATTCTCTTGACCCTTGAGGATTTTTAGGTAAGACGGGAAAGATGCAAGCAAGCTAGGTATACGTTGGGGTCTAAAACTTCTGAATAAAAGTGAGCTTATTTGGAAGGAGGAAGCAAAGAGCATGTCTCGCTGAAAATGTTGGGATAAATTAAACTCTCTAACACAATTTTTTTAGTATTAAGGAGTAGGCATTACTTTATTCCTGGCCAGGGTGCATAAGGGGATAGCTCCACCTAGGTGCACACAACTTTCAAAACTTTTTACTTATTTATACGTTATTAGCAAACAAAATAATGTTAATTGGTTCTAAATTACATAATTGTCTTCATTAATTAGTATTCTATCTTTTATTGGTTATTGATTTATCACTTCTCATGCTCATTAGTCCACATTTTTCAGTCTTTTTATTGTCTTTTTCCCAGACAGGGAGTCTGCAGCACAGGTTGGATTGTCTTTGTTAGTCTCCTCTATCTTCTGGTTACTTGAACATGTCCTTGGAGGGCTATAAATTCTGGATTCCAGGTGTCCAGCTTTTAAGTCCCTCAGGTTTTGTTCATTGCAGCTTATCAGGGTTAGTTTCGCAAAACTTAAAGTTTCAGTGAGCTAATAATCAAACTCTAACAATAACAGTCTGTAAAAAAGCCAAAACAACTTAGCTATATGCTGGCTAAAGTGGAAAATCACACTGCTTAAGAGTAATACACTGCTTATGATTATTTAAAGCAATTAATAAAAAAATTAATTAAAACCATTAGTTAGGAAAGTTATATAATTTTCAACACATAGGGAAATAGGGATATACAAATAGTAGTTTAGGGCACGTAGGGAGAGATGAAAAACATTAGGTAAGGTGCTGGAAATGACCTGTCATTGACTAAAACATACATCTACAGAACATGGAGAAGAACAATTGAGTGCAACATGTAGCCTGTACACTGGCTGTGACTGCAATAGTGAAAATATAGTGAAATATAAATCCAAGATGGAACATGAGTATTGAAGAATGTGTGTTGTTCCTAGAAAATAGAAATTAAAGTGAGCTTGGTGGGGCAGCACTGTTACTATTATGATCAGCCAAAGAAATAGGTGTGGTATGAATAAAATAGATTCATTTTGAATGAAAATCCCTGGCAGAAGAGATATTAAAGCAATGCAGCAGAGTAAGATTTGAAGCTGACGAGTCCTTTGCCTGTAACTTCTTAAGTCAAAGAATGATGTTTGTTTTGATAGTGAGTTAAAATACTGTAAGAATTGTAATATGAAGTTACCTTGAATGTTCATAAACTGGCTTTGCTTTGAGTAAATGTTGGTTTAGAAGTCATTTGCTTTTGAAACAATCTTTCATAAACTTATGAAAAAAATTTTGACAGTGAGGGTGCTCAGACATTGGAACAGGTTGTCTAGAGCAGTCTTGGATTCTCCATTCTTGGAGATGATTGGAACCTGACTGGACACAAAGCCCTGGGAAAACTAATGTAACTGTTATTAGCTGTGCTTTGGGCACAGAGTTAGAACAGATGACCTCATAATCTTTGTTTCAGCTGAAATTATTCTGCCATTTTAAAGTTCTGTCTAGTTAGTAAAGCCAGTTGGAGTACCTATCTTTTTATATGAAGAGCACTAGAATTCTTTGAACTCAAAAATACTATTAAGGATATCAGAATTTATTTGGGGGAAGAGAAGAATTGATCTACAAAGAAAACTCACTAAGGTACCAGGTCAATCAGTTAGCTTCTCTGTCTGCTTCTAATTTGGTTCAACTTTTTCCCCACTATGTTAGGGGATTAAGCTAAACTGAATTACTTTCTTTGTTGCAGTAAAGAGCACACATGTGGTTTGTTACCATAGCTCAGCTGACATACCATATTTCATTGTTGCTCTAATAACTTGATTAAGTGCCTAAGTTTTTTGAGTCATTTATTAGGACTAAGTTGAAATACTTGATGTGGTGCAATATGGAAAATTGTTACTTAAGTTAGAGATTAGTAAAAGAATTGTAGAGGAGATGGTAGAGGTGGTTAGTAGAATTAGAAGTGTGATTATCAAAGAGGAATAGTTGCAGTGGAGTACTCTAGGGATTGGTTTTAAGTCTTATTTATGGTGCATTGTGATATTTGATGCAAAGGAAATATTGTCAATACACAGGTAACTTTACAAGAAGCTGCTCTGAGGAAGCTAGATTCTTTGGAAAGAAAGTCTGGAGCAGAGTGAGTGGCACAACTGAAACTTCACCTCATGATCCATACAATTCTTGACATCTGTAGTAATGAAAGAATAGATAATACTAGGATATGTGCAATGAAAAATTGCAAGAAAGATTGGTGGAAGAGGGAGCTAGCAAAATAGTTTGGAGGGAGGTAAGTTCATCTTGGCTAATGTGATGAGGCACTAATCACCAAACAAGGATTAAAAACTCTTGTAAGTTAAATTACAGTGACACAAAAATATTTTGATTATAAATTAATTACCTGAAAGTATCTGGTCATCTTTATGTTAAAAAGTTCTCAGTAAGACCATGGGGAGAAAAAGAAACATAAATTTAGGAAAGATGTTGATATGAATTTCTGTAACATAGCATAACAACTTTTAAAAATGAAGTAGCAGTCAGTTCTAGAATATTTTTCTTGTGGTCTTGCAAACTTGATCATTAGCTCTGCATGGTGTTGCAGAAGCAAGGGGAACAGATTTGCTAAAATAACCATGGTCAGAATTATATTAGCCTTAGAAATCAAATAATTTGAGCTGCTAATTCTATACCATGATAAGGAAGTTTGGTACAAAAACAGCACAGAAGAAATTAAACTGTCTGTTAGCAGAATCTTGTTAATAATCCTGCTCATAATGATCACAATCTCTTCACAATATTAAACACTGAAAACTTTCGGGCAACTTTAATCATATATGTGTATATATATATATATTCTGAGAACAAAAACATTTTCATTGATAGACTGATACTGTTACCTTATAGTGTGTTGGTAACACTGTATTGTATTTTGTAATAGCAACTTAAGCACAGTTTCATGAAACTTGAGACAGATTAATGCTTCCTGGGCAGGTCCCTGTTCTTTCTCTCTCTCCCATTATTTGATTATTTTCCTCTGGTCCCATATGTATAACTTATGTGAGTTATACAGCAGACTGTTTTGTGAGCTACAATGTTTCTAACATTTCTACCACATTAGAAAATGAGCTCAGGAAAAAAAAATTAAAAATCTCATAGTTTTCTGCTAGGTTAATGAGTTAAATCAGTGCAATGAATAGCTTGACAAGTAGCAGAACTAGCACTAGGGATGAAATAGGATGGCATAGCCAGGTTTGGTATATGGGAGGAAGGAGGAATAAGAGTGGGGAGGAAGACTTTTCCTTGTTGGCAGTATTAGACTGTTGATGTGTTCAAAGTGCAGTTTGAGGTAAAGTCTGCTGCCTGTTTTCCCAATGTAATGTATTTTTAGTAGGTACATATGATAATATGAATTACCTCAGAACGTATGAATATTTTACACTTCTGTACCATTAGTTATGTAGATAATACAGCCTAATTTTATAGATTGTCATTCACTTTTACCATCATAAAATAGTCTTCCTGAATTTTCTGATGGAGTTTGGTTTCTCACTTTAAACTGACAAAATAGATAAACTTTTTATATACGTCAAGCACTGGTGGGAGCTACACCAGAGTGGGTCAGGTCTTTTCCTTCCACTGTTATGCTAAGAAGTTGAAAATGAAATGAAACATAATTGTGTACAACTCACAACTGAATTAAATTTGGATGAAATGCAAGTAGTTTTTAAACCAAACAGGCCTAAGATGGGAAGAAGGTAGAGTCCAGGTGTGTAAGTCCAATAATAATAACAACATTTTCTCTGTGTGTTTCTGCTGTAAAATTTTTTAAAAAATATATTGAAGTTAATGGGTCCTGCTGTAATTAAAATTACAAAATCAGTTTTTCTTAAAAAAAAGTTATTAAACAAAAGGGAGTTATGGAAATGTCTTTTACAAAAAATAATAGTAACTATAGTTAAAAGGTGCTTTGTTTCTGATAGCTATGTCAGAGAGAATATTGCAGTCTTTAGGAAAGAAATAGTGCAACTCGTTCCTTTTGGTTTTGAGCATAATCATGTTGAAATTCCACTTTGACACTGAGTATGTTTCCTTCCAAGAAGATTTCATTTTTTATTTTTTTTTCTAAAAATTAGAGGATACTACCTCCTTGATAAATATGGAATTGTTTTTGTATAATCTTTTTAATAGTGCTGTGGAAATGTGAAACTCTATAGAGACTCTAAAATATTGAAAATCAGTACAGGAAGTGTACTAAAAATTTCATAAGAATCACTCAATCTCCTATTTCATATAATTGTTCCAGATAGTGATATTTTGCCCAGTTCACTTTATTTGTTTAAAAATAGCTATTATAGGATTTTAATAATAATACAAAGTTATAAATCATTATAGGACAACAATATTAGTTTTCATTCAAATAATTAAGTCTTAGAAGCTATAATTTTTTATTTCCACTATTAATATTTATTTATTCTTATTAAATAGCTACATGGTAATGTTTTACCTGCACATTAAAGAGAAGCAAATTAATCTCAGCATGTGCCTGGAAGATTGCCAGACCTCTGGTAGCAGTTCTTGCTTGATTTGACTGCCCATTCTTTTGATGCTTCATGTTGTGAGGCAGTGGACTTCTGTATGAGTGAGTGGGGCCAGCTTTTATAATTTTCAATTATTGTGGGAAAACTCCCACATCAGAAATATTTAAAGTGTCTCTTCCTTAAATTTAAGAGTTCTGAGCTATTTTTCACAGAAGTCTTTAAAATCTCATTATTTCAATATGATTTACTGAAAAACATCATGCAAGTGCATATCGGTAATGAGCTCTCACAGAAAAGCAGTATTTTTCTTAATTTGACAGGTATATCAGTTTTATTGAAGAACCACTAAAACACTTAAAAACTTATTGGTCATGAAAAGATAACTGTAAGACTTCTGTATTATTTTGAATGAAAGCCTTGGGTTCTTTTCAAGCAGTGGAACACAGCTACCATCACTCCTTGCTAAGAAGACAGTCATTGCCTGCATGATATATTTACATTCACAGAAACTTGAAAATGATACAGCCTTTTTATTGGAGTGGATAAGAGGTAATAAAAGTAATTACAGTGTATGATAGCTGTTCCAGATCTGTTTGTAGAACAGAAAAGTATGAATCAAATCTGGGAGTTTGAAATGTTTAGGTGTTAGATGAGTATGTTGGATTAATCTAATTATTTACTTACTGTCTTTTTCCAATGTAGCCAGCAGCCAGCTTCGGGCGTAGCTTATTCCCATCCAACTACAGTTGCCAGCTACACTGTCCACCAGGCACCAGTTGCTGCGCACACTGTCACTGCAGCCTATGCTCCAGCAGCAGCTACAGTTGCAGTAGCCAGGCCTGCTCCAGTAGCTGTTGCAGCTGCTGCAACAGCTGCTGCTTATGGAGGCTATCCTACAGCGCACACAACTACAGATTATGGTTATACACAGAGGCAACAAGAAGCTCCACCACCACCACCTCCTGTCACTACGCAGAATTACCAGGTATGTTTAAAAAAAAAAAAAAAGTGCAAATTTTAAATGATATGTTAAAAGGAGGAGGTCTGTTTGGATAAGAGAATGTGGTGATATTTATATTTTTTCTTCCATGGCTCACAGCTAAAACTGTGATAGAATGTCAAGTGACTGCTGTCCCGTATGGTGCATATAGAGGATTATCAGCAGTAATACTGTTAAGATTTAGACATTCACACAATAAACAATGTATTGACATTTATCTCCAAATGATTTTGTGAACTACTGCTGAAATACTTGTCTTGGCTACCCTAACTGTCCAAGTGGCATGCAGTTAAATGGGTCATGGAACTGATTTAGATGAAAAAACTGTTCCAATAAAAATTTTCAGTGGGAGATAGAAGTAGTTCCCTTGTCAGATTCCTGGTTGCCACAGGAGCTCTAGCATCAAATGTAGGAGGATAGAAGATTATTCTAGGAGAGGAACTGTCTTTTGAGTAGATTTTGGGTACCCTTTGTGAGACTACTGCCTACCCTTGTGTGGCTACAGGCTTTTACAAAAGGAAACTGTTGTCTGTTTTTATCTTGCTCTGACCTTTACTTACACTTCTTTGCATTGAATCTAGCAGTTGTCAGCATTTGGGTGGGTCAGTTCAGGATAAGGATTCCACAGAAGGTTAACCAACTAAAAAAGGTACAGCATCTTTCCATGGGATTGACAGGCTTCTGCAGAATTTCCTTGGTTCTGCACAGTTGTGGTGCCAATGCAAGAGATGGACATGGGATCATATAGGGTGAGGAGAGATGTGATGGTACCTCAGACAACTTCCCATTCTTACACTGGCTTAAATGTCTTATGAAACAACATCCTGTCAGTGACTGGTATTCCTCTTCAGAAATAAACTTAGCAGTACAAATCAGTGCTGCATCAGTTTTGCAGTTGGAAGATTTCAGTATGTAGTGGTTATCTTGAGACTTATTTAAGATAAGTGTTTACTCCAAAGAGTGAGAAGTTGCAGTCTTTTCTGTCTGTCTAGACTGACAATACAAGGGTATATGCACATCAGTAACCCTAGCCCATTGGTTTCAATCAGACAGCTTAGATGCAGAAAGATGAGCTGTTTTACATGGCTAGATAGTTTCCTATTAGAAATGTGAGCTTTATTTGTATTTTTATCAGCTTTTTTTCTACATTCTCTAGACTCTAATTTGTATTTTTATTTGTTTAAAGCTACTATACTGTTGCTGTATGTTATGATTTCCTTTGTATGGCTTTGTACTTTGTTACATACGGTACTGAACTGAAATGTAGGAGTCTTTCCAGTAGCATGTTTACACATAATTACAAGGTTGTTAAACTAGTTAGTTACTAGATGCATTCAGATAGAAAAGAGTCCCCTAAATTAAAGAAAAATACTACAAGAAAGACATTGAGGCACTGGAGTGTGTCCAAAGAACAGTGAAGGGTCTGGAACATAAGTCTTCTGAGGAGTGGCTGAGGGAGCTAGGGTTGTATAGCCTGGAGAAGAAAAGGCTGAGATCTTACTGCTTTGAAGAGGTTGTAGTGAGGTGGGTCTCAGTCTCATTTCACAAGTAGCAAGTGACAACACAAAAGGAAAATCACCTCAAGTTGCACCAGGAGAGGTTTGGTCTGGATATTAGGAAAAATTTCTTTACAGGAAGGGTTCTAAAGCATTGGAACAGGCTGCCCAGGGAAGTGGTAGAGTCACCATTACTGGAAACATTAAAAAAATGTGTGGATATGGTTTAGTAGTGAGCATGGTGGTAGTGCTAGGTTTACTGTTGGACGTGGTGATCTTAGAGGTCTTTTCTAACCATAATGATTCTATGATTTCATTCACCAGCACCCCCAAGTCCTTGGCAGGGCTGCTCTCAATTTCTTCATTCCCCACCCTGTATTGATACAAGAGATTGCCCAGACCCAGGTGCAGCACCTTGCACTTTGTCTTGTTGAACCTCATGAGTTTCCCATGGGCCACATCTTGAGCTTGTCCAGGTCGCTCTGGATGGCATCCCATCCTTCAGAAGTGTCAACTGTACTGCTCAGCTTGGTGTCATCTGCAAACTTGCTGAGGATGCACTTGATCCTTTAATTTATGTCATTGATGAAGACAATGAATAACATTTGGTCCCAATACAAACCTCTGAGGGACACCACTTGTCACCAATGTCCATTGGGACACTGAGCTGTTGACAGCTACACTCTGGATGCAACCATCCAAGCAATTCCTTAGCCACTGAACAGCCCACCCCTTGAATCCTCTCTCAAACTGAGAGAAAAGGATATTGTGGGGGACCACGTCAAAGGCTTTACAGAAGTCTAAATAAAGGACATCTGTAGCCCTTCTCTTGTCCACTGATGGAGTCACTCCATCGTAGATGGCCACCAGGTCGGTCAGACTTGCCCTTGTTGAAGCCGTGCTGATTGTCCTGAATCACCTCCCTGTCCTCCATGTGCCTTAGCAGAGCTAGGAGGATCTGTTCCAGGATCTTCCCAGGCACAGATGTGATCCTGACAGGACAGTAGTTCCCAGGGTCTTCCTTTCTACCCTTTATAAAGATGAGTACAATGTTTCCCTTTTTCCAGTCAGCTGGGACTTCACATGACTGCCATGACTTTTCAAATGTGATAGAGAATGGCTTGGCAACTACATCAGCCAATTCCCTCAGGACTCTGATTCATCTCATCAGGTCCTATAGACTTATGTATGTTCAGGTTCCTGTGGTCATGAACCTGATCTTCTCTTACAGTGGGAGGGACTTTGCTCTCCCAGTCTGTCTTGCAGTCTATCCACTCGAGAAGTGTGGGAAGAGAGGTTGCCATTGAAGACTGAGTCAAAAAAGCTGTTGAGTACCTCAGCTTTTTCCTCATTATTATTGAGTTTGCCAGCCTTGCTTATCAGGAGTGGTACATTTTTGACCTTCCTTTTCTGGCTGACATACCTGTAGAAGTCCTTCCTGTTATTCTTTCTTTGCCTCCTTTGTCAAGTTCAGCTCCTGCTGCACCTTGGCCTTCCACACATCATCCTGACACAACCAGTGTCCCTATATGTTTTTGTCCTGGTTTAGGGCAAATTTGGGAGGAAACCTCCAAATGGGGGTTCCTCGGGAGAGAAAAACCTAAATGGCCCCTCCCCCAGTGGGTCCGGGAAAAGATCTTCCTCGGAGAAAAGTGGAAAAAACTATTTATTTAACAAACAAGCTGCCCACAAGCATAGGAATGAATAATATGAAACAATAAAACCTCTCGCTGGTCTGAAAAGAGATGGCAAAACTGAGAGAAGTCCTTGCCGTGAGTCAGCTCAGCTCTATCAGTCTCTGATCAGTCCGGGTCCCTTTCGGTGCTGGTAAATGCCCAGATCCAGGCCCGGGTGGGCCACAGGTGCAGTTCCTGGTGCTCCCCTGGGTTTTCAGTCCAGAGCAGATTTAAACAGTCCCAAGAAAAAAGGAAAAGGAAAAAAAAAAAACAGTCCAGGAAGCTTTTCTTTGCCTCAGCTAGCTAGACTAACTAAACAAAAAAAGAAGAGGGAAAAAAACCTCTCTCGCCGCTGTCCGCACATCCGACGAACACACACAAGGACAACGAATGAATAAGTGAGTAGGAGTGAAAAATGTTTTCCCAAAACAAATTGCGCACGTCTTCTTCCCTGCTCCTCTCAGAATCAGTCTTAAAGGTACAGAACACACACACAGCACAGACAGAACAGACGATTGGTGATACAGGCATCATAGTCACGCTAGGACAGTTTTCCAGGATACCTGTCCTTGATTCCACTGCCTGTGCATTTCCCTCTTGCCCTTTAGTTTGACTCAGCCATGCTGGTCTTTTGCCTTCTTTGCCTGACTTCTTGTGCCTGGGGATTGCAAGCTCTCTTTGCTCACTGGAAGACTTCCTTAAAGATCTGCCAGCTCTGTTCTGCTCCTTGTCCCTGAGGGCAGTTTCTCAGGGGGATCCTATTGACTAACTCATTGAACAGCTGGAAGCGATTTTCCTAAAATTATGGGTCTTGACTCTGCCTGACTCATATTCCTCAGGACTGCAAGTTCCATGTGTGCATGATCACTGCAGCTCAGGCTGCCTCCAATCTTGATGATCCTCATTAGGCTCACTTACATTGGTGACCATCAGGTCCAGTATTGCATCCCCTCTGGTAGTGCTATCTATTACCTGACTCAAAAAGTTATCCTCCATGCATTCCAGGAGTCTCCTGGATTGCCTACTGCTCCCTGTGCTACTTTCCCAGCTGATGTTAGGGTGGTTGAAGCCCCCCAGCTGGACAAGAACCTGTGAGTGCGATGTCTCCTGTAGCTGGAGCAAGAAGGCTTCATCAATAGGCTTCTCCTGATTGAGTGGCCTGTAGTAAACACCAACCACAGGGTTCCCTTTTTCAGTTCACTCTCTATTTCTCACTCATAAGTTTTCAACTTTCTCATGGCTGTTCTTCAGACACAGCTGTTCATAATCTATCCATTTCTTGACAAAGGGGGCAACCCCTCTAGCCCTCTTTTTTTCTCTGTCCCTTCTGAACAGCCTGTAGCCATTGATAACCACACTCCAGTCATGGGATTTGTCCAACCAAGTTTCAGTAATGGCAACAAGGTTGTAGCTTTGTAGCAGCATGGAGACTTCCAACTCCTCCTGTTTGTTGCCTATGGTGCATGCGTTGGTGTAAAGGCATCTCAGCTAGCCTGTCAGCATGTCACCTTTTTTAGAGGAACACCCCTCCCTTGAGATGATTCCCTGGTGGCTTCTATTACCTCAGGTGTTGAAGTAGCCCTCTCATTAGAGGGTACAAATGAGCCAAGATACAGACTTCTTGTTTATCACAGCATGAAAAGTGTCCTGGTTTATTCCTCTTCATAATTCAGTTATCCTGACTCCAACTACTCACTGACTGGCTACAGCAAACTCCCACTGTAGGTTTCCCTTGCAGCCTCTGACTGCTATTATACAGAGGCACCTGGGAGGGTGAGGTGGGCAAGGAGGGGATTCACCTGCTGCCCCGAGCAAGGACTTGCGTCCATTCACCCCTTTTCTTTGAGCTATTGCCTTCTACCTGCTCGAAGGGAAAAATATAGGACCCCCTTGATATTGTTGGTTTTTTTTCTGGTGGCTCTTCCTGTCTTAGGGAGGGCCAAGCCATAGTTCCATGTTTTTAAACTTGTGAATATATTTTGGTTTGTGGAGATCTGTGGTGTTTTTTTCCTTCATGTTTTACAGGAATGCAGTCTGATATAGTCATTATGAAAAACTAGTGTGCATTGAGTTGCTTTTTGGTAACAAAAATAATTTGGAAGGGAAAAAGTAATTTAATAGCATGAGATTAATTCCTATATTATGTCTGAAAAAGACCATTCAGGGTTGTCTTCAGGCCTGAAGTATCTGTAAGCATAAATTTAATTTCTTTAATGCATATATTGGTATATAATGTATCTGTAAATATTTTTAAAATCTACTTAAGTAGAATAGAAGAAAAATCTTTGACTCTGCTAATGATTCTTATCATTCCAGATATATACTTAAGGAGAAATTTGATGGGTTTTCTTTTTTGAATTTTTAGGATTCCTATTCTTATGTTCGATCTACTGCCCCAGCTGTAGCTTATGACAGCAAACAATACTATCAGCAACCAACAGCAACTGCTGCGGCTGTGGCTGCTGCTGCCCAGCCTCAACCTTCAGTGGCCGAGTCATACTACCAGACAGGTATGTGGCATGATTCAAACTCCTGTCATTATATACAGTCTGTATACTATTTTAATGGCTTAAAAATATATCTTTGAATATTTCATATTATCAGGTTTATTTCTTGTTTTGAAATGTAATCCCTGTCAATGTGTAGAAAAAACTTAATTCTCCTAGAACTTGAACGTTATTGTGACGTTGCCATAAGTAACTATCTTTGAGGTTTGGATTGTTATTAATACACTCAAAACATACTTCTAGGCAAACATGTTTGCTGAAGTAGGTTGAAAAAGTCAGTGGTGGGTTCAGATGCTAACTTGGTTAGAAAGACTTTTTTAAAAAAAATTCGTTAGTTAATATATATATTCTTTAATTATTGGTATCATGCTACAAAACATAAATCCTATTTAATCCTATTTACTTTTTTTTACTATAATTAGAAATAATAGTAAAGTTTAGATGTACTTTGGTTTAGTGTGTACTCTAGTAAAACCACTGAAGGAGAAAGTTGTTTAAAAACATAGCAGCACAGTTAAAAATATGTAAATAAATCTGAGGCTTGCTAGTGTGAGCTTTGATGTGATTAAACCATTGTAGGATATATGGTAGCTGAAGCATAACCATTACTGTAAAAAAACCAAACAAAACCCAATCAAAAAGAGGCAAAAAACAATCAAACTAAAACAAAACCCTCTTGTTAATGTGTTTATTCCCTAGCATATCATTAAGTATCGCTTAATATGGTTTGCATTTCATTCAACTGAAGCATATCAATGTTTGTACACTTCTATTTTCTATCCTAATTAGCTCCAAAAGCAGGATATAGCCAAGGGGCAACTCAGTATACCCAAGCCCAGCAAACACGACAAGTGACAGCTATAAAACCTGCAACCCCAAGTCCAGCAACAACTACATTTTCTATATATCCAGTATCCTCTACTGTGCAGCCGGTAGCAGCTGCAGCTACTGTTGTTCCATCCTATACTCAAAGTGCAACATACAGCACAACAGCGGTTACTTACTCTGGTAAGAATTTTGCATATTATATTGCTGGGATCTTTGCATTTGTTACAGGAGAGGATTTAAATACTCAGCATTTTAGCAGCTTATGTTCAATTACATCATAGTCTACTGAGAAATATCAACCAGTTAAATCGTAATGACAAAATATTTTTATGTATCTTTAAAAGAGGTTGGATGCTTGTATGTGCCTATTTTGTTGCATGTGAGAATATACAAAGTGTTGGCATTGCTATGTGCACAAGTGTTTTGTGACTTACTGTAAAGTTTGGAGAGAAAAGATGGGGGATAGAAAAAATAAGGGAACAAATATAACCCAGGGAAATTTGGAGCATGCTGCCATCAAGCAGCAATTACAGAGACAAGGAGGAGCCGTCAAATATAAATCTTGTAAGTTTGGGTTGTCTCAACCCAAGATGGGAGGAGAATGGGTGCTACAAAGAAAGACTTTCCTTCAAACACTAGAAATCCAAAAAGTAGTTAAAGGTGAGAAGATGTTAATTTTATGGCCAGATGGTAATCAATTGGCATATTATAGCTACCTTGAACTATTTCTTTTGGTTTTTTTTCGGTTTAAAAAGGGATTGTAAGACTTCATTGAAACAGTTTGATTAGAGGATTAAAATAGTTGAATGAGTAGATGTATAAAGTTTATAGGAAACTGGCTGAAAAGGTATGAAAGCCCAGTTTCCTTGATTTACTAAAGTTTGATACTAGAAATCAAGGAGTGTCTAGACAGGGTGTGCTGCAACACACTTGAAATAGAATGGCTAACGCTATTGCATTCTATCTTTTATATTTTATTTTTTTTCCTTAGTCTACATAATATCTGTCTTTTTCTGTTTGGAACTTGAACAGTAAATCTGGCTCTGGCAGACTGCTTATTTCAAGTGACCTTTGATAAATCTTTTATTAAAATTCTTTTTGCGTCATACACAGTCTTACCAGATGTACCAGGAAATGTCACATATTCTTTAAGGATGCTTTGATATATTTAACAGAATAGTGTGTCTGCAAAGTTTTGTCTAAAATCAAATATACTCCTGATACAAATGGCATGCTATGTATTTGTGTACTGTGAAACATCAAGAAAAATTCAGGCTGCCTGTCAAGATCTCAATAAATCATTTATATCCTACTCTATTATGCAATATGCTTGGAATTCGTGTATTATGTAATTGATACATGATGTACAGTGATGTAACATTTATTTTATTTTGATCTTTGAGGTACCTCTTATTCTGGCTATGAAGCTGCAGTATATTCAGCTGCATCATCCTATTACCAGCAGCAGCAGCAGAAACAGGCAGTGGCAGCCGCTGCTGCTGCTGCAACAGCTGCTTGGACAGGGACCACCTTTACTAAAAAGGCACCATTCCAAAATAAGCAACTGAAACCAAAGCAACCTCCCAAACCACCCCAGATCCACTACTGTGATGTTTGCAAGATCAGCTGTGCTGGACCACAGGTACCTGTATTATGTAATATCCTGCTATATGCTTTAGTCATAATTTTTTCAGCTAAAAAAATGGCCCCTTTAAGAATATTTGCTAAAGACCTGATTCTATACTTCTACTAAAGGAATAATTAAAATGAAAATGTATGCTATGATAGAAAGAGGCCATATGAGAAGACAAAAAGATGCATCCCTTTAGCTTGTACAGAGAAACTTCAGCTGTGCTTTGGACTCCGGAAGTATTCTAAACTTTGAATTTTATATTCTTTTTAACATAGCAAACTTCTTAGAAAATACTTTTTTCAAAACTCTGTGAATGATTGTCAGGGTTTGACACTGGCTAGAAGCCAGGCACCCACAAAGAACCATTCACTCATTCTCCTCTGCTATCGCTGAGCAGAGGAGGGGGAAAGAAAAACCAAAAGGCTCATGGGATGAGATAAGAATTAGGAGAAAACACTCTAAGGGCAAAACAGGCTCAAAACTTAAAAGGTATAAAGAAAAATTTATTAACAGAATTAAAAGATGATAATGGGAAATAAAATAAACCTTTAGAACACCTTCCCACCAACAGCACAGGGAGACAAAACATGGGGCTTTTAGTCAGTTTGTCACTTCTAAAAATCTTTCTTCAGTTTGCTTAGGGAGAGGAGTCTCTTCTGCTATGCTGCGGGGTCATTCCCACAGGAGACAGTTCTCTGTAAATTTATCCAACATGGTTCTAATTTTCACAAGTAGTAGTCCTGCCCAACCTGCTGCAACGTGAGTCCTTCCCACGGGCAAAGCAGTCTTCCCACAACTGTTTGCATGGGTCAATTAGTTCATGGGGTATAGTCTTTTAAGGATGAGCTGTTCTAGTTTAGAAGCAAGGGTCCTCTTCCTCTATTCCTGGAAGCAAGGGTATTCTCTCTCTGTTCAAGTTTCTCACTAAATTACAGCTTTTCAGCATTCAGACGCTCCAGCATGAGTATCTTTTCTCACGGGCTGCGGGTAGACTTCTACATTTCCCCATGCACTTCATGAATTACAGGGAAAAAACCCCAGTTTGTTGTATTATAGTCCTCACCATGGCTTGCAGAAGAATCTCAGCTCCAACGCCCGGAGCACCTCCTCCTCCCTCTCCCTCCTTTTTCCCCAACCTTAATGTCGCCATATTGTTCTCCTCATGTGTCTTCACCTATTCCTTTTCTCTGACTTGGGAGAAAATTGGTGTCCATAAGTTCATTTGTTCTCAAGTTCTATCAATTGAAAAGTTTTTATAGAGTTCTGCAGCGCTGAAAGGTTGATTCTGTCTGTGCTCCACATCAGGGAATTGCTTGCCATGCCTCTTGCTGTTGGTCATGTGGTCCCCACTGGCACCGCGCGAGCCACACTGGCTGCTGGCTCCAGTCAGCGCCTCTCCTCATGCAGGGTACCGAAAAGAAAAAACTGCTGCTGCTGCTTCTGCCCTTCTGTTCACAGCATAGCCGGCTAAAAGTGACTAAACAAGTAAAGTTCATTGCAAGCCATGCTGAGATGGCAGTGGCTGTGGCACTGCCCCAGCTGCACTATTCTGGCCATGCGGCCAATCCTGGTGCCAGGATGGTGGTGGCCACGCGGCTGCCCCTGGGTGCATGAGCACTCCCAGCACTGGCCCCGGCTACATGGTTTATGCTGTGTGGCTGCTCACAGTGCCAGAATAGCCCCCCGGCAGCATGGCCTCAGCGGCCAAGCTAAAAAAACCCCCAGCCACGGCGGAAAGGGGCCCGGTGGCCCCCTCACCACCCCCAGAGGGGAGGAAGAAAGAGAGCTCGCACGTGTTTTTTTGTTCTTAAATATGTCATCACAGAGGTGTTACTAACTTCTCTAATTGGGCCAGCCAATATGTCCATTGTCAGAGTCTTCAGGGATTGGCTCTGCTGGACATAGAAGTTTTGAGGAGCTTCTCTCTCAGAGGCAGCCTCTGTGGCTTCCTCTGCCCCCACTAAAAGCCATGTTGTGTTAAACTAACACAATGGTAATCCTAAAAATGTATTAATTTTATTCCAGCATCCCAGTTTAATTTCAAAGGGGATACAAGTGCATTAAAAGTAGATATTGATTAATGAAGTGTTTGTATGTGTGTTTGGCAAACAGTTTTTACTCTTTAGGTAAATTTGTCATTATTTCCCACCCTGTCTGCTCCATAGATTGCCAGTATTATTATAGGAACAAATAGCAACTTCTGTATTTTATTTTCAGTGCAGCTTTATTTATGCGCTACCTTTTTTTGAATTTATTTTTTAGTTATCTGGATACATTTAATAACTGTGGTCTTGCAGTTTGAGGAAAATTCAAAATCAAGAATAATTAAATGCAATGTAGGAAAATGCAACTGAGACAGTTTTCTGATCTTATCAGGCTTTCACTGGTAATATATATTGACCAGTACTTGACTGAGGAAGTGAGAAGGTAGAGGAGTAAAGACCATATTGTACTATCTGAAAGTGGAATCCTGGTGGTGAAGAAAATATCTTGGTTTTAGAAGTGGCCTGCTTATGCCTCAAAACATGTCATAGGGAAGCAATGTTCAGTGTAGGAAGTAATTTTCATACAAAGCATGTGTTTTATGCTATGCGCTATATTACATGTATACATACACATGAATGATGAATGAACAGTACAAAACCAGCTGTGTGTATTTTTTATTTAAACAGACTTATAAAGAACACTTAGAAGGCCAGAAACACAAAAAGAAAGAAGCGGCATTAAAAGCTTCCCAGAACACCAATAACAGCAGTACTTCTGCTCGTGGAACTCAGAATCAGTTGCGCTGTGAGCTTTGTGATGTGTCTTGTACAGGAGCAGATGCTTACGCTGCCCATATCCGTGGAGCCAAACATCAGAAAGTAAGAACTTTCTCTTGTCTATATTATACAAGTCAGTCATATATTTCTTCCCATCATTTTTCTCATCTTAGGAGAAAATATGCAGAAACAATATAATTAGAATTTTGTTTAAAGACATTTAGTTCTGCTTTTTTGTTTCAAAATTATCTTTAAGCTCACTATTAGAAGGGCCTTGTTGGGAGAAAGGGGGAGAACATATTGCCACAGCATCAAGGAGAAGATGTATTGGGAAAGGTTTGTAAATTGTAAGAAGAAGGTTTAGAGTATAATGGGGAAAAGTGTCAATGAGGACATGCAGTAGCATGCTTATGATCTCTAACACTTTTCAAGACTTCTCTTGACATTCTTATTTGGCACTGTGAAGCTCTCTGTGCTTTGAAACACTGTAAACTGAGTTGGTGCCAAGGGATGGGATTTTTATGTGTCACTTTTTGGTATTTCTTGCAAAAAAAAGGCATATGGAAACAAGGAACAATGTCCTGTAGTAGATTTTATGAGTATGTTTAAAGAGTTTTGGTAAGCATGCTTTCCCTATTGTCTGTGAGCAGTTAGGTGAGCATTTTAGAATAGACTACATGCTGCACTGTGAACCCCTGTGACCTGTGTTCTAAATTTGGTCATACAACAATAAATGGAATGGGATAGTGTAGAATGTGTGTTTAGATATTACAGATTTTCCTCAAAGCTATGGAATTATTAATGTAAGTAACAAAATATTAATATTCAGCTTTTATACCCCTTTGTATCTCGGAACACTGTACAAAGTGGCATCAGTAATATCATTCCTATTCAAGTAAATAAATATTATAGCAAATTTAAAATAATTTTCCAAATATTATTTTTTGTTAGTAGAAAAACAAAAAATATAATTTGCATAGATTTGCCTAGTGTTTGTTCTTTCATTAATGAAGTTGAGTCATTAAATTTTTGGGTTGTGCCCAGTAACTCCATAGGTATATGGAGTATGATAATATATTATCTTTGTATATTTGGATGTCCTTTTCCTCAGAGATAGTTGCTAAAGTTGCTAACTAATGCTAAGTTAGGTTGTCATCAGTGTAAAAATGAAATCTCAAAGGACTCTTTCTTTGGTACACTGAAGAATCTTGTGCATTCTAGTGGGAAAACAGTAATCTGGAAGAGTTGCTTGAACTTTAATTTGTAATTTTATGTGACATTAATATGTCTGTATTCTGATGAGGAACATGCTTAAAATAAGAATAAAAAGCTAAGAAGTGTATGTATACACTTGTATGCATATCATAGAATTATTTAGGGTGTAAAAGCCCTCTAAGATCATCGACTCCAACCGTTAAACTAACACTGCCAAGTCCACCACTAAACCATATCCCTAAGCACCACATCTACATGTCTTTCATGACTTTTAAATCCCTCCAGGGATGGTGACTCAGCCACTTCCCTTGGTAGCCTCTTCCAATGCTTGACAACCTTTTCAGTGAATAAATTTTTCCTAATATCCAATCTAAACCTCCCCTGGCACAACTTGAGGCCATTTCCTCTTGTCCTATCTCTTGCTACATGGGAGAAGAGACCAACACCCACCTGGCTACAGCCTCTTTTCAGGTAGTTGTAGAGTGATAAGGTCTCCCCTGAGCCTCCTTTTCTCCAGGCTAAACAACTCCAGCTCCGTCAGCTGCTCCTCATAGGACTTGTGCTTTAGATCTTTTACCAGCTTTTTTTGCCCTTATTTGGATGCACTTTACCACCTCAATATCTGTCTTGTTTTGAGGGGCCCAAAACTGAACACAGGATTCAAGGTGTGGCCTCACCAGTGCTAAGTAAAAAGGGACAGTCACTTCCCTAGTCCTGCTGGCTGCACTATTTCTGTTACAGGCCAGGATGTCATTGGCCTTCTTGACCACCTGGGCACATGCTGGCTCTTGTTCAGCTGGCTGTTGGCCAACACTCCTTGGTCCTTTTCCGCTGGGCATCTTTCCACCTGCTCTTCCCCAAGACTGTAGTGCTGCAGGGGGTTGTGACCGAAGTGCAGGACCTGGTACTTTGCCTTGTTGAACCTGATTGTGTACATGTATTTGCATTAAGGCTGTATCTAGCAGATTTGTATTTTTTTTACTGGTACTTTCAAACCCAGTCTCTAGTTTTCATTTTGCGTGTTTTGTTCGTATGGACTACATGCATTGCTTTTTCAGGTGATGGTCAGCTGTCACCAAAAAGTATTATTCTATCTCAAGTGTATTGTAAAAAGGCCTCTGCTTATTACTTCTAAGAATAAGCACGTACCTCTTAACTTTCAAGGAGATAAAGAGCTCTGAAATATGCTTTTTGCATCCTCCTTAACTCTTTCTGCAGATGTGCTTTAACAAAAAGAAAAGAAAGCCTTTGTCTAAGGAATATTTTTGGTTTTGCTAGGTAACCTGGAAAGTCAGTATAAATATTCTTAAAATGTAGTGAGGAAAAGAGAGTGTTGAATCTGAATTAAATAACTTATTTACAAATATTATTTGGAACTAAAATAATGCAATGTACTACAATTTTTGGAGGGAGAATAAAAAGCAACCAGGCAACAAAGCTGTCACACTGAAAACATTTTGTTTAAACTGTTTCTTTAGTTTTACTGGCTTGTGAGTTTATTGACTTTCTGTTCTCATCTATGCAGCTTTTGGAGTAAATGTCTGAATTTCTAGGGGAAATAAGCAACCTGAGATAACTATTAACTATTTCCTTGTTATAGACAATAAGAACTTTTGCATGTCCCTTTTTTCTCCTCCTGAGATCACTTTTAGTGGAGGCAATAACTTAAAAATAAAATAAAAATATCAATATCACTGGTGGTATTGATGTTTCTATTAAAGCTTCAGTAATCTATAACGAGTTCAATTTTTTTATAGCTACCCCAGGGAGATAATATTATTAATTTCTTGTCATTTTTATAGGTAGTAAAGTTGCACACAAAACTTGGCAAACCTATTCCTTCAACTGAACCAAATGTGGTTACCCAAGCTGCTACTTCAACATCCACATCTGCTTCTAAACCAACTGCCTCTGCTTCAAATATAGCAGCTAGCAGCAGTACTGTGAACTCCTCTGTTGCATCCTCTGCAGTGAAAATTCTTACTCCCACAGCAAATGCACCACTTAACACTGTGTCCAACAACAAAACATCTTCAACTGCTGCTAATATAGCTGTAAAGAAAATATCTCCACCAAAAATAAACTTTGTTGGCAAGTACAGAAGTCAGTCTTTATTTTGAAACCTAACCTATTCTATATATTTTTAAAGATTTTAATGTAACAAGTACAAATATATTTCGTTAACTTCTGCATGAGTAATTCTGTTGTGTTTAAGGGAATTATTACTGATGGAAAAAATAAGAATGTGCATAAAAATTTTGCTTCACAGTTTTTACTGTTTTTTCTGCTCTTTTGTCTGACCTCTCCTGGAGGCTTCTCCCACCTTCAGAAAAAGCCTCCCACCTCTGGTTTCTTATGTAGTAGCTGCTGGAGTATTGCAGATTATAGTCCAGTTGCTTCTAATTTCAATTCACAGCCTGGCCTATTAAGACTGCCTGCAGTAGGTTGGCAGTTGGTAACTGGGAAACTGAAACATTGTTGCAACATTGGAAATTTAACAGTGGAAACTTTTGAAATAAGCATGACATTTAGAGACAGAAAGCAGTTGTTCAACAGTAAGCTAACTTGCTCTCAAAGGAAAGGCCTATGCAGTTGTAACCCTGAAAGTATGCTGCTTTTGTTAGTACCTCAAAACCTTTTAATGTTTGCACTTTCTTGGATCCATTTACAAAAAGAAAGCAAATCTGATGACAAAAAAAAAATTAAAATATATTTGCTGAGTTGTTCCCATTCTGTGCTATCTCTTGAAAAAGCATGAAAATGAATGATGACAATTACAACTATATAAAGCAAAAAATTTATTGCTAAAATAAAAAACTAGGTGTTTAAATAAGTTTTTGTTCAGCTTTTTTTTAAAAAAAACTTTAATAGTATTTAAAACTGTTGGGTTTAACTAATTTTCAGACTGATAATGCTTTGACCAGAACATTGATGCTTGCAAATAAACTCTTCAGTTTGCACATCACGTATAATTCTCATTTTAGGAAAGTTAGAGATTTAACTTTTTTGATTTATAGGTGGTAATAAACTTCAGACAACAGGAAGTAAACTGGAAGAAATGAAATCAGCTGAAAGTGTTAAAGCAACAACTGCTGCTACAGTACAAACACAGGAAGTAAAACCAGACACAGCAGCTGAACCAGTGACACCTACGACTCTTGCTGTCTTGCAAAGTGATGTCCAGCCAGTGGGCCATGACTATGTGGAGGAGGTATTGATATGAAAACATGGATTATTTTCTAACTATTGTATGGAGAGAGGTTCTAGTCCCTTCATCATCTTTGTGGCCTTTCATTGGACTCTCTCTAGTATGTCCATGTCTCTCTTGCACTGGGGAGCCCAGAACTGGACACAAGACTCCAGGTGTGACCTCACCAGTGCTGAGTTAGAGAGGAAGGATCAGCTCTCTTTAACTGCTAGCAATACTTTGTTGAATGCAGCCTGGGATGCCATTTGCCACCTTTGCAACAAGGGCACATTGTTGACTCAAGTTCAACTTAGTGTTCACCAGGACCCCCAGGGCCTTTTCTGTCAAGCTGCTTTCCAGCTGGATGGCCCCCAGCATATATTGGTACATGAGGCTGTTCCTCCCCAGATGCAGGACTTTGTACTTCTCCCCGTTGAACTTCACAAGGTTCCTGTCAGCCCATTTCTCCAGCCTGTTGAGATTTCTCTGGATGGCAGCTCAACCCTCTGGCATATCAACCACTGTGTTCAGTTTTGTTGTCAGCAAACTTGTTGAGAGTGCACTCTGCTCATTCATCATATAAATAATGAATATGTTAAACAGAACTGGACCCAACATTGAACCCTGGGGTACACTGCTAGCTACTGGCCTTCAACTAAATTTCATTCTACTGATCACTGCCCTCTGGGCCTTGCCATTCAGCCAGCTTTTGATTCATCTCACTGTATGCTTATCCAGCCCTTACATCAACAGTTAGTCTATGAGGATATTATGGTGAGACTGTGTCAAAGGCCTTACTGAAGTCCAGGTAGACAACATCAACTGTTCTCCCCTCATCTACCAGGCCAGTCACTTCATTGCAAAGTTTATCAAGTTGATCAAGCATGACTTTCCCTTGGTGAAGCCATGCTGACTACTGATGATGATTTTCTTGTCCTTAATGTACCTGGAACTGGTATCAAGAATTAGGTGCTCCATCACCTTCCCAGGGATTGAGGTGAGGCTGACAAGCCTGTAATTCCCTGGGTCCTTCTTGAAGATAAGAGTGAGAAGGCACTGAACCTGCAAAGGCTTGTGCATATGTTTACATTTTTGTATTGTGCATGTTTCTTTTGACCTCAGTGGGGCATTCTTCATGTTGGTGGCATGAGATATGTGGATGAAATCTGATGTAAATTTTTCATCGTTTGTAATAATTCAACTCATTATGTTCGGGCTCAAGTTTAAAGCTGTGGAAGAACTTTGTTCGTTACCAAAAGCTATGGTGTGTCTGTCAGAATTGAAAGTTCTATTTTGCCTTTTTTCAGTTCCTATGTGAAGTTTTAAGCATGTTTTGAGATGGGTAGACATTATCCAGTGTCACTGAATTAGATTAATTTTTAAATTAGCTTTTGTTAAAAAAAAAAAGTAAATGTCTTTTATAACTTTTATTTTCCAGGTAAGAAATGATGAAGGAAAGGTGATCCGCTTTCATTGTAAACTTTGTGAATGCAGTTTTAATGATCCTAATGCCAAAGAGATGCACTTAAAAGGGAGGCGGCACAGACTTCAGTATAAGGTTGTTAAAAATGCTAATACTATTATCTGAAAATCTACCAGATATCAGCTGAATGATTACATGTTCTTATATTTAAAGACTAGTCAGAAGTAGGTGCTCTGAGTAAACAGCATATAAAAAAAGCTAGAGAAGTATATTTCTTAGGGAGTATAGTCTTTAAAGTTGTAATGCAGACTGAAACTTCATTTTGGTTTGGGTGTTTCTTTAAACATTCTGAACATTGCCTTCAGGCATATTTTTTCAACATTAATATATTGTACAATGTGTGCAAGCAATAGTAGGTGCTTTGTTTTTTACTGTAAATTTCAAATGTTCAGTGTTTTTGGCAGGATAAACCACATAAACCCCTTATGGAGACATTTGAGAAACAAGTACTTGCAGACATTTTAGTCATGAATGGAGAGACACCTATAGTGACACATGGTGTGCATTTTCATTATTATAAGATTATATAAGAAGAATTTACTGTGATCACAGGAGATACGATATGCCTGCATAATCATGAAAGGGATGAAAGAAGAGGAAAAAATTGCCAGAAAAATGTATTTAGTGACTTATGATTATGCTCCAGTATGAGGGACCCTTCAGGAACAGGGCATCAGGAAGCACACTGTAGTTAAGATGAAATGGTTTTTTTCATGCTATATTGTAATCATCCTGCTACAGAATGAACAGCAAATTACTTAGTATTTCATGTAACATTTTAATCTTAGATAGTTTTGTTCTCACATAGCTGAAAAAGGAATTCATGTTATATGTAGTACATTGCTGTTTCTTTCCTTTAAAATGCCAACACAGTTTTTTCTTCTTCAGCTGTTCATTCAGTGCAGTTCTAAAACTGCATTTTACTCCTCTTGATTTTATCGTAGACCAGTAGTGTGTGCTAAACATGTCAGAACAACTCTATAACCTTGAGATGATAAGAGGCAAGCCAACATTTCATTTGTTTTTTTTTCTGAACTAGAAAAAAGTAAACCCAGATTTACAAGTAGAAGTAAAGCCCAGTATTCGAGCAAGAAAAATTCAAGAAGAGAAGATGAGGAAACAGATGCAGAAAGAAGAATACTGGAGAAGGCGAGAAGAGGAAGAACGCTGGAGGATGGAAATGAGGTAATGCATTCTGTTTTATCAGCAAATGAGACAAAGTTGCAGTCAGATTTTCTAAAACTAACTCTTATTCTATAATTGCTTATTTTGAATACTTGTTTTGGGAACTCTATACTGTCTTGTTTTAAATTAAGTTGCCATATCCCTCAGGTTTTTTTGGGTTTTGTTTTGGGTTTTTTGTTCAATCTCTCTGAGGAATGTAGATTCACTAGAATTATTTGCTATGAATTCAGACCTGCTTTCAAAATAACCATTAATTTTAGATACCCTCTGGAGTTCATTGGTATTTGTTCTTAATTACTAGAAATGAGTCAGTGAAAACATCCAAGAATTTATTTAGAATGGTTGGAAGTATTAACTGCTATATAAAGAGGACATTTTGATGTACTTCAGGCGATATGAAGAGGATATGTACTGGAAGAGAATGGAGGAAGAGCAGCATCACTGGGATGACCGTCGTAGAATACCAGATGGAGGCTATCCTCATGGTCCTCCAGGACCTCTAGGCCTGCTGGGAGTTAGACCAGGAATGCCTCCTCAGCCTCAAGGACCAGCCGTGAGTTTCTTAGCTTGAAGGAAAAAAAATAAAGAAAGAAATACTTACTAAGAGGCACAGTTAAGAACTATAAATTATTCAGTGCTACTTCAGTTGTCTCCAGCATTTCTTAATAAAGGATATGGAAAAGTGAAGAAAAAATTATATACTAATGAAACTCTGTAGATGGACCTGTCTTTCAAAATAAGCCCACTTATATGACAAAAGGATGCCTTGAAGACAAATATTGTTTCTTTTGAAATACAAATAACTCTGGATTTGTGTACTACTTCTTATTTAATTCCATTATACTTTTATTTATCTAATTGTGGACAAATGTATGGATAAAAAGTGGTTGGATCATCAGTCCCAGAGGATAATGGTTTAGTGGTGGGCCATACTTTACTTGGAGGTCAGTAAACAACTGCAGTGCTGTATGTGTTTATCCTGGGATTTGTCTCATTAGCACCTTATTAATGATCTGAAAGGTGATGGAGTGAGTGCATGCTCATCAGGTTTGCAGCTGACATTAAACTGAATTGGTTCCGAGTAGGGAGAACAGTTGATACCTTTGAGGGCAGGGCTGCCATCCAGCATGACCTAGGCAGACTGGAGGAATGGAGCAACAGGAACTTTATAGAATTCTGCAAGGACAAATGCCTAATGCTGCACTTGGGAGGGCATAACCACTTGCACTGAAGGGCTGAGTAGCAGCCCTGCTGAAAAGCATCTGGGGTTCTCAGAAGATAGTAAGCTGAATGTGAACCATGTGCCCTGGCAGAAAGAAAGGCTAATAGCATCCTTGGTGATATTAACAGGAGCATAATCGGTAGATAAAAAGGAAATGAACCACTTTCATGAGACCCAAACTGCAATACTGCATTCAGTTTTGGACTTTCCAGTACAAGACAGATACTGATAAACTATAGCAGGTTCAGTGTGTTGCTACTGGGATCGGGGGTCTGGAGTGTGCCCTGTGAGGAGAGACTTGAAGCATCTGAGCCTGTTCAGCCTGGACAAAAGAAAGCTTCAGTGGGATGTAATAGCCTTCTAATACCTGTGCGTTATAAAGACAATGGAGCCAGGCTCTTTACAGTGAGAGGGTGAGATATACCAGCTTAAGCTGGGACAAAAAAGGTACAAACTGAATACAGGATTTTTTTTTTTTTCTCCACACAGATGTTGTGAAGCTCCATCTTTGGCGGTTTTCAAGAACCGACTGGATGAAGCTCTGAGCAACATGATATAGTCTTATAGCTGACCATGGTTTCCACAGGAGGCTGGACTAGACCTCCTGAGGTCCCTCTCTATTTGAATTCTTCTGTGATTCTATGATCATGGATACTTTATTTTGCAGCAGTATGCAAGTATTTCCCAGTTAACAGAAAGACAATAGATATTTATGTTGAGGAGGTTTTTTTGATCCTGGGATTTCCCAATTTGTTTATTTTTTATACATCTTATGGTTTTTTCAGATATGATTGATTGTGATCAGTATAAGTTATTAAGGATACTTCAGTTCATGTTTCCTTACATCTTAATAATTTGAGGTTTGAATATTCTGTTGTTTAGCCACATTTGGTTTTTGGTCACACCACCTGTGAACTTGAAAGTATATAACAGAGTTATAGAATAGTTTGGGTTGGAATGGACCTTAAAGATCATCTAGTCCCAAGCCCCTACCATGGGCAGGGATACCTTCCACTAGACCAGGTTGCTCAGAGCCACATTCAACCTGTCCTTGAACACGTCCAGGGATGGGGCATTCACAACTTCTCTGGGCAACCTGTTCCAGGGTCTCACCACCCTCACAGTAAAGAATTTATTCCTAATATTGAATGTAAACTTATCCTCTCATTTTAAAGCCCTTGTCTTTTCATTACATGCCCTTGTATAAAGTTCCTCTCCAGCTCTCTTGTAGGCCCCCTTTAGGTACTGGAAGGTGCTCTAAGATCTTCCTAGAGCCTTCTCATCTCCAGGCTGAACAGCCCCAATTCTCTCAGCATGTCATCCTAGGAGAGGTGCTCCAGCCCTGTGATCATCTTGGTGGCCTCTTCTGGACTTGCTCCAGTAGGTCCACATCCTTCTTATGTTGGGATTGCCGGAGCTGGATGCAGTTGGGGTCTCATGAGAGGAGAACAGAGCACAGTAGTCACCTGCCTTGACCTGTTGTGTACACAAATTTTAGAAATGTGTTTTTTCATCTGTTTAGCCTCTACGCCGCCCTGACTCCTCTGATGACCGCTATGTGATGACCAAACATGCAGCTATATATCCAACAGAGGAGGAACTTCAAGCAGTCCAAAAAATTGTTAGTATTACTGAGCGTGCTTTGAAACTTGTTTCTGACAATATGTCTGACCATGAAAAAAGCAAGAGCAAAGAGGGAGATGACAAAAAAGACAGCAGTAAAGACAGGTATTTTTTTTCCTTAATATTTTTCAAGAATTTTATGACTTGTTTCTGAAGCCATTTTATGTTTTTCCTTGTACTGTTATCAGTACTTTCAGGAATTCTGTTCCCTTTGGATTTTGATATGGCATATGTCACTGTGGCCTCAAGAGTATATGTAATACTGCTATTTTATTTAATTTTTCTATCTTCATGTTTTGTTTTATGATTTTTATAGTATTTTAAATGCAGCTTTTAACTATAATTCACAGAGCTCTGAAAGGAGTTTTACGGGTGGGCGTTTTGGCTAAAGGTTTGTTACTCCGTGGAGACCGAAATGTCAATCTTGTTTTGTTATGTGCTGAGAAGCCTTCAAAGATGTTACTTGGTTTTATTGCTGAAAGTCTTCCCAAACAACTTGCAGTAAGTAATATTTACATTTTTGGATTTGAATTTTGGTAAAAATACTGTAAAAGTCTGTCTTCAAGTCAAATGTCTGTAGGGCTGACTGTGCTGCATTTCATAGCTCAGGTACAGTTTCTTTTCATTTTCTGCATCCATACAAGTGTCTAGGCACTTATGCTAGCAGTGCAGTATCAATCATCATTTAATAGATTTCCTTCTACTGGGAAATAGAAATGGACAGAAGAAAGACTATTATCCAGTTACCAACAGTGATAGAGGTAATTTGTGTGGTGTTACAGGAAGCTTGCACTGCCTGAAGGTTAAAGTTCTCCATTAATGCCAGTCTCTTTGTACTTGTTTCCAGTTTGTATGTATCAGCGCTTTGTAGTCCCAGAAGTAGTTAACTGTCTTGTGTGTGTTTTTTTAATTTGGCACTAAAAAAAAAGTACACGTAGTCTTAAACCATTCAGCAAAATTCATATAAAGCATTTGCTGTATTTCTACAAGAAATGAAAGTACAGAATAAAGTTTTTTGCTTCAGTGCTCTCTACTGAACAAAGCCTGTCCACTATTGTTATAGGATGCTTTTCACAGCATTAGTACTTCAATGCAGTCTGGTAAAATACTCAACAGAATCAGTGGCATGGTAGAAGCATTAGCAGGATCAGATTAATTAGAAAATAATCTTGGGTTTGCTCCTGTTTGAAATAACAGAAGAAAGCTTAAAAACTGCACATCTTGGTCTGGCTTTGTGGAGAATTCACTTGTCCCTCTAGTTTGTGGAAGAAGGTGAAAGAGGTGCCTACAGCTTTATTTTGGGGGTAGAGTTATTAAATCTAGTCACAAGAAGCAATTCTGAGTAACCACCTTGTTACTCTTACTATTTTCCCCCCAGTATTAATCTCACCCTTTGCTCTCATCAGAGGATGTTGTGATAGCCAAGAATGACTAGAATGACTTGCAGTACTCATCTTGTAACTGCAGGCTTGAAGAACCACTACTGCATCTTTGTGCTTTTTAAAGGCTCCTATGTTCCAATGAGAAAAATATTCAACTGGCATTTGAAGTGGGATTGAGGTTTTTATTTATCTCAAATACTGTCAAGATTCTTGTTATGTAATTTATTTATTATATGAATTTCACTTGGCTGTCTTTTTCTCGTTTGCACGCTTGGCAACTGCTGTGTGTTTTCATTAATGATTTGGAAACAGTATGAAAGTCCATATATATGTATTAATTGTGTATACTGTTGTTTCTTTGAATACAGAGGTATTTGCTTCATATAATTATATTGTGTTTCTGCCTTTCTGTTAAAAAAGGCTATGTTGAAATCCATTTTCTTCCCCTTACTTTTCTTGGCCACATGCTAATAGAAATTTCTGTTTCTTGATATTTAGGTAATAAGTCCCGAGAAATATGATATCAAGTGTGCAGTCCCAGAAGCAGCAATAATTTTAAATTCATGTGTGGAACCCAAAATGCAAGTTACTATCACACTGACATCTCCAGTCATTCGGGAGGAGAACATGAGGGATGGAGGTTGGGAAGTTGTTAAAGATGTTACTTCTATTTATTCTGCTTAAGATGGTGTTGAGGTCCTAAAAGGCAACATGCTGGCATAACTAATCTACTTGATCAAAACCTTGTTTTTCAACAAGCAGCTTCAGTAGAGAACGATTTGCTATAAAAAATGCTTATACGATGCATTTAATTTTTAAAAATTCTAACTTGAAGTCCAACCTCAGCTTTCTGGAAAAGGTACAATCTTGATTTTTTTTTACCCTCTTATAAAATTATAGGGAAAACTAAGTATTTTATAATAAGTGGCTATAAACTGACTTTCTAATGCAGTCCTGCCCTAAAAGAAAGATCACATTTTCAAGTTTTAGCTGGATCACTATTACCATCATTTACATATTCCAAATAGCATCACCACTTAAAATGTGCTTTTATAAAATTTTTGATGGTAACAGTGCTTATAATTTTAAAAGAAGATGTAATTTTTTTCCTGCACTCTGAAGTTGCCTTTTGGTCTGGAGTGATTTTTGAATATATTTAGGCTCCTGATATTGCAACCAGTCTTCTATCCAACTGGCAAACTCAGACTAGGAAAATAAGAAACAGCTTTGTCGTTTCAGCTGTAGCAGAAAGTGGAGTTTGTAAATAAAATGACATTTCTGCAAGTCACAGTTCCTCTGGTGCCAGCAATGTTGCTTTACGGTTTGTTTTGTAATGCTTTACAAGCTTTAAAAGCTTTTAAGCCAACAAGCATGATTAATGTTTACAGTACATTGGTTCCTTTTGTTTATGGGTCAGATAAAATTAACTTTTGTTTCCTTTTAATCCTGTATTTTCATAGTTGAGAGAGATCATGGCAAACAGGGTTCTGGTGTTTGACAGTGAACCTATGTATAGCAAATCTGAGGCTGTCTTAACACTTCTATGCAGGTTGAAAAAATTGTATGTATGTATACTTGTGCTTGTGTATATATGTATTTATATAAGCCACAGAGACTTTTTAAATTTCATCTCATCATTACATGTCCTCTAACTTACTTGAGATTTTTATATTGCATTAGTAAATGTTGCATGGTAAGCAAGCTGTGTTAACAAAGTCATCCTACATAATCAGAAAGAAAAATGTAAAGATACATTTTCTAGTTTGGATGATTTCTGAAGAGTCTTAAAGAGTGCTTTGTACATGATTTTTGAGCTTTACATATTATTCCTAGATATAAAGTCTTTGTGCATATACTGTCACACCCAACCAGTTTACTTGTTTTTGAAAATCTTAAGTGTAACATGACTTTTAATTTGTCTGTGCTGAATCAGACTTCATGTATTATTTAAGCTCATAAAGAATGCTTTAAAATATTTGATTATTAAGTTACATTAAGCATTAAATTGATTTAACCTTAAACACCATGTTTGTTTATTAACATACTGTGAAAAAGTGCAATACTGATCCTGCCACAATACTAAATTTCCATTTTCTGTCCTAAAATTCTATGATGTAGACTAAAAAGAAAACAAATTTCAAATTATTAGGATCAATCCCTTAATTTATGCTGCCTAAAGGAAACAAATCTGTACTTTTGTCTGACCCACACTTGAATTAAAATGAGTTTATCCACTGCTGGAGTACTGCCTCTAGGCAAGCACAATCAAGTTAGATTTCTTTTCAAGGCACTGAGCAGTATAAAAAGTTCACTTTTGAAGCTAGAGCAAATAGAAGACTGAATTGCAAATTATTGCAGGAAAGAAGGCCTTATTATGAAGACTTCTGCTTATTTGCTGCAGAGTAATAGTGTGTTTGTGTTTTTTCTTACTGCAGCTCCTCATGCTCTGTGTCTTACAATGGTTTAAAGTTTTCTTTTTTTTTATTTTTAGCCTGCAGTTTGAGTTAAGCTGAGACTGAGACTCGCATGAAGAATAGAAACGTTTGATGTGTAATAATCCCATTACATGATAAAAGACTAAAAAAAAACAAAACAAAACCAGTGTGAAATAAAATTGTTAACCACATAGCTACTGTTCCTTACAGTATTGTGCATTTGACAGTTTACCAAATCTGATATATTCAAAGGGCTCTAACTCAGCTTTGGAGTGTTTCCTTCAGCAAACAATGTGTACATATTTGTAAAAGCATATATATATGTGCACATGTGTCTTTTTTATTTTATCCTTAGCTAACAGCCCAGTCCTAAGCTTTCTAGCAAAGGGTCTTGATTCCTGTCAGGAGTTGCTGCCAAGACATCGGAAGGATTTTTGACCAAGGTTTTCTAAAGCTCAGTGTCACACCTGCCATACTTTACAAAGGAGGGGTTTGGATGCATAGTCCTAGCACCTACTGTTATTTTGGAGTTTTTTCTTTTTGTCTTTGTCTCTGTCCTAGAATTAAGGAGTGTTCATACTAGTTTTCAAATAGTTGACTGGGTAAAATATATTTTGCATAATAAAACTTAGTGAAATTGATATGCCTGTTAACTTTTAATGACAAAGTAGTGTAGACACAGCATGTCTAGCTGAAGATTAACCCCTTATATTTAGGGTAGTAATAAATTAAGTTATATAGGGTAAGAATTCATGCTTGTGTTTTGTAAATTATTTCAACTTTTTTGTCTTAGCTCAACAGGGTGGTAGGTTAGGCATCTGAATTTAGTTAAAGACTATTTAAGGGGTTAATCCTGAAATGTAAAACAGATGCAAAAATTCACAGATTAAGTATTAGAAGAGTTTCCTTCATACATTTTTTTCCAGTCAATGTATTCTCGGTGCAATTAGGTGTCTTACAACTTCTCAGTCTTTTTAAGTTTCAAGCATATTCATATGATGCCTAGTAGTAGCACATTTTAGATTGACATTTCCAGCACTGAATATGATTATCATCTGTGCACTTAAATTGTAATTCTTTTTAATAAAATTATTTTCCAAATTGAAATTTTTTGAAGCTAGAAGTAATTGGAGTTTCAAATTATGTAGTGAGTTATTGTGATAAAAGTTTGCACAGTATAATCTATTCTCATAGTAGCTTTAAAAGACTGTAAAAAATTGACTGATTAGGCTACTAGACAAAAGACACATTTTTAATTTCTCAGTCTTATTTTGCCTCTTATTTTCCTGCTGTGAATTTTCTCTAAATGTACTCCTTGTCTTTTTATATCCAAGTTTTACTTGTTTCATCAGTTATCTTACCTGGCACCCCTCTTGTATAGGTGTCGGTTTGATTTTTGTTTTGTTTTAAATGAAATGCAGCTTTAAATGTCTTCATTTGCTGTGTAAATACCTTGTTGGTTCAGTTATTCTTCTTTCCATTTTAACATATAGTATATAAGTTTAAACATCTGTTTGAGAAGATACCTATGTTCTTAGCTTTGTTCTTATTTTGAAATCTTCTCCCTTTTAGCCCCATGCAGAGCAATGGGACTATCCTATAAAAAAATGCCCAAATCTGAATGGAGTACTTCAGATTTAAGTTTTGCAAAGTTATATAACCATGCATATTCATTCATGGCTTTTTAGTTCTCTCTAAAGAATCCTACTATTTAAAGTATCCTACTATGTATTTTGCATTTGTGTATAAATAGGTGGTTTCTGAGCTGTCTCTCTGCAGCATCTCTACTTGCTGGCATGTTTCATGAGACTATATATATAACTTCTATTCTTGGAGTTAACTTACTTAATATCTTGCTGGAGTAAATTATATTCCATTCAGCCAGCTCCTGTGAAATGAGTGCCATTGAGTGAAAGCTTTTTCTTTCATCTTGTCTGGTGTATCACCAGTTATGCTACCAGTATACTTTGTCACTAGTCACAATAGCCATTTTCATAATTAGTAAAACAAAATACTTTTAAAAGTGATCGTTACATTATATCCCTATGCAGGGGGGAAATGGGCTACTGAAATAAATGAATCAATATGATTCCAACAGAAGCCACTTTATTGTTTACATAAAGCCACAGTTATAGTTTCTAGCACTACTGTTTGCGCATACAGGAGTCTCTCGATTGGCTAAGTCATTTGTCCATCAGACAGGCACATCCTTCAGGGCACCTAATTGGTCAAGTGTCCATCACCACGTTGTGTGTCTTCTATCTAAGTTTTGCATTTCTTGTAGACACTTTCCCAGGCTCTACCTCATTATTTTTAGACCTGTTGTTGTTCCCGTAGCCTTGACGAATCCTTGAGAATTCTGAAAAACAAGACTGCAGGTGTCTTCTTATCTACAAACAGTTTGGCTGATACAGAGAATGGCTTAAGTTATTCAGATACATTGCTACATCCCTACAATTTTTAAAGTAACTTGAAGGTGCCATTTCGTATTGTTCAGTGGTTCCAGTTTCATTGATTTAAACCATTTCCAAAAGGGCCTTGTGGTCTTTTCCATTTTGGTAACAAAGCAATCTGCTTTGTAATTAATCCTTTTCTGAACATTTAAATATAAAAGATCTACCATATTTTAGAATAATAGAATGATATAATCATTTAGGTTGGAAAAGCCCTTCAAGATCATCAACTCCAACTGTTAAACTAATGCTGCCAAGTCCACTGCATCTATAGTGCCACATCTACACTTCTTTTAAATCTCTTCAGGGATGGTGGCTCAGCCACTTCCCTGGGTAGTCTTTTCCAATGCTTGGCGACCTTTTCTGTGAAGAAATTTTTCCTAATATCCAATCTAAACCTCCCCTGGCACAACTTGAGGTCATTTCCTCCTGTCCTATTGTTTGTTACTTGGGAAAAGAGAGCAACAGTCACCTTGCTACAACCTCCTTTTGGGTGGTTGTAGAGTGATAAGGTCCCTCCCGAGCCTCCTTTTCTCTAGGATAAACACTTCCAGCTCCCTCAGCCACTCCTCATAAGACTTGTGCTCTAGACCTTTCACTATCTCTGTTGTCCTTCTCTGGACACTCTCCAGCACCTCAGTGTCTGTCTTGTTTTGAGGGGCCCAAAACTGAACACTGGATTTGACGTGTGACCCCACCAGTACCCAGTAGAGAGGGGCAGTCACTTCCCTAGTCCTGCTGGCCACACTATTGCTGATACAATCCAGGATGTCATTGGCCTTCTTGGCCACCTGGGCACACGCTGGCTCATGTTCAGCTGCTGTCAACCATCACCCCCAGGTCCTTTTCTGCCAAGCAACTTTCCAGCCAATTCTCCCCCCAGCCTGTAGTGCTGCATGGGGTTGTTCTGACCCAAGTGCAGGACCTGGCACTTGGCCTTGTTGAACCTCATACCATTGGCCTCAGCCCATCAATCCAGCCTGTCCAGATTCCTCTGCAGAACCTTCCAACCCTCAAGCAGATCAATACTCCCACCCAACTTGGTGTCATCTGCAAATTTACTGAGGGTGCATTCAATCCCCTCATCCACATCACTGATACGGATATTAAACAGGACTGGCTCCAGTACTGAGCCTTGGTGAACCCCACTAGTGACTGACCGCCAGTCACTCCATTCCCCACCACCCTCTGGGCCTGGCTGTCCAGACAGGTTTTTACTCAAGAAAGAGTGCACCTGTCTGAGCTATGGGCAGGCAGTTTCTCCAGAAGAATGCTGTGGGAAATGGTGTCAAATGCTTTACTAGGTCTAGGTAGACAAGATCCCAGATCCCCAGCCTTTCCCTCATCCACTAAGTGGGTCACCCTGTCACAGAGGGAGATAAGGTAATTTAAGCAGGACCTGCCTTTCCTAAACCCATTGTGTCTGGGCCTGATCCCCTGGTTGTCCTGTATATGCCACATGATGACACTCAAGATGATCTGCTCCATTACATTCTCTGGTACCAAGGTCAGGCTGACAGGCCTGTAGTTCCCCAGATTCTCCTTCTGGCCCTTCTTTCAGATAGTCTACTTTGGTTTTTTCTTTTTTGGCTTTTCTTTTTCTTGCTGAATCATAAGTAAAGCAGTCCCAATTCAGATCCTTCCTTGCATCCTGAATGATATTGAAGCACATATATCATGGACTGAGGAATTTATATGAATAAGAGAGGATATTAAAAAGTAATGGAACTCTTAAAATTGAAAAGCATTTCATATTCCTTTAGTCAATTTTTTTAAATGCAAAATAATTTCCATTTCAAGTTTAAGGTATGATAAAAATAACATTACAAAATATCTAGTGCTTTTAAGTGGTTTTTTTTTTTTAATATACTTAGCTTTTCTTAAAAAGAGTAGGTTCCAAATAACATGCGACCATTAAAATTTTCATGAAACTAAGTGTGAATATTTCTACTTTGTTAAAGTGGATTTTTAGTGTTCCTTTGGTCTTGTGGTCTCTGTGCTGGTGCACTGTGTCCAACCATTCTTCCTTTGCTATTTAATTTTAGGGGATATATGTTTTTCCAGTGTTAGTTTAAAGAAAGAAGTACTATGTATTGCATAATCTGCAATGCATTTGAAAATAACCTGACAGCTAAAGTTTAATATGATTCTACAATCTTCATACTTGGTTAATGTCCTAATACTAATTGAATGACTTTTATTGAACAATTACATTTGTTGTTCAAGGGTTCAAGCTTTAAATGGCATGTGTGACATTGAAGCTACTTTAAAATGGTCAAACACCCATTCCTCACTGCATTTTGCCAATTCAANGAGGAACTGCTGTATGCAGTTATTGCTCATTTGACTTTTTTTTTTCTTTTTCTCATCATTGAGAAGACGATTTTGAAAGCTTGACTCACTTGGGGTGATCATATGTTGTATATTTGTTATATATTCCATAAGGCTGCAGAGTAACTTTAAATAATAGAATATGTGTTTAAAGCTTTGTGTTTAGATTTAAGACTTTTTTCCTATTTCTTTAAATGTAGGGAATGAAAGGCAAGAAGCAACTGTTTGGTTTAGTAAGTGCATTCTGGCAAAGGCACAATAAAGAAACCAAACAGATTCCCTTCACCTTTCAGTCTCTATACCTATTTCTTAGACCTTCATTTTTATTACTAATATAGAAAAATACTGTATTGTTGCAGGTGAACATAGGTCAAAGTGTATAGGGGATCAAGAAATGTTATTCTTGTATAATCTGTGCACTTTGACTTCTGTCACTTTAAATTACTAACCCTGTATAAAATACTGCTGTAAATGGCAGCTCTTAGAATAAAGTTGTAGAATAATTTGTTTCAGTCTTGTATCTGAGCTTCCATTGAACAGTGGTATTTTAGTCTTTCAACAAGTCCTATTTGCTGTATATGCTGGGATTAATTTGATTTTGTATTGCTCTCAAGGCTAGAGCTAATGGTCTGCAGTCCTGTGTGGTTATCATACGTATTCTTCGTGACCTCTGTCAGCGGGTTCCAACTTGGTCTGATTTTCCAACCTGGGTGAGTAATGTTCTTTTGAATGAGTCTTTTTAATGCACATTGAGGTTTTTTTTAATCCACTGCAAATAAAGCATGGGAATGTGTTACTACAGTTTTAAAATTTAGTTTTTTTCAAGGAGTAATGTAGGGTTTTGCTTGGGTGGGTGGTTGGTTGGTTGGTTTGTTTTTTGGTTTTCCCCAGCAAACAATCCAGATTACCTCTAAAATTTTCATTTTCTGTGGTTTTGCCATGTGGAGCTGAAAACTTTTTTCAAAAGGAATTTTCTTTTTGTTTGGAATTCTTTGAGGGTAGCCTCTTTATTCTATATTTCAGCATTTTTTCCTTTACTCTGTATCAAAGAATCTATTTTTTTTTCTTACAGCCTACTCTGAATTGCTCAGACTTTACTGAAACTGGTAGAAAATTATGTCAGCTGTGCCTAGACAGCTCTATGATAACAGAAAGGCTACTTGAAAGAATAAATCACTGTAATTCCTGCAATCATTAATATGTTGTTTCTGCAAGATGAAATACCACAGTACTAGTCTGTGTACGTGTCACCACTGGCATTTTAATCAGTGTCAGACAGCTCTCTAGGTTGTAACTGGTTACCTATCTCAATTCTTGCAGCTGAGTGGTTTTGGAGCATTCTTTTACATTGACTATCTTAAATGATGCTCTCCAGGAGTGCAACTTGTGTTCCAAATATTAATAAATGTTCAATCTGTGGACTGCACAAAGTTAGTCTGATCCAAAATCTCTGAAGCATATGTATGAAGAGGTAAATTCAACTTTGACTGGTTTGTTTCATAGACCAAATCCTGTTGCACTGTGCTGCTTCCTAATGAAGACTTTTCAGTTTTGGCAGGAAGAGTGCTAACATTGTCAAGACAATTATAATAGTTGGCATTATTTCAATGAGAAATGTTTTACAACTGTAATAAGCTTGCTGACCAGAAAAAATGTGGAGCAATTATTTCTGCTTTTTAAAATATTTAAAGTAAAAAAAAAAATCCAATTTCTGTGCTATACTTCATGAAAGATATACTGTACAAATATAGTTTAACATCTCAGAAGCATGTAAATGCCCTCAATATTGCTTACTAAGTAGCCAAAGAATAAACCCAGGCATACTTTTAGAAAAGCATCCTTTAAAATATTGCAACACACAGCAGGCACATAGATGAAGAACAAGGAATGCTGTTTCTTATTTCTCATATCTGTTTTAAGGTGCAGCCAGAAAGGAAGCAATGTGTCACAGAATCGTGGAATGGGTAAAATTGGAAGGGATCACAGTGGGTCATCTAGTTCAACCTCCCTGCTCAAACAGGGTTATCTCAGAGCACATGGCACAGGACTGTATCCAGATGGATCTGGAATATTTTCAGTGAGGGAGACTACACAACCTCTCTGGATAACCTGTTCCAGTGCATGGTCACTCACAGAATAAAGTTCTTCCTTATATTCAGGTGGAACTTCCTGTGCATCAGTTTCTGCACATTGCTTCTTGTTCTATTGGTTGGCATCACCAAGAATAGACTGGCTCTATCCTCTGACACTCACCTTTTAGGTACTTATAGAAACTGATGAGATCCCCTCTCAGTTGCCTCTTCTCAAGGCTGAACAGGCCCAGTTCCCTCAGCTTTTCCTTCTAAGAGAGATACTCCAGACACTTGATCAACTTCATAGCCCTCTGCTGGACCTGCTCCAGGAGCTCCATGTCTCTCTTGTACTGAGGAGCCCAGAACTAGACACAGCACTCCAGCATACCAGGGCTGAGTATAGGGGCAGGATCACCTCCCTCAACCTTCTGTCAACACTCTTCCCAATACTATTGGCCTTCTTGGCCACAAGGGCACTGCTGGCTCATGGACAACTTGTTGTCCACCAGGACCCCCAGGTCCTTCTCCACAGAGCTGCTTTCCAGCAGGTCACCCCCAGCCTGTACTGGTGCCTGGGGTTATTCCTGACCAGGTGCAGGATCCTGCACTTGCCTTTGTTGAATTTCAGGCAGTTCCTCTCTGTTCATCTCTCCAACCTGTCAAGGTCTTTCTAAAGAGCAGCACAGCACTGGGGTATCAGTCACTCCTCCCAGCTTTGTGTCATCAGCAGATTTGCTGAGGAGGCATCTGCCCCTTTGTCCAAATCATTGATGAACACAAACAATACTGGACACAGTATAGAACCTTGGGGGATACCACTAGTGACAGGCCTCCAACTAGACCCTGTGCCACTGATCACAACCCTCTGCGGTCTGCCGTTCAGCCAGTTCTCGATACACCTCACTGTCCACTCATCCAGTCCATGCTTCTTGAGTTTGCCTATAAGGATTTCATGAGAGATTTCAGGGCTAGGTGTGTCTCAGTTCTCCCTAAAAGTGCTTCCTGTCTTGCTCTTGTCTCTGAAAAATGGGAAATAAACTCTCCAACCAATTTGCTAGGTTAGAAAGCCAACATTACTTTATTAGCAGTGACGGATACATGGGGGATTCTTCTCAAAGCATGCATGAGCAGCAACCTAACAGACCAGGTTATATTCTTGAAACTAATGCATATTCATCACATTTCCTGAATACATGCATATATGCTAATTATTTCCATGGACTTTTTTGGATATGGTTCTAGATCTTCTCATGAATCTTTTCTCTTTCAGAGTATCTGAAATATGTCATCAGGTCATAATGTACTTCTCTTACCATTGCTCTGACATACAATCCTTGTTCTCAAAACTAAGATACCAGCTAATACATATTAATCACTGATAGAAGTAAACAAGGAAGCATTAGCTGGCACAAGACTTATTAGTCACAGAAATAGGGAGTTAACACAAGGCCACATTAATCTCTGGTATTTTCATAAGCACTGTATGGCACAAAACTAAACATTAACCACAAATACAGGGATCATACACTATTGTGCTAAAGTTAAAAGAGTTTTCCAACATCTGCCCCCACTGCTGCATAGACTTCTTATTAAAGAAATTTAACTTGTTCAGTAACATTCTTGGTACCCAATGCATGAATCATCATTGAAGTTTGTGTATTCAGTTGTTCTTTTGGCCTTGTTGGCAAAGTCTTACTGACAAAAAAAAAAAGACAGATTTAAAATATATATGATTTCTGATAGTTACAGATGAAATTTTGTAGATTGAAGAAATATATTTTTCTAGATACAGAACTTTTCCTGACCTGTATGCTAGAAGCCTGTTACAAGCCAGAGATGCCAGTTTTTCAAAAAGAGCCTAAGTAGTTTCAATAATAGAAAATATTAGGAAATCTAAACATACACATTAGTATCAGTCTCTTTATATACCTAGAAATAAAAACAAAATTAGAAGAATTGTGTCAAGTTCCTACAAGTTAGAAGGAACCAATATTCAATATTGATTTATTTTTATTTATTTTCCTAACTTGAAATCTAGCCGTTTGTGCACATAAACACTGGGGCATCATAATTCACATTTTCTTATGATTAAGTTGAAGACTTTAGTGTATTGTGTGAGGATCCAAAAGAACTAGACTTCAATAAATGCAATAATGTGATTGCTTTTTTTCTGTCTTGCTGTATTTTGCTTCATACTTGAAAACAACTAAATTGTTGTTAAAACTCAAAAGCTTGACCCTGAGTGATAGTGTAAGTACTAAAATACCATGCTCAAGAATTGAAATTTGTCAGTTAAATTGAGCTAAAATAGAAAGGAATAGGCACCCTTAGTGAGTGATTGTAATCAGCACTGCCTGTAGTTACTTGCATGCATTAGAATGGACATTTATTCTTGGAAAATAGAAATAGAAGGCAACATTAGAGCAGCTGTAAACTTGGGAGAGGAACCAAAAAAAACAAACTCCCAAAAATCCCACCAAAAAACAAGAGAGACATTTTTTGAAAATAAAACTTGCCAATGAGGTGGTATTGAAACATCAGTTTAATGCTTACTTTTGCAAAAATCTTATTTTTTTTTTTCTGGAAAAATAGTGTCTAATAAAGGCAAACAATGGAAATATTCACAGAAAAAAAAGGTGTAAATTTTAGAAAACCTGTTTATCTTTAAGATTTTTTTTTAGACTTGTTTAGCATCTAAGTTAGTGTTAGCCTTTACCCAGGAAACGAAAATTGCAGTGAACTTCAGTTTTGCAAAACTGAAGAACTAGTAACCACTTAAATGTTAAAAGGTCATTAAATTTTGGATACTTTAGGTTTCTGTATTCTTGTCGAAAAAAATAATTTCTCTGTAGCATCTTATTAATTTCATTAGATGAATCAAATTCATCCATTTCATACTGTGTGCTGTTTATTCACATGGCTGACAGATTCATGCTCTCAAAAAATGACTGGACAAGTTCTCCAAGTAGGCTACTACTGTATAAATTTCTAAGAAAAACTTTGGACAACTTGTCATGAGAAGCAGCATATCAGTACTCAATACTCAATGTTAATCTTACAGTAGCTTTCTTTTTATTAATTGTTAACAAACATCTGATTTTTTTCATTTTAACTGAAAGTGTTCTGTAATGTGTAATATCCTTCAAAAGTTCTGTATTGAACAACAGTAGTAGCTTTTTTTTTAAATCAGTCTTCTAAATTGTCTGGATTTTCTTATTGTTCTTCTAGGCTATGGAGTTGCTTGTGGAAAAAGCAATTAGCAGTGCTACTGGACCACAGAGTCCTGGGGATGCACTAAGAAGAGTTTTTGAGTGTATATCTTCAGGAATCATCCTTAAAGGCAAGTTGCAGTTGATCAGTGTCTGTATACTTATGTTTAAGTAATGTAAAATCTGTAATCTTGATTGAAATAAGGTAGAGATGTGCTACTAATTGGCCTGTTTTAGGTGGTCCTGGCCTTCTGGACCCTTGTGAGAAAGATCCTTTTGATACACTTGCTGTAATGACAGATCAGCAACGAGAGGATATTACTTCAAGTGCACAGGTAAGGAAAAGTATGTGTCAAGTAACTAAATTTGATGGATAGTTTCTTTGGGTGGGTGGTTGGTTGATTTGGGGTTATTTTGGTGTTTTTATTAGTGGAGATATATGATGGACATGAATTTTCTTTTCTTAGAATGTAGTCCAGTCTTTCAAATGATCAGTCTTAAGGCAATAAAAATGTCACAACAGAGAATGAATAATAGTGTTCATTTTTGTACTAAAATTAACATATTTTCCTGAAAAGTTTGAAGCACTCCCATCTACATATATATAATCTCCGTAAAGATGCTTACTCTACAGTAGTATGTTATTAGATTTAAAATTGCATTGGCATTTAATATTTTATAAATTGTCCTGGTTTAGGGCAAATTTTGGGAGGAAACCTCCGAAGGGGTCTCCTCTAGAAAGCAAATTTCAGCAGCCCCTCCCCCAACCAGTTCAAGAAGTGGAAAAGTTGGAGAGAAGAGGAAAAAACTGTTTATTTAACAAGCTAAGTACTCACAAGCATGAAAAAATGAGTAATATTAAACAATGGAACCTCTCACTGTTCTGAAGAGATGGGAAATTCAGAAAGAGTCCTTCTGTGGGTGTGGCTCAGTCTCTCTGGGGCTCAGGCCCAGTGTGCCAGGTCTGGTGTGCAGCCTGGGGGGCCCCCAGGCTATTCTCCTGATGTCCTGGACCAGAGAGAAGCTGAACAGTCCCAGAAGAAGAAGGCACAGTCCAGAGAAAACCTTTCTTGCCTTAGCTAATGAGGAAAACCAGTGAAAAAAGCAAAGAAAAACTCCCTGTCTCTCTCTCTCTGCAAAAGCTGAGAGCACTGAGCTCTTATCTGTCTCTTGCTGTCCAGGCTAGGCAGCACAGTCCATGAGAGAGAGGAATTCTGGGAAAGTAAAGTGAAGCTTCTGCAGACGAACTGCATGCTGCTTCTCCCCTCCCTTTGCTCTTTCTGGGCCTAGCTTAAAACTACAGGACCCATTTCTGAGCAAAAAGACAGATGATGGGGATACCAGCATCATAAACTCACCCTAGGAAATCTGTGTAAGCATAAATTTGAATATTTATTGTATCTGCTTACAGTATTGGCTATTCATGCTTGCAGCTTAAGAGTTTACTGCCCCTACCTCTTCATTTGATCCTTTTGCTAAAGATTAGTGATGCATATTGGGACACATGACAAGCCTTGGCTGCTTCAATGGAAGTCCAGCAACAAAACCACATGTATATTATTTTTAAGTTAATATGTTGTATGTTGTATTTTGTATCAAAGCAGCAAATGGGACATACACATTTTATTGTGTTGACTTTGTTGGAGGAAGAGAGGATAATAAGAGCTAAGGATAATATCATATACCACTAATGTTCATCATTAATTGTTTGATAAAGTATTTTAAATTGACATTTGTTTCTAACAGAAATATCTTCTTTCTATGATTTTTCTAGTTTGCGCTGAGACTCCTTGCATTCCGTCAAATACACAAAGTTTTAGGAATGGATCCATTACCACAGATGAATCAACGCTTCAACATCCATAATAATCGTAAAAGAAGAAGGGACAGTGATGGGGTGGATGGATTTGAAGCAGAGGGAAAAAAAGACAAAAAAGATTATGATAACTTTTAGAAACATTTGTCATTAGTGCTAAGATTGAAAATTATTAAAAAATCCATTTATTGCCTTGATTTTAAATGGACATAATAATGTATGTTTAAAATATCCAAAAACAACTCAATAATTAGATTTGGAAGAGAAAAATTTAGCTCTTCTGTGAGATTCCGAATATTTTAATGTTATACTGTATCAGACAGATTATGGATGGAAAGACTGCAAATGGAAACTGTCATTGGAAAAAATAGTGTTTTTTCCTCATTACATTTTCTTTAGATGTGTTGCTAACCTTAGTCTCCGTCTCTCTCTCTCTCGTGCATTGTTTTATCTTGATAGTATTTAATGCAGTGTTTGTGCTTCTGTTCCTATGTGTATATTATTTTTTTTTTAGGTTTTTTTGTTTGCCTTTGATGCTAGTTGTATAAGTTACATTGTGTTAGCATAAACTGTTGTCCTCCCAATTAATATTTTACAGAACTTCATTTTGTAAAGTGACACTACAGGATTATGGTTTTGTTTTTGTTTTCCTAAATGTGAAGGGGTTGCAACACATAATTATCCTGCCATTTGAGTGCTCAGAATTAAATGTTTTTGCCAATCTTGCAGCATTTGTCTCTTTAGTGTGATATAAAGTGTGATAAAGTGTGATATTAAGACAAATTTTAATCTAATCAACTTTGCTGTTAGTTGTGTATTAGCAGTATGAAAGCTAATATATACAGTATGGTCTTGCAACAGTTTTAAAGCAGCTGCAGAGTTGATCAAAGTTTTGCATGATGTTTTGGGTTTTTTTTATATAAGGGCTTTTAAAACTATCATTTTAGGTTAAATGCTTAGGGCTTTCTATGATTGACTTTGTGGCATAACAAGGTCAAAATATAACTTTCTGAATTTCCCTTTTCAACATACAAGCAGAAGCAGGTATTTCCAGTTTAGACAAAGGTAGTAATTACTTTCAGTCTGGTTCGTTGATATTAATGCCTCTCAGCGCTTAAAAGAAACGTTTGTCATATCAGTGCCTGTAAGGGTATTCCTTATAGCTATTTCTGTATAAACTCTCTGTGATTTTTTTCAATAATTCAAATTTTAAAAAGTGAAGTATAACTGAAAAAGTGAACATTATTAAAGGAAAAAAGTAACCCTGAAAATTGTTTGATGTATGCTTATGTCTTTTTCAAAAAGCTAAGTATAGCAGTGGTGTAGTAATGCTACACCATACTGTTGATGTATGCTCTGGTACACAGATGTGATTTGTTGTCACAGCACTACTGTGGCATATGCAACAAAAACCCAAAATGTATTAAATTACTAAAATTCATTATACACTTGAAATTGAAGTTTCCCTCATTCTGTTCAGTGTATATTATGCTTTGTTGCAAACCCATAAAACTCGCACATAAACATAGACTAACATTCTGGTAACTATTGATGGCTGTAGGAGTGTATCACACATTACAAAGATCATTTGTTATTTCTGGTACAATTAAAAAACCTTTTTGATCCATTTTGAGGTTGAATTTATCTTTGACCTTTTTAATAAATACCTCTTGGAGTAGGGGGGTGTTTTTGTTTGCAATGCTTACTACTAACAGCATGGGCCTGTGAAATAGAAATATACAGTATTTTAGAAGAATAGAGAGAATCTTAAGGAAATATATTAATAGTATTCTTCAAGCATTAGAGTGCAGTTTTAAAAGGAGTGGGTATTAGTGGTTAGGAAATAAAAGGAAGGCTTTCCCATTGTAGGAAAGATTTTTTACTAATTTCAGCATCAGAAATACAATAATTAATGCATGCTTTAAAATTACTTTAAAAAAGGATTATGCTAGTTTCTTTTGTCTAGCCTTGATGTGTGGCTCCAAGCATGTGCTTGGTCTTGGTGGGTATTGGTTGTTTGGGTTTTTTTGGTTGGTTGGTTTTTTAAAAGGGATATCTTGCTGCCATGGTGTCTAATAAGCCATTACTGTTTATTTTGAAAGCTACAGATGCTATTCATACAGCTAGTTCAATTCCATACCAAAGTTTCTTTCTCCATAAAACAAACATGTTTATTTGGGCATGTGATTGACCCTAAAATTTAGGATTAAAAAGGTCAAAGATGTATTTTGGATTTCCTGTGTTTTTGTTCTACCAGCTTTTAACTTTTAACCAGTTTCTGGGTCTTTTGAACTATTGTATACTTAAAGTCATTCCACATTAAATATGAAGCTGTGACTATGATTTTTGCACTGTGTGGTGAAGAGTGAATTTGCAGTTTATTTTTGTTTTACCTGCCCATTTTAATGGGCTATTTTAACTACGTAACTTCTGACGCTTGTTAAGCTAAAAATAATGGAAAAACAAGGTTTTAAAAAGTACAGCATGAGCTTTGTTTTTAATTATTACATTGTGTACTTAGGAAGATCAAGTAATCAATTTACAAATAAATAACCATTTTAATACCCTATATTTTGATAATGCTAGTGGTTCGCTAATAAACAGTGTTTGCATTTCTTATTCAGCAATGCTGTGTGTTAAATCTCAGTGCCAGATGCTATAGTCATAATACACAAAAAAGAAATGTACTCAGGAAGAGTTTTCCACTCAGTGCTCATTTTAGAGGAACAATTTAGTAAAATGAGAGCTGTTCTATTTTGAAGTATTTTCAAGCTTTGACTTGTTGGCCTAGTTTTTAAGTATGTCCTGTCTGTGAGCATTATGGTTTCACATGGGTTCCTGTAGACACATTGGTAGAAATGCAAGTCTGTTGGATATATTCCATCAACATCTGGCTCTCTTATAGAATTCAATATAAATTGTTAACCTTATGAAGCTATTGAATGTGATGAATTCATTTGCTGCTTCTAATTTTAGACCTATTTCACTACTCAGAAGTGATTTAAAATTTACGTAAAATTGTACCTAGCAACTTTCTGAGAGTTTAGATCAACTTTAAATATTCCTACAACAATTTTCATGTATATTTAACATTCTTGTTGCTTGATGAATATCTGGTGATGATAGGTCTGTGAAGAATTCATGCAATGCCAAATTCATTTCTTTATTAAACAAGATTTGTTTGCACTACCCAATTAGATTTTATCAGCATACCACTAGTAATAGACAGGGAAAACAAAAAAAGAAATTGGGAGGCATAATTTGCAATCTGTTTTTTCCTACTTAGATAGGTTTACAAAGTACAGTGATAGATTCAACCAGAACATGTTTCTCTTCTGGGTGGTTTTTTTTTTTTTTTCCTCTGAAAGCTGTAAGCCAAAGAGCATTCATAGGCAAAAAAAGGCTAGCAAATTAGATTTCTTCTGAGAGATACTTTTATAAATCTTCTCAAGAGTTCTCTATTCCTGTACTGTGATATTTCTCAGCCTTTTCAAACTGAAACAGACCTAGTCTTTTGAGGAGGAAAAAAAATTTAAAGAGTGTTATAAAAGTCCGGACACAGATCTCTTAATCAAGATCTAAACTTTATTATGGTGAAGATTAGATAGATTATAGAGATCTCGAACAAAAAGCAACAAAAAGATAAATAAAAAGAAAGAAAAAATAAAACAAGCAAAAACAGCAAAATGACACAATTTGGCCGAATTGTCATGAACCCGATAAGGGTTCCTGCCACAGCAGAGTTCAAAGTCCGATCGAACTGGGAGGCAGATATGAGGCCAGCCCGCGCTGGGTCCGTGATCATCCACACTCCGACATGCTGCTCCCGAGGTCCAGTTTTTATACAGTTTATTTTTCCTCGGGCCAGGATTTTCCTTGGAAATGGTCTTTTCATTCAATTTCTGATGGTGTTTCTGCCGAATCTGAATGAGGTTCCGAGGATTAGCTCAGCCTGCTTTCAGTTGCAGAGAGGGTCCCTGTCCCCCGACATCCAGATGTAAGTTTTTGGGGTCCCTTCTTGAATGGAAGCAGTTTCGGCTATTTGGTCCGGGGATGGGCCCATTCTCCTCTGAAAGCCCAGGTATAATCTTGGCTGTTGAGAGCTGTGAGGGCTGAGCTATTTGGTCCGGGGATGGGCCCATTTTCCTCTGAAAGCCCGGGTATAATCTTGGCTGTTGAGAGCTGTGAAGACTGAGCTGGCATTGTTCTTTTCACTTGTAGATGTTGCCCCGCATTCCTCCACGATCGCCTCTTGCCTCTTGCCTGTGTTTTCTGACAACTTTTAGAGTTTAATTTCTCAACCCCCCAATCAATATGTATCATTTTTATAACAAGAGTATCATCAGTAGTGTTATCACAATGGTTTTGATTTACATCCAAATAAAAATCAGGCTTAATTCTGTTAATATCTGTTGATTCTTGTTCTCCAATTTTGTTCCATTTTCTCATTTAGATTTATGAAAATGTGCAAATCATAGAATCATTAAGGTTGAAAAAGGCCTCAGATCAAGTCAACATGTATATATATTCCTAGTACTGAGAAATATTGAAGTTATTGAACTGATTTCTGTTGGTTTAGAGTTTTTATTTTAAGAATTGCTGCCCTAACAATATGTGGCATGTGTAAAGTTCCTAACAGGGAAAAGTTCATTGGTTTTCATGGATACCTGGTTGGCAGTTATTGATGGGGATTTTTAACCTGTATGGTGCACACTTTCCCACGTAATCTAGCTTTAGCATATCTGCATTAGCAAAATTCCTCATTAAGGGTTTTAGTCCTTAATACATGTTTTCCTAAACTATTTTGCAAAGCCAGGGCCATTAATATTTATTCTGAAGCCAGTGATTTGTTCATTGCAGGATAGTTTAAGTCCTATCAGCTTTTAGAGGCTCAGCCTAGCTTAAATATTTATACATATATTCTACATTAATCCTATTTGAGGTTAATATCTTAAATTCAAAAAACCACATAGAATGGTATCAAGAAACCTCTATCAATTTTTGAAGTTTCCTATATTTAAAAATCCAAGATTTCAGAATTGAATAGATGACCAAGAGAAAATAAAACACTTTCTGCAGTAAAAGGTTACTTTATCATTAAAAGGGAGACACAAAGCCTTTTGTTTCTACATAAGAATTGCAAACCTTGCTCCTTGTGTAATTTTTTTACTGCATGCAGCATCGTGTTTGTCTTAATTGTATGTATATGATTATGAAGTTCTGTTTGGAATATGTAAGACCCCCTTATTACAGACTTAACTTTGGCATACATTTATGTTTGTCATTAATTTGCTGGTTATACAAGGTGATGTTTTCTTACTAAGACAGTATGCTGAGCTGCATTACTAACAGTGCAAGTGAGAACAATATAGAAGATATTAAGGTACATAAATACAGAGGTTTATTTCTATTTTATACTCTCTGTCATGTCCATCTGGTGCCCCACCCAAATAAAAAAAAAAGGGACTGTGATCGCCGAGGCTGGGAATGTCCCAACTTCAGGGACAGAAAGATGAGGCCACCAGCAGCAGTTCAAGGGAACAAACTCTCTAATTCAAAAATCTGACTCCATTTATATACATTTGTACAAAGGTCAAGAGATTGGCTACACAGGTTGCCACCTCTTTAACCTGGATGGTGGACATCACCATCAATCATTTCTTCTCTCAGAGGAGAACTATGCAAACATTCTAAAAATACACATTGTTTGCATGAAGCTGCATGAGAATCTACAGCATGAAGACAGAAGGCAGAAAATTCAGGGCGACATCTCACCCTTTTTCCATTAATTAAAAGAAAACAAAAAAAGAAAATGAACATTGTTCAGTTTCTGTTCATGAAGGGCCATCAGAGTGATCACTCATGTCATTGATATCAGAGTTGTCACTCAGTGGTTCCTCCACTGGTTGACCTTCATCTTGATCACGGTCTCCTGACTTCAACATGACAGGATTATTAGAATTCTGCAGCACCAGTAAGGTGCTTGATGGCATGCAAAGCTTTTGCCAATTGACTGTACGGGGTTCACCCTGCATTCCTCATTTTTGTTTTTGAAGAACCGGGCCTCAGTGGCACAACACAGGTTCTTCAGCAAATGAAACAAAACAACATTGCTGACTCCCTTCAAAATGGAATGACACAACCACTGTGCCATATCAGCCACAGAAATGGAATCCGTGACCAAATCAAAAGGTTCCTGGGAAAACTTGGGAAATGCCATGGCAGCAGCCCTCAATTCAACCAATTGGGCTGATCCATCCTCATGACCTTCCAAAACTTGCCCCTCAAAGCCATCCTTCCAAGCAACAATGGTCCGTCTCGTCCTTCCCGAACTGTCTGTAAAGACGGTGGGTCCTTGCACTGGCTCCTGGGTATTTTTAAAGAATTTTGCCACATGCAAGAGCTCATGGCTGGGCAGATGACAAGCGATCTGCCCTGAAAAATTTTCCAGAGCATTTGGCAGAGAAACACTGTTTGCAAAGCTCCAGTCAAATTTCTCCCGTAATACTGAGAGTATGAATTTTATGAAATCCGCACCCATCAATTGCAAGCACTGTTGCCTGCATTTAATTATCAATCGAGCAATGAGCTCAAACAAAGTGATTGCCGTCTTTTGCAGCTGATGAGGCAGGATGACCCAGTCCAAAACGTGCAAGGGATTGGACCATTCATCATTCCATTGGCTAATGATACCTGTAGGATGCAAATAAATCACAAGAAAACAATCTTTCAGATTCACAATGAGGGTACTTTTCAGAGCTCTTGTAACAACCTCCATTCCCCAGAGTTCTTTTTGATGCAGAAAACTAGTGTTCCAGGGACCGGTTTCCAGATGATCCTGGTCCAACAGCTCCCGAACCAAGTCACGAAGGGCAACGAATTCGTCTTGAAAGAAAGTCCATTCCAGATGCCAAGTGGCAAGGGAGAGACTCGCAATGTCTGCTCCAAGGACAGACAGGGTAAAAATCGTTTCAGGACAGTCTCTGACCAGAACAACAGTCCAGTGAACTTGAGGCAGCCCAGTAACTTCAGAGCAGCCACCTTCTCATCACCAGCTCTTTGTCCTGTGAACAGAAGACTCAAAAAACACAAACAATTCTGGTCCCTTCAGGGACAGTGACAGGGGCGGGTGGGTGTGGAAACTGAGCTTGCCCAGCAGACCTCCATCGGGTCTGAGGATTGGGAAGACACTCATGTCTGAGCATGCTTCCCCTTTGGGCTTCGCTTCCCGTTTCCCGAGCCCAATAGAGGCTGGCCATTCACATGAATCATTGCCTTACAAACATTGGCCATGTGATTTGGCCTTCCACACCATTCACAAAGAAACAAAGGAATGGTCCCCTTTTTCACTTTCTTCCCTTTCTTCTTGCTGGCCTGAGCATTTACCTGTGTCTGCTTCCCACCCTGCTGCCCCTTCCAGGTGTGCCGCAGGGTGGTAGCCACGGCAGCCACCTTTCCACCTGTGGTGCCCATTTGCACAATTGTGGCAAATGGCTTCTTGGGTGCAGACATCTCCATTGTCTGTACCAATGCTGCCATGCCAATCTTTTGGCACTGCTCCAGTACCATGGGGTCATAGGTGACCTGCCTGTTTACATCAGCAAATTCACCTACACCCAGCAGCACATCTGGCCCGACCCCATACCTAGGGTCATCTTGACAAGCTTGCAGATTCTGTGCTGCAATTCTTTCAGCCAAACGAGCCCATTTAGACTCAAACATGTCATATTCGACAGGCTGAAAAAGAGCCTTGCCCAGGCATGGAATGTCATAGGGTGGTAACACGTCTGTGTCTATCAATCGTAGAAACTGCATCGTCTCAGGAGACCCCAGACCGTATTTTCCAACCCTATCATGGAGGTCGACCATTGCCTGCCAAGACAAATGAGTATGTTTCTTGTGACCAGTTTCCCTAATCACAGGGAAAGCTTTCAAACTGCCCTGCGAGGCATCTTCATCCACTGAATCCTGTCCCTTGGACTGCACATGGACAGGGCGTGCTGGCAGCGCCGGTCCTGCGGGGCTTTCACAATCCCCGAGCACCTCCGCCCCCTGTCCGCAGGGTGCTGACACCGATGAGGTGCCCCGCAGGGACCCCAAACCCACAGAATCAGCTCGCGCGGCCCTGCCACCCACTGGGAGAGCTCCCTCACTGCTGCATCTGTGTGTGGGGGGGAATCAGTGATCCTGCCGACAGTGCGTCTGCACGGGAGGGGGCTAAAGCCTCCCAACTCCAGCACCGGAACTGCAGTGCGGGAACAGGAGAAGAAACTCCACCATCTCCCCTGGCACCCAGCCCGGGACACAACATCAGGCTGGAGCCATCCTGCTCCGAGACCTCAGAACTGGAAGGTTGCAGGCCACGTAAGAGCCCCTCAACCTGCTTCCAGGTATCAACCAGCTCCAACAGATGCACATCGCATTCTCCAGCATAGAGCTGAAGCAAACGACTTCCCACACTGCCCCACTCTGGCAGAGAGAAGGCAGTATCAAGACTGCGAAGGAAACCGTGATTCCTAGCGAAATAAAACAACAGCTGGAAGTCCTCTGCAGAAAGAGAGGCATCCTCCCTCTCTAGAAATGGAAGCCACAGTCCCAGCTGGACAGCAGGAAGTGAGGCAGGGGAAGAGGCCATCTCTCTTACCCTTTCCTTTCAGATGCATGGCAATATGAAGGTCCACACATGCAGGCTGCAGCCCTCACATGGCAGGGGTTACCAAGTGTGATCGTGAAGCTGGGAATGTCCCAACTTCAGGGACAGAAAGATGAGGCCACCAGCAGCAGTTCAAGGGAACAAACTCTTTAATTCAAAAATCTGACTCCATTTATATACATTTGTACAGAGGTCAAGAGATTGGCTACACAGGTCACCACCTCTTTAACCTGGATGGTGGACATCACCATCAATCATTTTTTCTCTCAGAGGAGAAATATGTAAACATTCTAAAAATACGCATTGTTTGCATGAAGCTGTGTGAGAATCTACAGCACAAAGACAGAAGGCAGAAAATTCGGGGCGACAAGGGACAGATTTCTCAAAGGCTCAGACCCATATCTGCCAGCCCCTTTATAATGGGTTTGCATGGCAGGGTTTTAATAGCAAAGGGGAGGGAGCTACAGGAGTGGCTTTATGAGAATATGCCAAAAGCTTCCCCTGTATCCAATAGAGTGAATGCCAGTCGACTCTAAGATGGACCTTCTGCTGGTCAAGGCCAAGCCAATTGGCAATGATGATAGCACCTCTGAGATAGCATATTTAAGAAGGGGGAAAAACTGCTGCACAACAGCAGCTGGGGGAGAGATGGATGAGAATATGGAGAGGACCAACACTGCAGACACAAAGGTCAGTGAAGGAGTGGGAGGAGGTGCTCCAGGTGCTGGAGCTGAGATTCCCCTATAGCCTGTGTAGGTCTACGGTGGAGCAGAGATCCACCTACAGCTCATGCAGGACCCCATGCTGGAGCAGGTGGATGCCTGAAGAAGGGTGTGAGCCTGTGTGCAGCCTGTGCTAGAGCAGAGTCCTGATAGGACCTGTGACTGTGGAGAGAGGAGCCCACGTTGAAGCAGGTTTGCTGGCAGGACTTGTGACTGCGGGGGATCGATGCTGGATCAGCCTGTTCCTGAAGGACTGCACCTGTAGAAGGGATTCACCCTGGAGCAGTTCCTGAAGAATTGCAGCCTGTGGGAAGGACTCACATTAGAGAAGTTTGTGGAGGACTGTTTTCTATGGGTGGGACCCCATGCTGGAGCAGTGGAAGAGTGTGAGGAGGAAGGAGTGGCAGAGATAATGTGTGATGAATGTCATTACTGTAATCCCATTCCCCATCCCCTGGTGCTGTTTGGAGGGAGGAGGTAGAGAAATATGGAGTGAAGTTGAACCCTGGAAGAAGGGAGGGGATGAGGGAAGTTGTTTTAAGATTTGTTTATAATTTCTCATTATCCTACTTTGATTTGATTGGTAATAAATTAATTTTCCCAAGTTGAAAAGGAAAGTCCTCCTTAATTCTGTATTCTATGGTATAGCCACCCACCTAGTAGATGAAGGGAAGGAGGTAGATGTAGCTTTTCTGGATTTTAGTAAGGCTTTCAATATTGTCCCTCATAGTTGTCCAACTGTGGGAGGAGTAGTACACAGTGCACTGGGTGAAGAACTGGCTGAAGGGCAGTATAGAAATGCGCTGGGGAGCTGCTTCACTGGCTAGCTTGCTCCCTGGCTTCTATATGAGAGAGGCTTGGTGGTTCTGAACCTCAGGCTGAAGCGTGGTCGACGGCATGGAAGAAAGAGTGGACTCTCGCTTGGTTTTAGCTGGTTTTATTTCTCCCGGGTACCTCCCATGAGCAGATGGACAGTGCAGGGAGGGAGAGAGAGTCCCGGAGCCCAACGCAAGAGTGTCCGGCAGCCCCCTGTGCTCTTCTTTAAGTACAGGGGGGGTATCTTGGACAGAAGAGAACTTGGAAACAATGGCAGGGGAGGGGGGTGTGTGACCCAGTAAGAACTTAACAGAACAATGGAAGAAGGTGGTACCAGGGTACCTTGTCAAATCCTAGGGCTTTTTCCCCAGAATCTTCTAGATCTTACAAGGTGATTGACAAAGGAAACACCATCAGGGGGTTTGGGATAGGGGGGTAGGAACAAACCATTGCAAACATATAACGAAATATACAGAACATTGGAAAACCCAAATCACGCACTGCAACAGGTCAGGGCTCAAAGGGTTGTAGTGAATGCGGCTACATCTGGCTATTGACTGGTCACCAGTGGCATTCTTCAGGGCTCAATTCTACAGCCAGTCTTCTTCAATATATTTACTGATGATCTGGATTCAGGAGTTTAATGCACCCTTAGTACATTTGCGGAGGATGTCAAACTCAGAGCTGCTGTTGACTCTCTTGAGGGAGACAAGAGGCCTTGCAGAGGGATCTAGATAGATTGGAGCACTGGGCTCCAATTAATGGGATGATTAATGATTAATGGGATGAAATTTAACAAGGCAAAATGCCAGGTTCTGCATCTAGGACAGAGTAACACTGGGCACAAGTATAGATTGGGAGAGGCTGGAGAGCAGCCCTGCAGAAAGGGATCTGAGGCTGCTGGTTGGCAGTAGGCTCAGTATGAGTCAGCAGTGAGCCCTGGCAGCCAAGAGGCCAAACTATGTTTTGGGGTGCATCAAACATAGCATAACAAGCTGGTGATGATCCTGCTGCATTCAGTGCTGATGTGGCCTCACCTTGAGTACTGTGTGCAGTTCTGAGCCTAACCATTTAAGGAGGGTGTAAAGGTCCTTGAATGCATCCAGAGAAGGACAACAAGGCTGATGAAGGGGCTGGAAGGAATGTCTTATGAAGAGCAGCTGAGGACTTTGGGTTTTTCTCATTTGGAAAGGAGGCTGAGGTGTGACCACATGGCACTCTATAGCTCCCTGAGGAGGGAAGTGGAGAGGGAGGTGCTGAGCTCTTCTCCCTGGTATACAGTGATAGGATGCATGGAAATGGTTCCAAGCTGCATGAGGGGAGGTTTAAATTGGACATTAGGAAGCATTTCTTTAACCAGAGGGTGGTCAAACACTGGAACAGGCATCTTAGACAGGTGGTTGATACCCCATGATTGTCAGTGTTTAAGAGACATTTGGACACTGCACTTAATATCATGCTTTAACTTGGTCAGCCCTGAACTGGCCATGCAGTTGAACCAGATAAATTCAGAGAGTAGGTATAGAAGGAAGAAGAGAGATTCAATTTGTCCAGAGTTCCTGGGGGGCTGCAAAGAAGAAATGAGCTGCAGAAGTTCTCCCAGACACTGGAACAGGTTTCCCAGAGAAGATGCCCCATCCCTGGAAGTGTTCAAAGCCTGAACAAAGTCACACCATCACTGAGTACTGCTGTGCTGGACATACTGGAATTTCATTATGATATGGAGTTCAAGGCAGCAAAATGGTACCACCATCGACATTGCTAGCACATTTTTCTGCATCCCTTTGGCAGCAGAGTGCAGGCCACAGTTTTATTTCACCTGATGTGGCATCCAGTACACCTGGAACCAACTGTCCCAGGGATGGAAACACAGGCCCACTATTTGCCAGAACATTTGCAATACACTCATGACATCATTGCGTGGGGACACAGCAGAGGATGTTTTTGAGAAAGGGGAGAAGATAATCCAAATCCTCCTGAAGGCCAGTTTTGCAATAGAGCAAAGTAAGGTCAAGCGACCTGCCCAGGATATTCAGATTTTAGGAGTAAAATCGCAAGATGGAAGCTATCATGGTTTAACATAGCTTGATTTTTAGTTAAAGAGAAAATCCATCAGTTACGGAAGTGATTCTCTGTGAGGACTTCAAACAGCTTCCTCCGGACCCAGCAGAACCAGTCAGCTGGCTAGTTTTGAATATTGACACCCTGTTAAACTACTTAAGAAAGTTGAATATGCCTCTGTGAAATCACATTTAAAAACTAACAAACCCCAGGAAAAAGTCTCTTGCTTCTGGCTTTTGAACAGGTAACTGGACGCTGGCCAGGCCAGGCTCCGCTCCGCTCCACCACGCAGCCCGCACAGCCTGGTGGGGCCGGCCAAGCCTTGCTCTGCTGCAGTGCTGGCCAGGCCAGGCCCCACTCCACCGTGCGGCCTGGCCAGTTCAGCCTGCAGTGTGGCTCGGCTGAGATTCTGCCACCGCTGAGTTCCAACCAGGGCCAGAAAGCCAGGCTGGCTCCAGGTCGGCTTCAGGTAGAGCCAAGCTGGCCTCTGTTCTGGCCACAAGCTGCCAACCCATCCTGCCAGCACTGCAGGAAAATCACGCAGCTAAGAACAGAGGCAACTCTGCAGCCAACCCTGCACAGAAAGCAGCCCCGTGACTGGAATTGACCACAGCAGGGGCTGGATAACAGCGATGTAGCTAGAGCGGCTGCCACCCAGCAGAGATTACATGACCATCCGCAGGCCTGGGCGAGATATTAACTCTTTCAGTGCACAGATGAAACTTGCAGACATCAATCCTCTCTCAACTGAGAGAAAAAGAAAGGGTGAAGATATGTAAAAAAAACAACATGGAGACACTGAGGTCAGTGAAGAAGGAGTCAAATCCCAGATGGGAGGAGAATGAGGAGATGCCTTAGTCTTGGGCTGAAATTTTCTTGTAAGGCTATGGTGAAGATACAATTCATACATCAGACTGTTGGTTTTTTTTCCCCTGTAGCTCATGGAATGCATTGGGGGGTGTAGCGGTCTAACCACAGCCATGAGCAGAGGCATCAGTGTTGAAGCAAGCAGATGTTGAAGTAGCTATGATCCAATGAGAAGCTTGAACAGAGAGAAATGAGAGATGAGAGAGATGAGAGAGATAGCCCCAGGGATGGGAGACGAAAACCTCTGTTCCCAGAGATAAAAGAGAACTTTTGTTTCTACATTAGAACAGCTCATCCTTAAAATGGCACCCCAATAAGCTGAAATGACCCATGGTGGTAGTTGCAGGAAGACTACCAAACTATGTGAGGGACTTCATGATTGCAGATTTCTGGGCGGCTGCTATTTGTGAAAATTAATACCATGAGAGAACTGTTTCTTGTGGAAAAGTCTCCATGGCATACCAGGAGACATCTAGGACAGATAGAATCCACAGTTATGGACTAAATGAACTCAACAGACATCTTGGAGGGATGGCCATTGACTATGGAAATGATACTCATTCTTGTGCATATATATATATGTATGTATATAGTTGAAAGGTATAGGATCTGGGCATGAATAGATGACATAGAATAAGGGGTAGAAAATGTCCTGGTTCTGGCCAGGAGAGGGTTAATTTTTGCAGTAGCCCAGAAGGGGCATGGTCAGGACACAGAGGTTGTTCTATAGCACCTCACATCATTGCCCAGGGATGGGTGGGAGTGGGGGAGTCCCTTGTGGTCAATAGGCATGGTGGAGGGAGTGGTCAGGTAATGCCCATTCTAAGCACTCATGTGTGAATTGTTTGCCTGTCTTGTACACTTTATTACTGATATTGTAGTTGTTCACTGTTATTTTTTTTTATTTTGCTGCTTTTTCCAGTAAATTGTTCTTATCTCACCCCATGCTCTTTACCTTTTGTCTCTCCAATTCTCCTCTCCAGCCTGCCACAAGGGAGGGAGAAGTGAGTCAGCAGTGAGTGGTTTGGAGTTTCAGTGAGAACACTAAATTGGAGAATACCATTCCTAAACCACAACAGAATGTGTTTAATGTTACAAGATGTAGCTCTTAATATCCTGATACACCAAAGTTTGCAATCATTCACTCTTTATTTAATTCATGCTGCTTTGAACCATCCCTTTGATGCACAAATTTAAGAATTTCATGAGTTTTTGCAGCAGAAGCTTTGAAATATAGACTTGACTTCATACATAGAATTGGTGTCTCTCACAGCTTCAAAAGCTCAGTAAAACTGAGATTAGATGCCAATAGTAAGTAAAGCAAGTTTATCTTTTTTCTCTCTTGGGTACTGCTGTCTTTTTGACAGCCTGTGACTGTCTCAATGGTACTACAGGAAGCTGAAGACTTCCTGAAGCTGAAAATTTCAGTGTTTTTTTATAAGGATTAAAAATACAATTTTAGATACATGAAACCTGTGAGGCTATTCAGGGACTTGGAAAAAGCATGTTGATATCCTAAAATAAGTAGAAGTGAGCATCTCTCAAGGAACTGTATGGTTATGTACATGACAAAAATAACTTTCTGAACACAAATTTCCTGTATATGTTAACTTTCATGTAGTTGAGTTTTCAATTTGGGATGAGTGATTAGAAATACTTTAATCTCTCTAACATGGAAAATAGTTTGGTCAACTGGAAACTGTCATCAATATAGCATATTAGTCTGCCTTAATATCACAGTTACACTGCCTCTTTCAGTAGCAGATGCTTGGGGAAGAGCATAGGCAGCAGGTATGTTTAGTATCATGCTTCCTCTGGTAGACCCTGTCTAAAGGTGGGAAACAGCAGTTCAAGGACTTCATAAGTTTGAGGTTAAATCTAGATAGCATTTGAGTAAATGATGGACTTTGTGAATTTAAGGAGTCCTACATTGAATATATTTATGCTTTTCACTTGCAACAATATTTTCTAGTAACCAGTATGCAATACAAAACAATATATTAGTGTTATGCTGTATTCCTTCTTGCTTGCAACCTCCAGATTCATTGGTCTTGTCCTCGTTCACCTGGAAAGTTGTTTGAGACCTTAAACTGCCCCTTCTAGGTTAGGAGAACCCTACAATAAGAAAATGAAACAGGTACAGCAGAGTTCTGTTCTAGCCCCATCTTGTTTAGCCCATCCTCATATACTTGAGGGACACAGTAGATAATGGTCAGAAAAATAAAATTAAGTTAGCTTGAAACTGCCTTTGGGATTTGTTTGCTTGAATACGAAAATAAGCAGGAACTCTATTCATGTTAATATATGGCAAGATAGAAGTAAGGAATGAACAGAAAATACCTTTTATTAAAGGAACAGAAGTGACTTCCACTGTGTTTTTCAGAACATCTAAAAAAGCAGTGTTTTCAAGAACTGAGTAAATATAACCTAGTTGTGCTCTGCTACATGGAACCGCATATCAACCTGTGGAGGTGGATGAGCCCCCCAGGCCCTTGCCCTGGAGGGATGTACCTTGAATGGAATGTGATAAGCTCATCTCAACCCCCTCCCTGGGAGAGAGGACCTAGATGAGGCTGTTCTCTCTCAGGTCAGAACAAGGCACCCATAATGCTTTCATATATACCTTTCCAACCCATTAGTTCTTCCCCTTTGGTACCACCCCTGCTTTACCCCATAAATACCCAGAGTCTACCCTGCTTGGGCAGGGAGCTGCTGTCCCTGGCCACCCCTTCAAGAATAATAAAAGCTACCCTGTGGAACTGCTACATGGTGCTTCTATCTCTCTGTTCCCTGAGTCGGCCTGGGATAACCTCACAAGGCAGAGCTGAAACCACTGCTAAGAACTGATTCACTTGCAGCCCCTGGCTACACCTTGCCGAGGCTGCCCGGTGGCAGGAGACTGCCCAAGACCCCCAGAAAGTCTGTCTCTAGCAAGACCTCTCTCTCTGGGAAGATTTGCAGCTATCCGGTTCAGACTACAGACCCCACAGCCACTCACATCAACCAAAGGTCTTGAAGAGCAAAACCATGGAGTGTTGATATTCATGACATGTTGCCCCTCAGGACAGACTTGGCTACCCTGCAGGAAGTGGGGTAAATACTGCAGTATAAAAGTTAGTGTTTTGACATATCTGATCATAGACTAGAAATATTTGTCTATGGACACACAGAAACAAGAACCAGTGAATTACTTCATAATTTCTTACTCTAATATTTAAAAACTGAAAACATATACAAGACAAATAAACTGGATCATATTTCCCTTAAAATTTCAATTTTAGGTTTCAGTTGATACTTAATGTAAAATTTTGTGCATGCATTCTTAAAAGCTAAATTCTTTATGTTAATTCTTAAAAGATATTAGTTATTGTAATCTTTTAAACTTTTAAAGAGTTTGTTCTGCTTCATTCTGCTTGTCCCTGAAACTTGGACTGCCCCTAAGGCCACTGAGTTGTGAGAACAGCTTTCATACCTCTTATGCTTTGTGTCTTGAATCGTGCGTTGCTGTTGGGTTATTACTACTACAAATACTTGTTTCTTGTGAATCTTGGTACAATATTGTGCATTCTATAGTAATTGCTTTTAAAATAATATGATGCTCATTCTAGATTGGAGTGGTGGAATTGAGTTATGAAAGTCGACAGCTGGACTCAAGGCTGACATGGGGGAAATCAGGTGCTGAAGTCAGAGGAGACAGAACAAGGTAAGGAAGGAAAGCAAGCATTTAGAGATTATTTTCAGCACTGTTATTTAATTAAAATGTGGTAGGTATCTCTTATGGACTGTATGGAATACAACATGGGATTAAACTTGTTTGACTAAGAAATAGTGTTTCAGAAAATACCAAGTATGTATTCTGGTTCACTTCTAAATATCAAATATATGCTAAGCATGCGCACAGGTATTTCCTTTCCCATATGAAATTCCAGTGGAACTGTTAGACATAAATTTGATTTCATTTACTCAGGCATACAGTATCTACTTGGAACACAAGCAATTTGCAAATATTTCAGTATACAGTTTGACTTTTGCAACTGAAAAATGTATGGTGAAGAAAGCTATCTCAGCTGCCTATTAGTCTTTTAGCAAAGTATAAGTAAGAAAAAGTGGAAATTCAAAGCAAGCCTCAACATGATGTAGAGCTTTCCTGGGGAGAGATTACTTGTGAAAACTATAGAACTGTAGTGGTTTGAAAACAAACCAAGTGAGAGGCTCCAAGTCAGAAAATATAATTTAATAAGAAGAAAGAAAAAAAAAAGGTAGAATAAAAATAAATCCAATAATACAAAAGACCACAGACAGAGTCAGAATACAACCTGATCCGGGTGATGAAAGCAGTCCAGATGAGGTGGTCTTCCTGAAGCAGTGATCCTGTAAAAAGGTCTGGTAGCTCCAGTCCTCTGGGAAATCCAGTGGCTAAGGGCTGCCCGAATCCCAGATTATATCCAGGTGAGAATGCCTGGCTCCTCCCCCCTGGGCGGAGCATCTCACAATGGGATGGTGAGTGATGCAGAAGAGTCTTGATGGCCCATTAGCAAGTGATTGCTCCTGGAGGCAGTTATCTATGGGTCATACAGTAAGGCATCTGATGGGCCATTAACAGAAGATAGTCCAGGGGGAGGGGTCTGGGAAACACTGCTCCAACAATTGGATTCAACAGTTCATGAAGATGGTGATAGAATACTTTTGCATATTCTATACTGCAACCCAGGACAAGAACAATATTAAAATATCCTGTATTCTCACACTTTCTGCTGTCAGCCTTGAAAGAATGTATGTTTCAGCCAGTGCTCTTGAAACCTTAGAAATTATAATTGGTTCCTTCATGACTTGAATCTAGTGAACATTGTTTTTCCAGTATGTTTATTAAAAGTCTTGTTTTCCATTGTTGGAATTACTATGAACAAATGGAACCATTACTGTGGGATAAGATAGGCTCAGAGCTTACTCTGATGAGAGTAATGAGCAACATCCAGTACCAATAGGCTTACTTGCATATTTTGCAAAAATTATTTTAAAAATTCCCATTTCTCTGACAAGATCTGAATGCTCTTGATGCTAGCATGCAGGGAATTTTTTTTTCTTTTTGATCATTGTGAAAAATGAGGTTTGCTTTCTTGGTAAGATTTTAAAAGTTTAATAAAAAGACAGTAGGAGACAGAAATAAAGCAAATGATAAAATAATAATAATAATAATAATAATAATAATGGCCAGGTGTTTGACATTCAGTCAAGAGCACACTTACTATCTTGAAACACCCTTTAAATACTTTTTTTCTATTGCCCCAGCCTGTTGCATATTCATAGACCATTATGCATTATTCAAACCTTCCATTGAGTTTAGATGTTCTTTTGCTTGGTTTTAACTTTTGTCTTGTCTTCATGCCATCTTGTAGATTAAATCAAGATATTTTATTTCTCCTTATGGTTCCATCCTGTTGTTTTTACACTCCCTGATAACAGAGACTCAATAAATTCTTCCTTTGGGGTTCTGGTTTCTGTCACTGTTGTCTTCATTTAAATAGGATAATCTACAAATGTGAGGAATCACCTAATTACCTTCACTATTCTCTGAGTTAGTTACATGAATAAAACTATTTTAACATTACATATTTTCGATTTTAATATTATGCTATGGCCTAAGATATATATTTATCACACTATTATTTCTAAGTTTTGTTAACAGCAGAAATAAAAGCTATATTCATACAACAGTTATTCCAACATTATACATATAACTTTCTTTTTAATATTTGCAAAACCCCATCTTTATAATATGCATTTGTAATACTCATTTTCTGCCCACAGTTATCTCCCTGTGGAGTGGGAGGTGAGGAATTGCTGTCAGTTTTATCGAGGACAAAGCAGGAATAATTTGAGATCTTGAAACATGGGATTGGAAACTAGAGGATATTAATCATAGAAATTAGAAGATATTGATTAAAGGATAGGCATTCAGATGGTGTGTATTGATGCTCTTTGAAGGAAGAGAGGCCTGTGTGTAAGAACAGCAAGGAGTAATGCAAAGATGCCTGATAAGGGGGGGATGCTTACCAGAACAAAAGACAAGAATACATGACTACCAGAGACACTGAGATAGCAAGGCACCTTGGGTCCCCAGGACCAGATAAACCTGGCCTTAGAGCTTGGACTATGACCAGAGGATCAGTGGGCATGCGCAAGATGGCAAGGTCAGAAGTTCATCTCTGAGGAAGACTATTCTTCTTCATCTCTGAAGACCCCCGAGACGACCACCAGAGACACCTGCGCAGGTACAAAGGACCAATAAGACAATTAGCATACAAAACGGAGAGAGGAGGAGTCAAGGAATGAATATGCATAGGTGTATTGCAAAACTTGATGCATATGTAACATTCTAGAGGTTAAAGGAGAACGGGAGTGAGCAAGGGGCTGCACATGCCTTTGGGAGCTATCCGCATCACGCCCAGCACTGAATAAATCACATACCTACTTTAAAACTCACTTTGTCTCTGAGTTTTAGAGTCTTTCCGCGTGTCAATCTCTCACTTGTCCTAATTTTCAGAATCCTGTTACTATAGCATAACTGCTACTTGACCTTAATGCCCTAAACTTGATGTTGCTTAGCATGTAGTGGCTTTTTTATGCTTCAGTACATGTGAAAGACATGTTTCCCCAGACAGACTTGGGGAATATTTTTTAGCGCCTTTAAATATATTTTGGAGGGAAAGCTGATTGTAGTCCTTGTGTGTTGCAAACTCTGCAGTTGTTCCCTATACTGTGAGAAAAAAACAAGAAAAGGAGGTGAATCTTTCCTTAAAAACAGATTCTTGATTGTGTTGTTTTCCCACTACTGAAGCAGAGAATCTGCAAAGGAGCATGGTGAGTCCTTTCCCTGTCACTTCAGGGCTGTCATAGTGCTATCAACTGAATTTTATTTGACCTAATGAGAAGGATGATGCATTATGAATTAGTATGGTGTGATATGTTGTCAGCCTACAGTTTTGGTATGATTTAGTACTCTGTGTTGTCATTATTGATAATTATGGGGTGTTGCCTACCAGTGTTTACTCTGATAACCTGGAAAAAAATGCAGCACAAAGTAAGCACACAGGTAGGAAGCATCTCTAAGTAAGAACTTCCTAAACCTTCAGCAAACTGGAAGTCTTTGTTTTTATCAGTTCTGAGGCAATCCAAAGTTAATTTTCCTCATTTGCATGGTGTCCTTTGGTGCTGGCAGATAGGAGACTTCCTTTGTTTCTTTCTCTCAAAGAATTTTCTCCCATATGTATTTCTAAGTGGCCACAGCTCAGGGAAGGGGTTACTCTCTCTTTTTACCTGAGGGTTTCTGAGGAGGATGGTAGGAGTTGCTGCCGGGGGGGAATTCTCTGCTGCCGCCAGAGCCCATCCTGGTCCTCTTCTTCTGCCATGGGGTGAGCTTTTGCTTGTGAGAGCAACCACTGAACAGGGACCTTATTTGACGCAATGCTGGAGAAACCCCAGCTAGCTCGCACTCCTCTGCATTGCGCCGAGAGTGGCTGCTCCCGCACCAAATTTGGCTCAGGAAGTGGTAAAGCAGGGCTGCTGAATACTGCAGCAGCGAGGCTGCTCTCAAATGGCAGTTGATTGTGATGTGCCATGGATCAGGGCAAAGAACAGGGAGAGGGTCTCTCATGTACTTCTCAAAGGATTTATTCTCCAAGAGGTGCAGTGTAGTGGTTTTGGTTTGAATCTTGGGTTTTTCGGCCAACGCACTATTTATGTGGTGGCTTTATGTTTGCTGAATTTTGTTTGCCAACTAGGAGATGGGATTTGGGGAGAAAAAGGTGAAAAATGTTCAACTTAAAAGTAAACAGGTAGTTTATTAACATACAGTAAGAAAAAAAAGAAAAGGAAAAAGAAAAGGA
>VZDJ01000426.1:0-76304 GCA_008694505.1 Cyanoderma ruficeps
AGGAGAAGAGAAGAATGTCTCGAATGGACTACTGGTTACAGCCTGTAACCAGTAGGGGGGGTAGTGATAAAAAGGAGTATGACCTAAAGGCTCAATAGCACTTCAAAGCATTTAAACTTAACAGCACCTTAAACCTTAGAGCGCTTAACTTATAACTTAAATGTAACAGTTTAGCATAGGACTCATTTAGGATTTACTATACTACAGAGTCTTGTGTCTGCCTGAAAGATGTCAGACAGAAGATTTTGAGAAACAAAATCTTCTTTGATGCATGATTTAGCACTTCAAGCGAGTTTGGAAACATATTCATATGGAATATCTTCGACTCTGCGCCCTTTTAAAAGTCCTGAGACAATGGTTATTGTCACTGAAAATCTCTTCTCGTTGATGGATTCCAATATGCCTTCATTGCCCCTGTACCCACCATTTAATACCATCACTTTCTTTCCTGGTGCTGGTATCCATTTCTAGATGTGTCTGATCAAGCTTCAGCTTGTGCCCAGAGTCAATCACCCTCACAATTGCAGTGCATTTGTCAATCACTTCCTTAACAGCTACCTTGAGTGGTGGGATTTGGGGGCTGAATGAAGGAGAGACAAGGTGCGGTAGAGGCTGGTCTCACGTTTCACCCCCCCAATTCTATCAAATTGATCTTTATCGTGGCTGTGGTTTTTATCTGTTTCTGTACTCGCTGTAACACGGAAATAAATTTTATTTTTATTATTACAATTTGGCTCACCGTATTTATAACAGTCATGGTCCCACAGCCCCCTCAGCTATGCAGTCTGTGCCATGGAGTGCAGCTGGCACAGTGCAGCACCCACGTCTCCCACAGCCAGTACCTGGGCTTGAGGGAGTGATGCCCTCGAGAGGAAAGCTAATGTCTTTACAAACAATTTGATGGGTGAAGATATGGGGGTGTTGATGTCTTTGAAATGGGTATTAATGTCTCTACTGCAGCAGGTTTGTTGCAGAGCCCAGACAGCTTGGTTCCTGCAACAGACAAGGATGTGCACCACCCAGAAGTTCTGAACTTTGGAGTAAAATAACAGGTTCAAGGGGGGATATGTGGTAGGTGGTTCGGGTAGGCTGTACCTTCCTAATACCTCAGCCAATGGGGAAAGGAAGTGGGCAACATGCGGCTGGGAGTTTAGGATAAAAGGAGGCTGCTCTCTCCGAAACCTTGCCCAAGTGACCTCTCTCCATTTATTCGAATAAAGGTGCAGGACTGCTCTGTCTCCTTTTTGGACATAAATCTCTGGCGTTTGTGGATTTTTCCTGACACCCTGAAGGAATACGTTCCCTGTTAAGCACTAAATCAAGGCATTTCTCACCAGTGGTACTAAACCTGCATGTTTCTTCTTCAAACTTCTCAATCCAATTTTTCTGCTCTTCCAGCCACCCCCCACCCCCCACCAAAATCGCCCTCATCCCCGCCCCTCTCCCATTCCCCCCAGTAGGTTAACATTCATCACTTTATTCTTGGTGCAGTGGCCACGTATTTCCGTCACTCCGGGTCTGGATACCCTCAAGAGATGAGCTGCACAAGAGCCACAACCCACTGCCGATATGCCAGCACCCCGCCATCCCAGGAAAGGGGCACCCGCCGCCTCATCCCGTTTCTATTGCAGCGCAGCTGGGAGAGGCTGAGACGCTGGAGACACCTCCCCACACCCAAAACCATCCCTCTTTCCCCCTCCCAAGTAGAGCGGCCTTGAAGGACCACGGTGCCTTTCCCGGCGGAGCGCCCCTGCCCGTGCTCGCAGCAGCGCCTCTGCAAGCGGCCCATGGCGGTGACTGCGGCCCATACCGCTCCTCCCTGGCAGCCCCCACCGATGGAGTCACCGCTGTCCCGGGAGCTGCTCAAGTCGGAGGACGCGGCTGCCGGCCGGGGGGGATGAGGCTGGGCCGAGTTCGGGTCAGCGCCGCTCGGTCCCGGCCGGCAGGGCCGCGCTGAGCCGGGCTCTGTGGGGCTGCAGTCTCGCTGTGCCGCGCCCGCGGGGACAGCCCGGGGACAGCGCAGCCCCCGCGGCAAAGCCCCGGCCCGCCCGGTGCCCCGTGCCCGCTCCGGAGCGGCGACTCCAGGGGATCCCTCCTGGTGCCCCGTGCTCTCTCCGGAGAGCTGTTTCCAGGGGATCGATCCCTCCCGGTGCCCCGTGCTCGCTCCGGAGCGCTGTTTCCCGGGGATCGATCCCTGCCGGTGCCCCGTGCCCGCTCCCGAGCGCTGTATCCCGGGGATCGATCCCTGCCGATGCCCCGTGCCCGCTCCGGAGCGCTGTATCCCGGGGATCGATCCCTCCCGGTGCCCCGTGCCCGCTCCGGAGCGCTGTATCCCGGGGATCGATCCCTCCCGGTGCCCCGTGCCCGCTCCCGAGCGCTGTTTCCCGGGGGTCCCGCCTGCAGCCCGCTGGGAGTGATGCCTGGGGCTATGGCCCCCGCATAAGCTGGAGTGTCGAATAAACCCCCATGGCCAGAGCTAAGAGGGGAGAGCTGCGGATAATCTTACGAGTCTCCTGGAGCTGGGAACGCCGGGCGGTGCGGGGTCGGTCGGGGTTGCCGTCGGTCGGGGTGCAGCACGCTATGTTGGTCTCGTCGGTGGAAGGGTTACTGGGCCCCGTGGTTTTTTGGGCTCTTATAGGGTTCTCCTGCCTGAAAACATTTCTATTAATCATTTCTACTGTCAAACAAAAAGATGTTCTCATGAGAACTCGCTGCACTCCTAGATAAAGGCAAGGCCATGCAGCTGCTGTAATCACCTGCTCTGAGTGGGAGCTGACAACAGACTCCTTGGTACACTTCACTGGACAAATTCATCCTGAGACCAAGGGATGTGTGCAGGATGAAGACCAGGCTGCACCGGCAGTGCAGCACACACCTGAACCTGCCGAGCCAGGACAGCTGCTCTGTGCAATGCTAACTCCTGAATGTTCAGTGGCCTTCACCACTAGGCTGCTTGGAAATGCCTCTATAACATGCTTATGCATTATATTGTTATTTCAGTGCATTCAAAAACAGAGTGTAGCAGCTTTTGATGTATTCTTCAACAAGATATCCAGAGATTAGTATGTTTTCTTTATTTCTGCAATGATTACTACTAGGATTTCTTCTCTGGAAACGTTTGTGTGCCAAGCATTGTAATTTTGACACATTGGACTTGAAAATAAATTAATGCTTAGTTAAACAGCAGATAAATGAATGTTTTGTGCTGTCATAATATTTTTATTAGTTGAAACTACAGCAGTTAGCAAAAACATTCATCAGTTTGCCAGGGAAAATATGTTGACTGGGTTCTGCTTTCATTTCTGTGAGTGTGAGTAAACATTATTACCATGGATCTGTGAGAAGTTTATTTTGCTATGGCTCTTACTGGAACATTAATCTTTAACTTGCCTTTGTTAGGGGAAAGCAGAAAAGATGTGACCCTCTAAAGAGCACTTCATTCCTGGACACTTTTCATAAGTCTTCATGTGTCTGAGATGAGCTGTGATTCTGATGGTCTCTTTAGTTACTTGACAGTCAGAAAGTGTTTCAGTTAAAATAAGAGAAATCAGTATTGTCCTGTATTCACCTAAGCATGCCACGTGAAGCCCTTCTAATTGTTTTTTGTGAGGCACTTGTCTGTGAGTATCTGACTGGGAGAAACACCATGCAAATTCTCGTACCATTTTGCAGGCCTTTTTTCTTGGAAGCAGACAACATATTTTTTAAGTTCCTGGTGTGAAGGGACTGCTAATCTGCATGGAGGATATTTTATTTTATGAATAGTATGATTTGTTCTGGGATTGGTGCATTTGCCAAATAAAATATTAATGTAACACCCTATGTGTGGTGTGTGTTAGCGCTAGCTTATAAAAATGAAATAGCTCCCCATTTCTTTAAGATTGTCTGGACAAAAGCAAATAGGTAAACGATCTCAGAATTTAGAAACAGGAAATTAGACATATGAAAATTTTCCCCAGAAGTGGGGAATCCCATGAATAACATTTAAGGAATATCTGAGTCTTGTGGCCACTCTGTAACCCGTGCATTGTGAATTAACCATGTGGAGTGCAAAATAATAGTTGGAATGGATATGTTCTTAGATATGCAGCAAGGCCTATTGGCTCAGGCAGGATCCAGCCAGGGAAAAGAGCACAGGGATGTTCAGTGTACACAAGGGGGGGGGGGGTACATAGCAAGAATGCAAGCCAAATGTATGCAATCAAATGTATGCAATCTAACAGTAACCTAATTTTTTTATTCTTGGGTGTAATACCTTTTCATTCCCCTTCTCTAATTTGTGTGCTTCTCACCTGAAACATCCTGAAACAGAGATGACATCATTTATCATTGCCCTGGGAAGCATAGTGACAGTTCTATTCTGTTACCTCATTTTCAGACCACAGTTGTGTCACTTCCCATTAATTGTCACTGCCTATGGCAGCCTGGATTAGTTCTGCCAGGGAAATTTACAGTATTAGGGGTTGTGACGCTTCTCCCTTTCCAGGCACCTTCTTCTCTTGTCACCTGCACTGCCCCTGGACAGATGGTCATCAGTGAAGAGAAGCCTGGTTCCAGCCAGGTCAAGCACAGAATCACCTCAGCATCTGCTCACAAATCAGCTTTGGGAAGTGATAAGCTTTCGGGATAGAAAATTTATTTTTTCCCATATAGCTTTATATTTATGTATGTGTTTTTCCCTCCCTCCCCTCCTTTCTAGCATTGTTGCAATGGCTAGCATCACTTCATCTGCTCATTTCCTGCTGTCATGAACACTTATAGATGCTGTTCCCAGAACAATACTTTCTCTGAACTATTAATAAAAGAGTCTAGATTTTCTAAAGTGATAGCAATACTTTTTTTGGCAGAACAGGAGCCTGTGAGGAGAGCAGTCTTGCTTGAGGGGAACATGGGAGCAGAGCTGCCCTCAGTGGGGGAACAAGCCTGGATTTGGGGTGACCCTCATGCAGGTTGTGCCTCTGCTATGGGTCCTGGGTAAGGGGCTTATCAGCAGCCCCAAATATTCCATGCGGTGATCCTGGTGCAGCCAGGGAATCTCACCAGGAGGCACAGCTCCAGAGAAGGCCACAGACACACCAGGAACAGGTACATGCACAGCCAGAGCTTCCACAAGGCTCCCAGGCAGACAGCATTGGAGATCCCAGGTGAGGAACCATCAGGGAATTAAAACCTGTTAGTGCCTGACAGAAATGTCTTTCTCTGCATGTTTTTTGTACATCTCCAGTCCTTTGCACCTCTTATCCATCTCCTGGTGCTCTGGTCATCTCATTGTGTGGAAGATTGTCTCTGGGGTGCCTCCTGGATTTGGGCAACAAGTTCCAGCTGAGATCAATCCCTGGTGCAATGCTGGGTGTATTTTGATGCAGGGGCTGCTACCAAAAGTTGTTAGGAGCCACCCTCCAAATGGTTTTGCTGCCTCTCCCAGAAAAGTTTCAACACACCATTAATTCCAGAGGAAACTGGTAGTTTAGTTATGGTCAGAGATGCCCCCTTGTCCCTCTGCCCATGGGCCAAGATTTTAATCATCTACACTCTGGAAGAAATAGCATGTAAGTTAATATTGTGTATGATTCTAAAGCAGGTGCTTCAAACGCCTTGTGTCTGCAGATCATTTTTGGGTATCCATTCTAGCCAGCTGGGTCAGGCAGTGTCCCTGTGTTGATGTGGCCAGGCAGCCCAGGATATCCACAGATATTATATATATATATAAAATGTTCACTGGTGATTTAGTTACATACATGCAATTCTCCCCAGGGTGATAGGGTGATTTTCATCTAAGATGAAGATTTAACCTTTAATTTTTTTTTAGGTTTTGTGCTGTTTCCTGACTTGCCGTGGTAATGTTAGGTAAGGGAAAAAGCTTCTATCCATGCAGAGCCTTGACCATGCTTTAAAAGAATAGGCTAAAACAACCAGCTTTTGTGTCTCTCTTTCCGAGCCTGTATGTTGGCAGTGGTTCTGACACTAATAGCTTTCGATAGGTAAAACAAATAACATTTGGGTACATTTGGCTTAATAGTTCCCTTAATGTAGTCTTGTCACGGAGCTAAACTTGTTTGTTGATAAATGAAACTATCAGAACTGAGCCAGAGACTTCTTCTGTGAGCTGCTTTATTTTTCTGTCATTTCTTCAGGGCTTTATGATGAACAACTGTAGTGCTTGTTATACATTAAGTTATTTCCTGCTTTTCTGTCACAGGTGCCTTGCCACTGAGAATTTAATTCAGTACACAATTTCTATGTAGTGTTTTAAAACTCTAAAATTTTGTTATTTTGCATGGCTTCTTACTGCAAAAGAGAACACCATGCTCTGTGGTAGTGGTATCTGTGATGTATGACACCATGATATATATATATATACACAGAAAATTCTTTGTATGGATACTTATAAAACTCTGACTTTAGTTTTTCCATAAGTAAGAAGTTGCATTCTAAACCAGGGGATTTAGTAGCATCGTGACTATACTAGATTTACTTTAAATACATTTATACATTTGCTTAACCAATTTATTCTTTTCTTTCCCCTTTTCTTTCCCCTTTTCTTTCCCCTTTTCTTTCCCCTTTTCTTTCCCCTTTTCTTTCCCCTTTTCTCTTTTCCCTTTCTGTGTCATTCATTTTTGTGGTATGCTAAGACCACCTTCTTCTCAGGATTTCAAAATGCTTTAAATGTTTCACAGGCAAAAAGTCATGCTATGATTCATAGTTCTGGAAATGGAGCTTGATCATCCTTGATCATTCCAAGTAAGGAATGGAACCAAGATAATCTTTTATTTTTCTGTGTGACTTTATTTTGACTGTACAGAAGTGGTAAGCCTGTCTCAAGTTACTCTAACTGAGGACTAAATGAAATTAATACAAAAGCTACTGACTATTTGCAGAGATCACAAGAATATTCTGTAGTGACTGTAATTTTCTTGCAGGATCTTTGTGGGCATATTCTTCTTTCCTTTTGACAAATTCATTTTTGACAGATCTATTCTTTCCTTTGTGGGAGTCACCTCTTGCACTCCACAAAACAAGATTTTTCCTGGAATGTTGTCAAGTTTTGCACGGTTTGATGGCTCTGCATGTTTTCCCATCAAATATATCTGTTTGCCAACATGTATCTCTGGATAAATACAATGCTTGTATTTATGATGGCTCTGCATGTTTTCCCATCAAACATATCTGTTTGCCAACATGTGTCTCTGGATAAATACAATGCTTGCACCTGAAAAAGCAGCACTGGCTGATGTGGAATTCAGAGCAAACTGAGAAAAGGTTGCTAGGAAAGGGAAAGTGCTGCTATACTGCTAAGTAGGTGCATAGAAGTATATTTTAAAATCCAAAACTTCAGTTGTTTGTTCCTCCTACCTGGAAGTTGATCCTTCTCCCTGACCTTGATTTCTTACAGTTAAAATACTACATAATGGAGAAATATCATGGGCTATGAGACTTCTGTAAGTGTCATGTGCAACTCAAATCTCATTCTTGCAGAATAGAATGGCCCCAGAAGTAATCCCTTGTGGAAAAAAAAAATGAATAAGAGGTTTAATCACTGGTGTTTTTTAACACACTCAGACCCAGAGTTTACTCAGTAAGATAACTGATCAAGAGAGCTTTGCAGCTAGAGATAAATTCAGGTATAACCATTACTTCTTCAGAACAATGGGCTTAGAAAATCTAGTGGTTTAACTATCATTAATTGGAAATACCTGGTGGCTTGCTTACATGGGCTGTAAATCACTTGTGGAATCTTTGTCTTTAGCATAGACATCCCATTAGAAAAACTGTGTACTCCCACACACAGAATGAAACAAACAGACAAGAAAACCCTACAAAATTTTAAGGCTCTTATTAAAAAAAAAAAATAAATCAATGTCTGACAACTCATAATCCCAACAGCACAAGGCAGGCTGAAAGGAAAATTGCACTTAGCAACTTCATAAAAATATTTAGAATGGTAGAATAGTTTGGGTTAGAAGGGACCTTAAAATTCATCTCTTTCCAACTCCCTGCCATGGGTAGGGACACCTTTTTGCTAGACCACACATCTCAGAGCCCCGTCCAACCTGGCCTTGAGCACTTCCAGAGATGTGGCAGCCGCAGCTTCTGCGGGCAGCCTGTGCCAGGGCCTCCCCAACCTCACAGAGAAGAACTTCCTCCTTATATCTAATCTAAACATACTGTTGTAGGAGTGCCTTACCAATTCCCATATGAATAACAGCAGAGAAGCAGGGACTGTAATTCTGACATGATAAGGACTGAGTATTGTCTGTCTTGAGCCTCTGACCAGTCTGATATACAGGAAAATCACAGATGTTTCTCTGCCATTTGTAGGAAACACATTTTAAGATGAGTCCTTAGGCTGATGTGTAAATAGTATTGAAGTGGAAGAAAGAATGTTGCAAATTCAATGAATGTATCACAAAGCTTTGCAAAACCCCACAAAGTGAACAATTTTTCCTTTTCTGAGCAAGTGTGCCCAGTATACATCTACCCATAAAAATGCTGCACATAAAAAAGCATGATTCTTGCCTTCTGGCCTCTTGCTTTCTGACTGCATATTTCTCCCCCTTTCTCTCCCTCCCTTTCTCTCCCTTTCTTTCCCTTTCTCTCCCTTTCTCTCCCTTTCTCTCTCTCTCTGTTTTCCTCTCTCATCATTTGCAGAGGGAGAAACTCTTCTGCAATGTTTTTTCCGTCAGCCCCTTTTGATGATTCATTTTCATGCAGATGCTATCATTTAACTCTGCTGGTGCATCAGAGGTTGAACTTGATCAAAGTTTTTGGAACATGAATATTTTTTCTAGTAGCACGATGCTGTCAGGATCATTTTCTCCTTTGTCATGTAGTATCTCTGAAAAGGTCAGCATGACCCTATCTTCTGGGCAGAATTCATAAAATCATAAATATGTTCATCTAGTTGTAAAATCAAAATATTTTTTGACAGAAAAATCATGACCTTAACAATCACCTTGTTGGGACCTGAAAATGGGGGCTCATGTAAGAATGAATAGTATGCACATTAACTTTGAAAAATCCACATTTAGAAAACCTCTTTCAAGTTATAAGCAACTTTTGCATTTGTTTTTTGTAATTTTTGGAAAATATTCTTCAGTGAATACAGAATGGCTGTGAATTTACTGGTGGCCAAATGAAGGACCGAGTCAGGAATGTAAGTCAGCACGGTCCTTCTGGCTGCAAGCCACCTTAGTTTACAAAGTCAAGGAACAGATTTCTGCTTTTAAATGATCTGTAATTTTCCTTTCTTTTCAATATATGATTTTTGAAAAAAATACACGGGTGTTACATAGCACATCTTTTGCAACCTGATTCTGAGAGTGCTTACCTAGGTATCACCCTTTAAAATCACCACAAAAAAGCAGTGAAAAACTGGAAAGTGTCCCTTGGTCTTTCACATCCACAAACAAGCCTTTCTCCTCAAAAGTATTTTGACAAATAAATATGCTATTTCTCCACTATTTCCTGTTGGACATTTGCTGTGTTGACACAGCAATCAGTGTTCTTTTCAGTGTAGAGAATAATAAGAGAATTGTGTGGCTTAAAGCAAAAGCAAAACACTTGTTGACTTTGTTGGGCACCCTAAGGCCCTTGCTTAATAATCACATTTTTTCAGAGAAAGAAGTATTCACATTTTATAAGTTTCATCACAGGTTAAAAATGGGTCAATTTAGAAATGTGGTTCACCGCAGCATATATTCACAGAAATATTTTTGAAATAGTTTGTGTTAGAAAATAACCTGCATATCCAGACAGTACTGCTGATAAATGAAATATGCTGATACTATTTCTGAATGTTTGAAAAGTATTAAAAAAACTATATCAATCCAATGATTGCTTATTGCTGACTGTATGGATTGGAGGGTTTCAATTCCAGGTGTATCTCTGGTGAAAAAAGGCTACTCAAAGGTAACTGAAGATCAAACATCATAATAAATAATAAATAATATTATCATTATAATAATACATTCAGTGATGAAAATTTTCTTACTGTCCTGGCTGTCTGAATCCTGCACCAAATGTCAGGGAGGAAAGAGTATGCATGCCACTGTATGGCTATTCAGTTCCAGAATTTTGTTGTGACTAGTATTTTCTTGTCTTTTCCAGCAAATTCATTCGAGTAACAAGCTACAGAAATAATTTTGGAAGTGTTCTTAATCCTTGCACGAGTGTTAAAATGCACGTGTGAGTATGGAAGAAGCTGTTTATAGTCAGAGGTGTCATCAAAAGCTATCGAACATATGTTGCTTGAATGAAAGGTATTTTGTGTTTGAAAAAAAGGAAAGTCCAGTAGTTGATATGAAATGAAAACGACATTGTCAGGTATCATGTATCTCACCTGACATAGAAGTGGTTTGAGTGTTTGGTGCCAATTTTTGATCTCAATAGCACTTCAGGAGGCTCTTGATGGGATGAGCAGCTGTTGTCTTCTCTTTTCTGCCGTGTGACACAGAAGTTTGTTCGAGGTTGGAGCCATTGTGTGAGCAGCAAGGAAATGCCTGCTTGCTAATAAATTCTAAGCTGGTCTAAAAAATCCTCTTCAGTATTTGTAAACCTCTCCCCTTTCTTCTTTTCTGGGGTAGAGAGGAGCCTAGAGTATATCATACTCCAGTATGATGCTGAAGGATTGTGCCATTTTTCCTACCTCCCCCTAAAAGGCTGCAGTCTGGAAAGGGTGTGGAAGATAAAAAATGAGCAGTTATTCTGTGCACTTTGTCTCTTACCTGGATAAAAAGGAGAAGATTGAATCATATGCAGAAATCCACAGGTGTAGGAAAAGTGTGTGGAACATGGAGGTGAGGAAGGACAAGGAGCACCAGTGAGAGCAGGGTTGTAGCTGAGCAAAACTGAATGCAGCATGAACAGGAGAGAAATACAGACCTCTCATCAGAAAAGTAACAGATGCTATTTCTTTATCTGAGCACTAGGTGTTGGGAGAAAACACAGTAGATTTTATCACTTTGTAAATGCCCCAGTGTGAAAGAGAATTAAGCTCCCAAGACAATGAATTCAACAGATTCCATCATGAACTAGGAGAGAGGCTGCACACTTTTCTTTTTTTTCTGGAAGTTAGCGTTGCTTGTTAAATTTCCTTAGTGAACCAAATGAGTCCCTGAAACAAACATACCCCCAAAAAGTATGGAGTGATTTATATGAAGAATAATTGACTAAATTTTTGCTCGAATGGCCTGAGTCATCAGATAAAACTCTGCTGGCATTCCTGTAATGTGTATCCATTTTAGAAGAAATATATACCTCAACATGTGGGATGTGAGTATTTTAGATTTAAGGGACAGATTTGTTCCCTTCCAATTGCCTCAGGCACTTTAGTGAAGGAACTTTTTGCCTTTTCTTAGACTCTTGGCAGGTTTCTTCTGTTCTTTTCCCCAATACAGGGGACATCATGTGCAGAACCATATTCCTGCTAGCACGGAGCCCTTTAGTTCCCATCATTTCTATTTATGTTTGCAGAGGAATGTGTATGCTGGAGCATGGTAGAAATTATTTCCCAACTCTGACTGATTGGAGTGCTAGTTGTTCCACTTTTTGTTTGTTTCCAGAGCTTAGTGTGAATGGATTTTTTTTTGCCGTAGTTAGTTGTTCATGATTAGCACTTTCTATACCCATTGAATGTCTTGTCCAGTTTAACTTTTCTTGCCCTTACTGTGGGTATTCAGGGTATAAAAACAGTATCTTTCTGTTCTCCAGACTGTGTGCTGAAGAATTATATTACCATTCAATTTCAGCTTGTTTTCCTTTTTCTTTTTTCTCCCCTATATTAATTTCTCTTTTCTCTAGCTCACTTAACTTTTCATATGATTGTTCTCTTTTTACTAAGAGCCGCATCTATTAGCATTTCTTTTTCTTCTTCTTTCCCTTCTTTTCCCATGCCTAATGTAAACTCTGAACCTAAATAATATTAGGAGTTATTTTAATTCTTCACATCCCCCAGAAACGATGCACATCACAGTACTGAGGACCCTTCCTAGTGTTTGATTACATTCCCTGAGGCTTTTATTTTTGTTTTGATTATTTCCTGCCTTCTCTCCCCCCAACTCAGCCTTTCTGCTAACTGTGCTGGTTTGTGCTTCTCTGAAACCTATAGCCATCAGATACAAAAATCCCTTGTTGTTTGCCCTGTATTTACTACAGCTTGACTCCTATTAATCAGTTATGTTGATTCTAATTGCTGATATTTCATACAGTGAGTCAGCCTGTTAACCTGTAGCAAATCTATAATTAACTGGATTCTTAGTTCAGAAAGAAAACTTTATAATTCGGTCCGATTAAACAAAAATGGAAGGCTTGGAAGAGTATCTCTGAAGAAGAGAGCCACAGTGATAATAAAGAAGGACTTTTCAACATTCACAACCATCTTAGCAGCTCCCCACGGGGTAGCATCACTCCCTTGATGGCCTGAGCAATGCTGGCTGGTTGTTGAGGTAGTGGCTAATGGAGAAAATAGGAGTTCAGGGACTCTGTAGGCAAGGAAAGAGCTCATGTGTATCTGTGGATTCACAAAGTGCCTTTCCATATGTCTGTATTGCTTTAATCTTGTCAGCCTCGATGGCAGAAGCAGGGAAGATAAGGACTTCCAGATTCGCATGCAGCCCAAGCATTGGTCCAGGATCCTTGAGGTTGGCTCTCCCTTTTCCATGACAAGGGTGTTGAAATATGATAACCAAGGACTGAAGGAGGTGATTCCATGACAAAGGTGTTGAATCATGATGACCAAGGCCTGAAGGAGGTGACCCCATGTGGAACAGTCCATCTCTCAGTGAGAGGGTGAACCTCAGCCCCGTGGCTGGCTCCCATGGGCTGTGTCTGCAGAAGCAGCAAGGACAGTTCCAAGCTGCTCTCCTGGCAGAAGGAAGGAGGCAGAGAGGAGTGTGGGGATCCTTGTGGCCTGCTGGATGAGCCACACACATGCTGAGAGTTAAAGTGTGCTTTACTCTCTGCTTTGTTTTTTTGCCTGGAAGTTTTTTCCAGCCAGAGGGTTCACAGTGTGGAGGCGTCCCTGTCTTTCATGCTATAGCCTACAACACTGCCAGTATCTGAAAATTTCAAGGGAAAGCAGTGAGGAATCAGGCTTCTCAGTTTTTCACATTTTAGGAGTGACCTCAGGAAGAAAACATTTTTTTCCTGCTCTCCAAGTATTTAGCCTTTGTCTTCTCTGTTTTCCAAAAGTTTCATTCCGTAGAAATACACTCCTGCTGACTTGAAGGAGTCACCTATGGGTGTTATTGCAAATGCACACATACATGTATGATGACAGTTTCTGTCTCTGAAACTTATTTTAAGCATTTTAAGCCTTTTTTTTATTGACCCTGTTGCTTATAGAAGTGGCCACTATATTCTGAGGAGGTTTCTGGCACTAAGTGAAGAAACTCTGACTTTTATACAGCGTGAGAGGGAATCTCAGCCCATGAGGAAGGTGCTTCCTCCTTGGCAATGTGTATGCCCTTAGGCTGGGGCTTCCTTTATTTGTGTTGAAAAAGCACAAAACAAATGTACCTCAGGACTGTGACAATGGTATCTTGCTGCCCAACTTGCGGAGCTTTTGTCCTATGCCTAGAGGAGATAGTAGGGTGGATATATTTCCTTAGGAGTTCTCTGTGCATTTTGTCTTTCACTGTGTGTGACCACCTCCTTTCAAGGGCAAACAAACTTGGCTGTCTTCCTGACTCACAGCTGCTTTTATTCCTAAGTTTTCTTTGAAAGAGAGATGAGCAGCTGGAACACTGAGCTTGGACATTGCTGCTCTGCTGGAGAGAAGGGACCTGGGTGAGGGAGGAGTGAAGAACTCTCTGGGCAGCGTGGGGCTGCAGCTCTTACTCAGTCAGTTCTAAGCCATCTGTCAGGTGCAGCCTGGAGCAAGGGTGAGTGTGGGTGGCCATCTGTACCCCATGGCTTGCCAGTGAGGAGCTGGTGATGTGGAGGTAGAAGGGAGGAAGGGGTCAGTTTTGCTAATGGGGAGGTGGTAAGTGCACTGGGTCCCTTCTGCCTTGCCATCAGAAGTGACTTTTCATGTTCTTGTCAGACCACAGGCTCAGAGCAGTCATTCCCTGTCCAGTTCAAGTCAAGCCTCGTTTATGGAAATTTGTGCTGTTCTGTGCTTCACTAGAAAACTGGTATTTTTCCTTTCCTTTGGGTTGTATTTTACTTGTGTATGAATTCAGCTGTGCAATTGTATTCGAGTGTACAGCCAGTCTGGCCACCTCTGTTTTCTTTTGATTCCTTGGGCAGCAGCAACTGCAGAATTCCTGTTCCAGGTGGCACTGATTTATGTATTTCAAGTAACATATTTGTGCTGAGATGCAGGACAGCAGCCGTGGGTCTCTAGAAGGGTTTGGTGGCAAGAGGCTGCAGGGCCAGGAAAGCAGGGGTCATATCAGCAGGAGAAGGCTCTCTTACTTCTCTTACTTCAATATTTGTTGCATATTTGGCATAAATAAGTGCAATGGGAGTGTTGTGTGGCTGCAGCAATAGCCTTTAAAAGCATTGCATTGAAAAGTAAAACCATTCTATAGAAAGTGAGGGAAAACAACAGAGGTTTAAAGAGTGTATAAGTGACTAACACAAGTAGAGGCAATAGAAGAGAGAATGATAATGGGTGACATTGAGTGATAGATCATTAGACAAAATATTCCTGCTTTATCTTATGCTTGTGCACTTGGGCTCTTTTGGGACTGCCTTTGCATTTAAACAGTGCCTGATATGGGGTGTGTGTGACTTTGTTGCTCAGTTTTGCTTTGGAAAGTCTGAAGACTTGTGCAGATTTCGCTATCAGACTTGCTGTTTTGCAAAGAAGAGTTCCACAGTACTCTCACAGTCGAAGCTGGTGGTGATAGCAAAACGTTCCCAATGAAAATGGCTTTATAAGCATACTCACACCACCACTGTAATTTTTATGTCTGCATTCTTGCCTGCTTACAGCCACCGTGAAATACTTAACAGTGTTTACTTATGAGCAGTGTTTAATAGGTTTGAGAGTGAAACACCTTGGAAAAGGATGAGGCAGGTACACAGTTTCTTTAGGTCTTCTCTTCAGCTTATCTTTTTTCAGGTTGAAATGCCAGGCATTTTTCAAACAGATATTTCAGAGAGAGATTTTGAGGCACAGAGTGGCACCCAGCAGGTAAAATAGCAAGTTCACAGTTTGTGGCAACTCCTTTGATGGATATTTTGATTCCAGTGATGAGATATTAAGCAAACTTTGGGGTGAAAAAGAGATTTTATGGGATATGGAAGACTCAAGAAAAACTGATGCCACAGAGATTTATGCTGGTTCTCTAGTTCTTTAATTCTGTAGGAATACAACCCAACAAACTCAAGAGTCTTACTTGGTGAGTGAATATGCATTGGATGCAGATGTCTGGATTAAAAAATTTGTTCAGATCAGTTTTCATTAGAACTGCACCTCATATTATTAAAATCTGATGGATGTATTTGTATGAGGAGGAAGTTCACAGTTATGTTTAGCTTTCTCCTCTCAGCAATTTATAACCTAAGCATTAGTCACCTACCCAATCTCCAGTCCCTTTCAGGAGATATAAATAAACATAGTGTAATACACAAGCAGTAAAATTTATGATCATTGATTGATGCCACTCGTGTCTCTTTCTTGTGATGCTGAATAGAGGGGTAAAGAAAACAATTTCTTTAAACATGCACAATCTTGGTTCTTTTTGTAGATATGTAGCAGCAGTAGGCTAAATCCTGCAGCCTTTACTCAAACTTATTACCTAATGTGATGGCTAAATGAAGAAAGGGAGTTTTTCCCCGCTAGAATGAAACTAGTTCCTGTGTGGAAAACCTGTCCAAACCATATGGTCTTCTTTGAGTCCTGAGAGCCAGACAAAAGTGTTATTTCTTGTCCTGGTGAGTCTCTGAGATGCATTTTGGTCTCAAAAGTGCAAAAGTTAGCTCTAGCAGATATAGACATTCCTTTACCTTAGCTGTTCTCTATTTTCACTCATATCTCTGATGTATTTTCCAGGCTGCTGATTAGGTGCCTCCTGAGTTGCATCATGCTATCCTCCATTTTCCCCTACTTTACCTGCAAGGCCAGTGATCACAATATTAATAAATTATGCTTCTTATCTCACTCTTCCCCATCTCCCAAAGCAGGTAATAACATGTGCCCTGATTTAAAATTCTTTTAATATTCTTAATTTTTTGGCACTAATCATAGAGAATTTTGACAAAAATTTTTTTTCAAAAGAAAAAAAATAATATTAGTTCTGGCAGGAATATTATAGATAATAAAATGTTGGGTTAGTCAGCTGAGGCCCAGCAGAAACTAGGAACTTCAGTGTGTTTTCCCACAAGTGAAATGCAAGGAGGAAATCCCTATTTACCTGAAGCTGCAGAATTTTGTCCTGTGCTGTGTTTACTCACGTGCATGCACACAGATATACACAGAGTATGAATGAAATGGCCTGAATGCCAAGGCTCTTTTGCTGCTGCTGTGCTGCAGAACTCCCACAAATGTCAGGCATGGTCTTGTTAGTGATGCAAGTGATCTGAAATAACTCTGTTTTGGGGTTTTAAATTGACTCAGAAGTTATTTCCTGGTTTCCTTATTCTAGCCAGGTTTTGTAGAAAGAAGCATTTGGAAAATGCTCTAGGGCACAAGGTGGGATTCTTGGAGCTGTCCTGTGCAGGTCCAGAAGTTGGATTTCAGTGATCCTTGTGGGCCCCTTCCAACTCAGGATATCCCACGATTCTGTGATTTGTACCTCATGTCTTGATAGCGATCTTAACATCATTACTACTTTTCTGAAAAATCACATTAGAAATATATACCCTCTAGTTTGTTAAATGAATTATGAAATACCTACCTGAACATGTGGTAGAAGGCTTTTGAAGTAAAGATTTGTTAAGACTGAAAACTTTGATACAAGTCTGAAAGTCTCTGTCACTTTCAGCCAAAAAAAATTTTTAAGCAACAAAAATGTATTCACCCTCTTGTTCAAAATTTTGGTTTTGACTTCAGTGTTGGAAAACTCTTTTGTGCCATGTTGCCTTTTGTGGTCACTAGATGAATCCATGTTGTTCCTGCATAGCTGCTTGAGTTATACATTCAAGTCAGGCTGTTTTTGTGACTGTGTGAAGCTGTGTCTGTGTGCACACTTGGAAAACATCATGTTATCTTTTCCCCGGCTGCTTTTCCTGTCTGTTCTGTTTTCAAGGCAATGTTTAGTTCACTGATCCTTTTCGCCCTTCAAACTTTCCCAAAACAAGAAGGAGAGAGGAAAAAAAGGAGAAAAACCCAGGCTGGAAACTATTAGTGCCTTAAAAAGGAGGAGATTTCTCTGTTATAGGATCACCAGTCCAAGCAGCACTTCCTAGAGGCAACCTGTAACCTCCAACTGTATGGAGGAAGGCATTTGAAGTTTTGGTTCTCTTTTGTTGTACTCTGCAGTGAGAGGGGAGACATCCCTCCTGGTGGGAGTGATCTTTCTGGAAAAGCTCTTGGGAAGTTCCATAGCACAGTCCCTAGTCAGGGTGATCTGGGGTCGTATCTTTGCTGAGGATTCTGGGGTGCAAAATGATGATGAAATTAGGGAATTGCCAGAAGATGACAGGTGGGCCCCCCTGTGCTAAGGTCAGCGTCACAAAAGGGACAGGAAAGTACAGTAAAATTACTGTGTCTGCTGGATTGAGGCCTGAACTCATGCATACCCTTCTAGGGACACAGTGCCTAGTTTTTGTCTCAAAAACTTTTTTTGCAGCATGCTGTTCTGGAAAAAAACCCTGTCTTGACCATCTTCCAGAGTACAGCTTCTTTTCAGGCATTAAGGCTGATCCGGCTGAAAGTGACACACAGGAAGCTGTGTAAGGAGAGGGTTAGGCTGGATATCAGGAAAATGTTCTTCACCCAGAGGGTGGTTGGGCACTGGAACAAGTTCCCCAGGGAAGTGGTCACAGCCCCAAGCCTGACAGAGCTCAAGGAGCATTTGGATAATGCTTCCAAGCACATGGTGGGATTCTTGGGGCTGTTCTCTGCACAGCCAGGAGAGGGACTTTGATGATTCTCGTGGGTCCCTGCCAACTCAGGATATTCCATGATTCTTTGATGCTTAGGGTGTAGTCGATAGAAATCATTCTGCACAGCCATTCATTTGTCTCCAGTGCATGTAAAAAATGTGGAAAATTTGGGGTTTAAATTAAATTTTGTTCACAGCTGTGAGGGGTGATTCACAGAAGTTATATTTGCTGATGTGTGTAATGAAGAGGATCAATACTAGGATGAAACAGAGACTTATTCTGCAGTTGTTCAACTCCAGGTTTAGTAGTTCTGTGCTATGCTAGGCTCACTCAGGGTGTTTGTGTTTACAGAACTGGTACTGAAGTGCTCAAAACCATGTGTGGATTGTGACATTTAGGGACCTGCTGGATTAATAGTTGATGGTCTTAGTCCTTTGCAGCCTAAATGTTTCTAATGTCACTGTGTGGTCATTCTGAATTCAGAAGCAGTGCCTGGAGCCACTGAGGTAATCTTTCCTGTGAAGGTCTGCTTGACCATCTCCTACTGTCTCAGGCTCCTTCAGATTTGTATTTTCTCTGACACAAAGAATACTCTGCTCCACAATCTTAGTTTTCCCTCTCTCCTTCCTGCACCATAGCACAGCAGGCAATATAGAAATAAATAAAAGGCTGCCAGTTGCTTACTGATAATGGAAAACGAATTTATGTATTTTGCAACCTTAGCATTATTTATCCCCTCCTCCAGTTTTATGACCCCTTTCTTTCTTCCTTCTGTAAACCAAACAAATGAACAAATTGCAAAAAATCCTTTTCTCTGTTACATGGCTAGTTTGACATGCAGCACAGGTAGTGAGCTTATTCAAGAATGATATTTAAAAATGCCCCATATCCTGAGAGCTAAGTAGCTCATACTCCTCAGTGCTGGACTGACAACCAATCACAGGGTGCTGGAATTTTAGCACAGTTCCCCTAGTGGAAGCAAGTCCCACTATGACTCCTTCCAAAGGGATTGCTTAATGAATAAGGGCTGATTCTGTTGGGAAAAAAAAAAGGTCTGCCTCTACTGAGAGGGTAAATAATAATAAGCATATTCTGGGTTTATTGCTATTTTATTCCTATTTGAGTGGCACTTCATTTAAAATTGATTCCAACTATTTAAATTTGCATATGTAAGGATTTATTAGTTACAACTCCAATTATTTTGATACCTCCCAGTATGCCAATCCCTTTTGAAAAGCAAAATAATAAATGTCACTAGCTGTTCTGCAGCAGATCTCAGGTTACCTGTGCTGTAATTATTTATATTAAGAATATTGTAAAAGAGCCTATAAGAAGCAGTTCTGTTGTCTCTAATCCAGGATCAAAAAGAGTCTTTTAAGGTGGACAGGAAAAAAGTTGTAATAGTAGGGGCAGATCTATGATTCTTAATTTGAATAATTAAACCTAATTTGTATTTTTAAAAGCATTGCTAGGAAATAGTGACTTTATGGCACGATTGTTACTTAAGTCAGCCCTATTGTTAGGATTAAAGTGCATTTGAATTTGTTCTTTTTATTCAGATGTTTTAGCATTCAAGGAGACAATTTCTTGCACAATGAACAGCGATTTTAACTATTGTTTTATCATCACTGTCTTGTTCTTTAGGGAGCTTTTGATGACGTGACTTTTAGCATTCATGGCATGTATGATTCCTAGTTTGAGACCTTTTTATTAACATTTTGATTTTAAGGTAGGTTTCAGTTCGAGAAATAATTCTTAACTGAATCTAATGAAGGGTAAATAATTTTCATAGCAATTGTAGCTGGAGACCAATTTGTCTAAAGTTTTCAGGAAAACTAGAGAATCCAGATTTTTGTTCCTAAACTGAAGCTTAGTTTAAATGATAGATTTCAGGTCTGAGTGTGCACCTGGTTCTGGAGCTCTACAAAAATATTTTTTGTTTTTCAGCGCTGGACTTTTTCTGAGGGTGGAAAAACAGAGATAACAGCAGGATGACTGGAGCAGAAGTTGTCACATCCCATGGAAAAATTCTGTTTCATGTGACTTCAACCATTATTCTGTGTAGAGCAAGGAGATGTGTCGTTCCTAACCACAGCTTTTTGCTGATTACAGAAGCAATGCAGAGCTGTCCCTTTTCTTTGTGATAATGAACTTAGACAACGAAATTACCTGACCTTGTAACTTGAGACAAAAACTCTACCATACCTGTCAAACTATATTTGTAAATGAGCTTGTTGACTCAAGCCCAGCATAAATCTAGAGACTGAAGATGGTAGTGACTGAAGGTATTTAGTAGTGCATTACAGGAAAAAGGATTTTATTCAGGGTATCATTACATTACCTTCCAAATAGTGAAAGCCATTCAGTAAAATTCAGGCTTTCTAATAATTAATCCCATTGAAGGTAAATGGCAGCTTTGTCAGCCTAGTGTTTAAATAAAATTCTCATCAAGAGACTTATTTGTTTGAAAAATATTTAATTTGTTTAATAGAAATTGAAACTATTGATTCCAAATTTGCTATTCAGTAAAATATATTTTATGTTTCATGAATATTGTGTGCTTTCTTAGTTTTAGCCCAAGCTTTTACAAGTGAAATCAATTTTTTTCCTCAACTCTATTCATCATGAGAAAATATAAATCCTGTCTTTTATGAAGCTGTCATAGTTCCTAAGAAATATTAGACCCTAGGGCCCACTACTCCATTTAAAACATTCTTCGTGTTCCTACAATCTTTTTTTTTAACAATCTTTTTTGCTTGTTTGATGACTTTCACTCTTCCCCTTCTCATTTGGTGAAATTCAATATTATGTCCTTATTCTGTTTTTTTTTTTAAACACAAGTTAATAGAACATATTAAAAAGCATAGGTTTAGTATTTTTATTTTTTTAATGGGAATATGGCCATGTTTATCACATTGTCTATATTTTTAATTTTCCTCTTTTGTATTTTTTGTTTGCTTGCATATTCTCTGAAAGATGTAGGCAATCCAGATGTATTGAAAAAGAACCCAAGCTGTGTAAGGCTCGATTCTCAAATAATATTTACATCCCTGAAGAAGCCGAGAAATACCTACTGGGATTTAAAAAAATGCACAGAGGCACTTATCTTTTTCTCAGATATTCTGAAAATTCTGGTTATGCTGCTTGCAGAGGTGATGAAGCAATGCTTATTAATAATTATTTATTTAATTATTAAATTAATTAATTTATTTTCTTTTTTTTTCCTTTTCAGTCCACTCTTCTCCTGGCTCATTGGCTCAGGATTGTGCTTGTATCCAGGTTTACTGTGGCCAGATCTTTCTCTGAGAGGCCTTAGTGCAGTAAGTAACAGCAGGAGGAAGGGGGGCAGAGCTGTGTTCTCCAGGGAATATTGGTGGGGGAAACAAGTCTCACTGAAAGAAGTTTCTCAAGATGCTCTGGCTGATGAATTAACTAATGGAGTTCAGAGTAAAAGTTGATCTGGAGTCTGAGGTGTTGGTGGTGTGGGCTTTTTTACCAAATTTTTTCCTCTTTGATTTTAGTTTGAACAGTTCATACCAAATGCAGATGAGATTCCTGTCACCTAACTCTAGTTATCTTAAAGTTAAGTGCTCATTTTCAGCTAATTGTCTAGACACTCTCTATCATCAAGGAAGAAAGAGAGGCACTTCAGGAGTGATTAATCCCATCCTAAAATAGATGTCTAAGTTGGGATGAATTGGAAGTAGCTGTCTTCCTCCACCAAACAGCAGGAGAGCACTGACGAGTGGTTAGACAAAGAAGAGCTGAAAACAGGTGGGATGGTGCCCCTCTTCTCTCTCTCAGTGGTTTCACTGATTTAGGACGCGAGTTACGTTTCTCAGTATTTGTGGAATAAATTGACCATGTGAAATAGATGCTGGTATCAAACCCACCAGATTCAAGAGTGCATCAGGCAGAAGTTAATGTGCCCAGTTCCATTGCTCCTGTGCAGCCTGGGCTTTGTTGGGGTTTGTCAAATGGTAGCTGAAAAAACAAAAGCTGGTGCATAAAGCACTGCTCATATTCCAGACTGGGATCAGCCTAGAGATCACCATCCACCCACAGGGAAGACTCCACTTGGTTACTCCTCTGTACAAACAATGTCACAGTGACGCTTCAAAGCTGTCCTCTCACTTTCTCATTTCTTTTCTGAAACGTAAATATTCTAACTGAAAAACAAATTAGGCACACAGTGTGTGTGCAACATAACTCAAAAGTAGCTGGAATGGAAAGCATTTCAAGCTGGCAGAAATATTAGATAAGTTTAATACCATATAAATGGTTTTCTCAATAAAATTCAGAATTAGTAGCCATTAGAACATTAATGAAAGTTGAAACTTTCCTCAATAGAGAGACTAGTTAGTAACACTTTTACAGTAGGAATTGTGTGCAGTAATTTTCATTCCCATGTATTTTTTCATGTATTTTCATGGAATAAGTGCATTTAACATAAAATTTAGCTAAACTGTTTCTATTTTGAGGTGTGCTTTATAACAGAAATAAACCAACTGAAGACAGTTATTAAAGGCAGTTATAAAAGGCAGTTATTATTTCATTTGCTTCTCCAGAACTAAGGTTCTGCTGAATGTTTTTCATAATTGGACAATAATGTTTTTCAGATGACAGTGAACCCTTCACTGAGAAAGTGTGGACAAAACAGTTATTTCAGTGATATTATCAGTTTAAAGGAATTCAAACATTTTTAAGTATGCACTGATTTTTGGGCTGAGACAGGAGAAAATAACACTGGCAGATTCCCACTGAGGTCTGCCCATCCGTGAAATATTTTCCCTGGATTTTGGTAGCAATGTAAGTGTGCCAGTGGAAAAATTTACTGAGTGTCTGTGAAGAATTTTGGTTCTTGAACTGCTCATTGCTTTTTTCTCTTCCCTTTTGTTACTCTAGTTGAAGGAAAGGAATACCCAAGGACTGGAGTTTCTGCTAGATTGTTATCAGAGCTTTATCTTATTAATATTTGAAAACACTTACACTCATTATGCCTACATTTTACTGATCCCATCTTAACATAAGGACTGAAAATCCTTAGAATCCCCTGCTCAGTAGGCACAGAAGTCTGTGCTGCAAGACCACTTTCCCTTGCTTGTTGTATGCTATACTTAAACAGACCAGTCAGTTTAACTGCATAATTGTATGATTATGGTGCAAAATGCAGCATCTTGTCTCATCTAGTAGTTCCTTCAGCTGTGCAAAACAAGATGCTGTAGACGTTTGAAAACCAGAAGATTCTTCTGATTTACTTTCATTAGGGCATAACTTTTGCTAGCATTCTGATATTTGTTGTTCTTTAATTAAGGCCATTTCTTTCTCTTACCAAACTGTGACTATAAAGACATACACATCATGGGTTATCTTTTTCATCCTTTTAATAATAATAATAATAATAATAATGATTAAAAAAAACCTCGTTGCAATTACTTTTCCATTTATTATCACGATGGATTTTTACAAAGGAATTTGACAAGCAGATTTCTGGAGCTCTTGATGGAGTTGAAAGAATAGCCTATGCATGTCATTGCACATGCACAGTGGAGTGATGAACATAAATCACATACCCACACACACACAGAGAAAACAAGGCACTGGTAAGACTGTACAAGTAATAAATGACCGAGAGGTTGTCGATACATTAAAAACTGAGCTTCTAGTGCCGGCAGCCATCTCACCACCCTACAGCTGTGCGTGGTTTTGGGGTTCTCTGCTCAGTAGCCCCTCTGTGTCCCTCTTCCCATACGTGTTGGAGCCCACGTTTGTGGGAGGGTAAACGGCGCCGATGCTGCTGCTGGAGCGCACCAGGAAGTCGGCCAAGCGCTGCGTCACGCACGTGGCCGTGTTGCATTTCCTCTTCTCCAGCTGGTGGCTGCCAAGGTGGGACAAAGAGAGAGAGAGAGCCAAGATTAAGTCAAACGATGAGCAATCGAGCGTGCCACTGCTCATAGTCATTTGAGCTCCGCTGATGTGGGAGTTCTTTGAATATGTGCACAAATACGGGAACGTTAGAATCTTCCCACCACCTACTTTGTGCCTGAAAAAAATTCCTTGTGCCGGGTGCTATTATCAGTTTTAATGATGGGGGTTATTCAAATGCAGAGACCTGAACAGTCATATGTCGTTTTTATTGATATCCTGCACAGCAGCTTATGACACCTAGAAAACCTGTAATGATAGTATAGGTAAGACACTAAGTGAAAACAATGACTAAATGTTTAACTTTCAGCTGAAGTTCTAAATCTATTTAGAGCTCCTGCTGATATCATGAGGATTACTAACAGAATGATGATCACTAACATTTATTTAGTTCTCGTGTTTCCACAGAATCATATCCTGCTCTCACTGAAGTGAGTGGTAAAATTCCAGTCCACACCAAGTGGATTAAACCCTAAGACTCTTTCTCCCATCTGCACCACACATCATGAGAGGCAGCAGGCTTTGCCAGCGTCTGCCAGCTTCAGTCCCACTTAGGATGGTCTTTAGCTCTGTCTCTCTACCACTTAGCTCTGACTAAACAGAAATTTCATCTACTGAGAAACTGCCACATCTTTTTGGAAGCACCAGCAGCTTGAAAGTTCTGTTGTGGTGGGAGAGAATCCTTTACTGAATAATACTTTAAAGAGTGTTCAAGGAGGAATCCATATCTAGAAGAAAAACATTTTATGATCTGAACCAACAGACCATTTAGAGAACTCCATGTAAAACTTATGTACCATGAGGGCTTTTTGTTGTTTTTTTTTTTAATTGCAATAAAATGGTTATCTTGAGAGAGTTTGGGTTTTCAAATTTATTTCTTAGCCTGCTGTGTTCTTCCTTCAGACAGAAATACTTGCTGAGATTGCCTACTGAGTTATTGCTTATTTTCTTGGACTTCTTCATGCTGATATGGCATGAGTTAGACACCAGTTTGTGGCTAAAATTTACTGTGAAGAGCAACAATATCCCAGTTTTAAACTCTGAGCAGTTACCAATATGTTCCTTTGTTTACTGATTATTAAATCTATCATCTAAAATGTCATATAACCTTTTGAAGTTATTTGCACTGATCTAAGAATCCAGTGGAATAGCAGCTGTAAGAGGAATGTTTGTATTTTACTGGTTCTTCATTATTAGATATGCAGCAATATTTAAGCAATTAATATTTTAAATGTGTAATTGCATTAAAAGAAAATTGTTGGATAGGGCTTTATATAACCTCTCATTGACTTTTATGGGTATTTCTATTGGTTTTAAATCCTTAACATACGAGGTTCAGACAGCAACTGGTTCTCATAGAGATCCTGTTTTGTTTGTGGAGGCAGAATTCTCTTTTCCACTAAAGCTACAAAATCAGGCCCTGAAACCCGAAGTTTTAAACTCCAGCCCTTACAGGAAGCCGCTGGGTTTCTGTCTCATGTCTAGCCTGGCTGAACCCACCATCCCTTTTAGCTGTGTGGTCAGTGGCCTTTCAGTGGATATGTGCTGCCAGGAGACAATTCACCCAGTGAGATGTGCTTCTAGGCCCCAGAAAAACAGATAGGGCACACCACACTCAGAAAGGTGATGCCTTGTCTTGGAGTATTACAGTTTTGGTGGGGGTTTTTTGGTTTGTTTTTTGGGTTTTTTTTGGTTTTTTNGGGGAGGGGGTGTTTTTTTTTTTTTAAGTGATAGCTGTAAAAATGTGAGAACTTTATCTCTGTTATAAAAGTACATTTCTGTTTGGAAGGTACAAAAATTGTCATGTAATAGTATTTTTTAAATATATGTTCAAAGACAGAGGAACAGACAACTATATATATATATATACATAAGTATTTACTGAATTAATCCATAACAGGATTGTCATGGAAAGAAATGCACTCAAAAACCTGACAAAACTAGTTGAACTTGAAGGTCTCTTCCAACTTTGATGATTCTGTGAAAAATAGAATAGTTCAATGCTGCTTATCTTTTAGTACAAATTGCAAATAAATCTTGAATTGTTTTTTATTTGTTAAAAAGTTGCCTGAAATTGAATTTATGAATTTATAAATGAGAATATATTTCAGACAAGTGAAATTCTATCAGAACAAATTTCTTATTTTCCTTCTTCCCGTGATTAAATTAATATTTAATTCTGTGATTAAAAATTGCTTAATTACTGAAAGCATTTATGCTATAAAATAATTCCATTCTAGCAGAGCAGTAGCATTACTAAGAAGGGTATGTTTTCTCTTTTTCTCCCCCTTCAGGCTTGGAAATCTGACAAGTTTTTTAAAAAGGAAGGCACGTGCAAAATACACCTTTTTTCTCAAGGTAATAGTATTTGCAGCCTTTGTAGCTAATGAAGTGATAATTGTGTAAAGTAGCGTAAAGTAATTAAATGATTTGCAACTTTGTCCCTGGATTTCACTTTCTACCCTGAATGCTTTGATCTTTATGTTGCAGAAAAGCTGATCTTTATGCTTACAAGAAAGCTGTATTTAGTAGAAGGATATTTTAACCTCTTTTTTTGAGGAAAAAACAGCTGAAATGAAGTGTCTCAAGTAGCAGGGTATCACTGGAACAAAGTTTGCCTCATGATTCAATCTGATATGGCTGGAAGAAACAAGGAAAATCAATACCTTTTTGTCTTGGCTGCTGGTTGTTCTGGCATTTCCTCACTGAGTCCTGAGAGTGTATTCTGTGACATTACAGGCAACATCCATCCTTGTCTCTTGGAAGTACCATCAGATAGATCATCAGCCACAGACAGTAATCTTTGAACAACATTAAAATAGTGAGCTTGAATACCTCTGTTTTTTGTATTATTTGAGACATGAAAGCAAAAGCAACTCATGCAATAATCTGAGCACCTTTTTCACCCTAAAAAGAAATAAACGTGATTATTTGTTACTCACCTCTCAATAGGTGTAGTTTCCAAACAGCTCAGAGTGACAGAAAGTGCAATGAAGAAAACTGACAGCTTTAGGTTGCACATCTTTCCTTCCAAACTTTCTGAAAAGAATAATGATTCCAAACTGAAGGCCAACCCAAGTACTCTTCAGCATATCCTATCCCTGATGCCCATTCTGTCCTAAATCAAGAGCAGCTAGTCTTTTTCACAGGCTAGAACAAGAAAAATGATCCCCTCAAGTCTAGTGACACAATTCAGTTTCAGAAATACAGCTCTCAGCAGTAAAAGCTCATTTTCCATCCAGTAGTTTCAATCCTATCCCTTATCTCTGGTTTGCATTTCCTGACATATCCCGGTCTCAAATTCTGGTCCCCAGCGCAGTTTACTTTAAAGTTGTCTTAGCCTTTTCCTGAAAAATGCTCTTGATTAATAATAGGGGGTATTGTGCTTTTTTTCTAAAGCACATCCGTTGCACTGCAGGCAAAGTAAGGAAAAAAGGGAAATTATTTACCTTTTTGTGGTCACGGATCTAACTGGAGAAGCCAAGAAAGGTCTCTTGGTTAGCAAGAAGTGTGCATGCAACAATTCCACGCTTGCATCTAGCTCTGGAGTATCCTTTTCCCTCTTCCTTCCTGGCAGGTAATACGGCTCTTATATATCCTTGACACCTTTCTCAGCTCTGACATCAGGCAGCACAGAGGGACTGTCGTTAATTCCAATCCCTATAGACAGAGAGTGCCCCAGAGAGGAGCAGAGGCAGGTGGGTCATTATTGCTCTAGCACATCAGTAAATATTCACCCGGTGCATGCAGAATGCCCTCCTGAAGGTGCTGCAATAGCATGCTGCACATCAGAAATGTAGCCTCAATTTTGCAGCTCTGATAAGCTGCTGAGGTAATATTCCCTGTGGGTGTTTTCGAGGGCTAAATAAGGTAACAAAAGTTACAAGGAAAGCCAGAGCAAATGAAACACCAGGCCACTGGTAATTGAAACACAAGAAAAGACATCTCAGAAAAGATGGGAAAGTTAAAGTTGTGGAGGTTTGCTGTAGAATATAGATCAGAAAGAAAAGGAATCTGAAGGGATAAAAGCTGTATGACGAACAAGAAAAGAGTGGAAGTTATTTAAATTGACAGATAGAGTTCTCATTCAGGGTAACACAGTAGAAATCATGTACATTTTTCAGTCAAGTCTAAATGTGAATGAAAATTCTGTCACTATGAATGTAAAATCTCACATTTTACTAACACAGGTGGATTTGTCATGAGTGAAAATTGAGCCAATTAATACATTTCAGAAGGCGAAGACTAAGATTAAAAAGCCAGGAAATGTCAGAATGAAACTACCTGTGCAAATTAATTTCTCTAGTATGCATAGAGTATGGTTCAGGGAAAAATGTACAGCTTTTGACAGACTAAATCCAGTGTTAATGAAATATGCAATTGCAGATTTCCAAGGATACAGATTAGAACAATTTACCTCTGATTTCAGTGGAAATTGGGCAAATCACTTTTCTTTCCCCCCCCTCTGTCTCCTTAAATTCTGAGAGGTACCCCATTGCCTTTGGAAAACAGGTCTTTTAATTATTTATAAAGGTCAAGGTTTGGCACAAAAGCTGAGCGAAAGTTCTCTGTGATAAGAAGTTACCATGTGCATCTTTTCTATCCCCAAGAACATGAATTAGATCAGAACTGCTTCAGTGCCAAGTCCTTTGCCTTAGCTGTAAACCCCCTTCTTTGTTGGTTTAGTCTGTAGTACCAGATTTTCCTTGCAATGGCTCAAGTTCCAGTGTTGGCTCACTTCAAGCATCTCTGCTACTTGAGGTGAATACAGAAGGAATATTTAGCTGGGATAGTAGCTTCTTAACTTGATTACTACAGTCTGCAAATAAGACTCTAGAAAGTGACAAAATGCTCTGTTGGTTGTTGTAGATGTTGCTTTGGGAGTTTTCTGTGTGTTGTAGGATTTTTTTTTTCTTTTTTCTTTTTTTTTTCCTAAGGGGTGCTACTGCTGGATATTTTTCTTTCTGTTTTTAATATGTTTATATTCTTCTTTTCACCAGGTTCCTGTTATTCCCTGTCTGGATGGACAGCCCCAGTGTAAGAGAAGTAAGTACAGTATTTTATCTTCACCATGACAGTAAGTTCCGTGCAACATCTGAAACAAGTTTCTCTCTCCAAAGACTCACTGTAGAATTTGACTATGATGAAATTACATTTTGGTGTTACTTTCACTGTGACAATTTCGCTCCTCTGAAATGAAGGCATGATTAAACTCATTTTACAGAGAAAGTGTTGTGCTGAAAAAAAATTATACAGGTACTCTGGCTGGGGATTGACACCAGCCAACCTTCACTGCTTGGATATTGAACTTGAAAATGCCTTAGTTTGCTTTTTCCTGGGTGGAAAGAGATCCATGTGCCACTGACACTCAGCAGTGGTCTTCATGCTCAGCCTGTGTGAGAGATATTGTTTCAAACCCTGAAAAGCAATGGATAGATCAGTGTGTGTTTAAGATTTAAAAAACCTAAAATAATTACTCAGAATCCCTTCTGTTTTAAGGCATCTGAGTGAGTGGTTTCTGTATCAAACTGGAATCAAGCTATGGGTTGAGAGAAATAAAATGAAATACCAATTTTCAAATAAATATTGATCCCAAATTCTACTTGCAGCTGTCCTGCAAGTAGACTGGGGGGGAAGCCACTAATGCTTTGAGAGAAGAAGAGAAAGGCTGCTTCTTGAGTGCATTGTAGAAATGAAAGTAGGCTCATGATGTCCCAGGAGCATTGCCAGCCTCCTAAGCCACACAGCATCTTGGCAGAGTCAGCAAGAAGTCTATCCAGCAATTAGTCACATGTAAAGTGACTAATTAACAAAAGTAAGGTTTTGCAGCTCCTGTTGCAAGTTCTCTTAAGCAGGAGTAGTGTTCTCCTGCACAAACAGGGATGGAATATTAAATTGTGGAATCTCTTTAACAGCAGAACAATTCATAACTCAAATTTCAAGATGCTGGCACTAAATACTTCGTAGTTCATGCCATTCAGTGGTGGTTGGAACACTGTTTTTACCACTGACAAAGTTCCTTAACCTTGACCTTAGAGAAAACCCTTTATTCCTGTGCATGAACATTGTTATAAGCCTAAGGAAAAAGAAAGTCAAGTGTTCTCATCAAAGAAATCTTTCATCAATTTTATTCTGGGTAGTTACATGGTAATTTTAAATATTGATACTGGTGTTTAAGTCTTTATGCAAAGATTTGTCTAAAGAATTGTGCCTATAAGAGGGTCAGGTGACACCAGAGCTGAGGTTTAAAAACAATCCAGAAGACAAGTTTTCCCAGATCCTGGATTCCTTCTGGAAACTGCCTACACCATGCCTGGAGCTGCAGAATGCTGACCGTGCTCTGCACTGGGATGTGCTGGCAGCAGAGGAACAGGAACCAGCCTTGTCTCAATGTCTGCTGCTTTCCTGTCCAGGGGAGTGGCATTTGTGTCACTAAATGTGAGATGAACAGAGAGGCCACCCTAGTGCCTATTCCTACTGCAGGAGTCTAAACCAGCTTGGATGATCTATGCCTGTTTCTCCTTTTTGCCTACAAAAGCAGCCTTGGGTGACTTGCTCAGGTGCAGATGTTTACACTGTGGGTGTCTAAATGCAAATGAAATTAATTCCATAGGGGTGCTTCAACCCTCTTACGTGCTCAGTGCCTGAGATTAAAGGTTGTCTCCCTCTTTCTCACATTTACCTCTTTCTAGGCTATTCTTGGCACCTGCTGGGCAGCTGGTTCCCACTTTTAATGGCTGCTTTTCAACCTCTGAGTTCTACATTTGCTTAATAATGTTTATAAGACACGTTAAGACTCTTGGTAATGGATGAGTCTCTCCCATTTGTGAGTGTCAGAGCCACATTCCCTGGTGCAGGCACATCCCCAGCTGCTGTGCAGCTGTGTGAGGCAGATGTCTCCAGTAAATTACACTGTTGCCCAGTTACCAGGAACTAGAAGTGTGTCTTAGCTCATGGATTAATTGGCCTGTTGTATCAAAATGGAAAAAGGAAAGGTTTAGTCACTAACTTGCAATGGGATTATTTCAATTTTTTGAATAAAAACAGCAGCAGCATTAACATTCATCAGTGTAAACATTCCCAGTAGTGACACAGAATGGTGCATGTGTCACAGCTTGTGGCTGTTACACGAGTTGAGCACAAAGTTTAATGCAATTGTCTCGTGTTTATAGCATTTTAGTAGCCTTGCATTCCTTTTAATTTAAGCTGCAAACCAAAAGTAAAGCGTAAAAAGGAGGTTTCATTGATAGTATCAGCACCTCTGAAAAAGAGCCAAGTACCCTATATGGCCAAATCTGAAATTAGAGGAGTAAATCAGATTTTCTGCTGTCATTTTAGGTGTCCTAAAATATCCAGGATTGACATTCATGAACCTGGCTATCAGGACACTACTGTAACAACTAAAAACTATATGGAACATCAGAGGGAGCATAAAATCAGTCTAGACAATTATGATTAGGAACCTTGATTGTTCCCTAAATTTTTACATTTGGATGGCAGAGTCTGAAAATTTTGGCTATAATGCTCTCTTCCCAGTGGTTTCTTGCTTGGTGCTGTGTTGTTGAATACCACAATGTTTGTACTTTCTGGTGTGTGTGGAGTTGTAATTTTCTACTGTTAGCACTTAAGGTCTGTGCAAGTGCTTTGTTCAATTAGTGTTTTATCAAATATGCTTTTGCTAGCATAGCTTTCTTTGTTACCCCTGTTGCATGTGAGCCATTTCAGTGCTGATAAAAATAGAGAGAGATGTTCCTGTTGATCCCAAAACTGATGTTAAACTTGAGGAAGAAATATGTAAGAAGCAGCTGAGAGGTAAGAGGTGGAAAGTTAGTAATTTCTCCCCCAGTGGAAAAAAAAAAAAGATGATTCAGAAGTAAACAGTGTCCATCTGTGGAATTGATGAGCAAATGAAAAGAAGTAATTTGGATAGTCAATAGTATTTTAAACCAACTTTTATGACGTATTTTATTACTCAGCTCAGGCCACTGACAGCACAATGATGTGGCCTGAAAGGACTGTTGCTAATGATTGCTCTGAGAATGAGCTCAGCAGTTTGTGCTGAATCAGTGCCTATAGTTGGGAATCCCTCAAGCAGGAGAAATAAACTCCATGTTTTGATCAGAAAAGTCAGAACTGAGAGCCCAGTGGTTGGTGAGTTATAGTTCCTAGTGCCATTCTTACTTACAGTTTATAGAGTTTTAATTGCATCCAACAATTTGCTTTTGAATACAACAGAAGGTTTAAATTTTTGATTTTCTTTTCCCCTGTCTCTCCTGCAACCTGTTTCCAGAAGTAAAAACCAAAAGCAGGACTCCCTATTGCTTACCAGTCTCACTCTCAAGGGCTCTAAACAGTGCTAATGGTAAATATGAATATGGAATAGAAATACTGTTCTTCCTTTCTGGTAAACTAAATCATCCATTGCTCCCTGCTATGCTAAATCTCTTCAGTCACTTTCTATAGCAATTAAATTACAAAAAAGGTATTCAGTTCTCAAAAATATTGCTGGAATGTATAATTGCCACTGCTGCAGGGGGTCTCTGACATATGTTGTATTCCTCTGTAGGTCAAAACAGAACAAAAAGCCTTGCCCAAAGGAAGGGCAGGGTAACTATATTGAATTATAGAATCATGGAATGGCCTAGGCTGGAAGAGACATTAAAAATCATCCAGTTCTAAACCCCTGCCATGGGCAGGGACACCTTCCACTACACCAGGTTGCTCAAAGCCCCATCCAACTTGGCCTTGGGCACTTCCAGGGATGAAGCAGCCACAGCTTCTCTGGGCAACCTGTGCCAGGGCCTCACCACCCTCACAGAAAACAATTTCTTCCTTATATCCCACCTAAACCTACTCTCTGTCAGTTTGAAGCCATTCCCCCGTGTCCTGTCATTCCATACTTTTGTAAACAGTCTCTCTCCATCTTCCTTGTAGGCTCTTGTTGAGGTACTGGAAGGCCTCAATGAGGCCACCCCTAAGCTATTGAATGACAGAATGAAGTCTCCCTAAATGCTCCCCTTAGGGAAAAAAGAGAGGAATTAGGTTTGTGTGGAAGTGCTGTTTCTGATGTAGTGAGTGTAACTGTGAGAACTCTCCACCCCTTCTCCCCCACCCCAGCATCTTTTACAAAGAGCACAGACATCTGTGGAAGATGCAGTGAGACCAGGAACCACACTCCATGCTCCCCAGGCTTATTCCACTGCAGGTGAATCATGGGTAAAGACAAAGGAAATTAAACCAGTCGCCTCTTAGAGAAACTGCTGTTTTTCAAAAGAATTCTACACAAATTCATGTCAGCCCTTCATACCTGATACAGTGCATAAGTTTTAACTAAATTTTCTTTAAAAGTATCCCACTTTTAAAAATCAAATTTTTTTTTTTTCTCTGCAAACTCCTGCAAGAGAATGACAATCTGGCTTTGTCTTGAAACACTCTGAGTCTTTTAGATGATGCTGTCTTGACAGCTCTGCTATTAATAGTGGCATTTTCCCTGCTGTTTAAAAAGGAGTCTTGTGCTGAACTGAGAATCAGTCATGTTCGTAATAATTTTTCACCAAGGGTAGATGCAGTCTACGAGCTTACGTAGGAGAATTTACGTTGACGACACCATGAAACATTAATTAACTTTATTTATGGTGTGTCATCACACATAGCTGCAAAATAAGATAGCCCTTCTTCAAAAAGAAGTGTAGTAGGGCTGAATTTACAGTATGCTTGAATCACTGTATGTGTGAGTGCAAGACCCGACCTTTTCATTCCACTCCGAGATGAGAAAAGACTTTGATAAGCACAAGGAACATGAATAAGTGCAAGAAACTCTCTTTCTACTACAAGAAGTCATTAAAAAAGCATTAGAAATTCAGCATGTACATCTGACAACGTTTAGTGGATTTTTGGTCTGTTTTGGTGGTGTCTTTTACACCAAATATTGCTGTTTCCTTCCACTTAGCAGCAAATGCACTTTTTGCTGAGCTCATCCTTGATAACACAATTCAGGAACGGTGTGAAAAAGTCAGTACTTAAATGTGAGCTCTCACAAATAATTTAGGAGCTACAAGTGACATGGCTGGTCCAAAAAAGATGGTGTTTTTTTGCAATAAATAGTTATTGAGCCAAACACCCAGTGGAAAATTGAAGACAGGGCATTATTGTGAGGGGGGGGGGGAATGAGGCTCTGGAACTTTTCAGTCATTAGCATATTGAAGTAATTTCATATTAACATATATTTTGCCAATGGGTGATAAAATTTCAGTGAGAAAAAGTTGAAAAGTCACCTTATGAAAGCATTTGATTCAGAAAAGAACCTCGTGCAGAGCAGCTAAGAGGCACAGAGTTCAGGACAAGTATCTTTAAAATCCTTAGGTGTTGAATATCTACCGAATATTTAGAATGGGTATCTTGAATTCTGCTCTTGATTTCGGGGTATTTTCTGTTATATAAAATGCTGTCTGCATAGGTAGTCTCTTTTATTATGATTATTTTTCTTGGTTTGCAGGATTCCTACACATTTCCACATTTTCTGGCTAGTGACCATGATTCTAGTGACTGCAGGCTTGATTTTGTTAGTTTGCATGGAGTTCCCATGGGCTGCAAATGGCTCTTTTCATTTTAGAGAGCTATCCCATTCCCACATGCTTATTGGAATTGTGTCCATGCTTAGTGGTATTGTATTTAAAATAAGCAAGTTTGACAATGCCGTATATGATTTCATGTCAACAGAACATTTCATACCACTTCATGTAAACGAGGGGTTAACACAATCTTAATCTGTTTTTTTAGGATGTTGTCATAAGCAGGCATAATCTTCATGGTGTTATGGATCACTACAGCCCACTGCTTTAAGTCAAATATCATCCTGCTGCCTTTTATAATCCTCATAACAATTTGTAGAAGTTAAAAAAGCCACTGTTGAAAGAACCATAGAAGTTATCACCATAGAGGTGAGGGTTTTTTTAATTAGAAACTCTTTAAAGCTACACTGTTATTTGAAGTCAGTACTTTAGTTTTCTCAGCCAAAAGAGGATGTATATTTCATGCAACTTTAACCTTTCTGAGAAAGAGTATCTATTTCAGGGGATGCCATGAAAATTTCCCATGTTTTAAAAATGAGATGTTTGTAGCTAGAAAGCTGTGCTCACAGGTTCATCCTAGCTATGTGTCTGAGTCCCAAAAGATCCTGGATCTTCCACTCAGATGTTTCACAACTTTCAGGACTGAGCTGAGTAAAGTGTACCTGGAAAGGTCAGAAGCATCACCTTTACCCATCTAGCCTGATGATATCTCTGCACACAAAGCATGTTATCACACACCAAAAACCTTGTGGACTTGATGGATAGTGAAAGTGAAATGCTATCAGGTTACATAAACCACTGATTGATGAATCATAGGTAATGTCATTTTTTTTCAGAGGAAAAGACTCCAGAGAGACTTTGAAGCTTTGAACTGCCAGTCAACCTGCAGTACATTCGTTCCTTTAACTTTTCACAAAGTATTTTCCTTGAGACAATTTGCCTCGTTAGTGGAAAGCTGACGACCTGATCACACCACAAATCCCTTTGTACTTTAACTAGGAAGTACTGCCCGAAAGTATATGATTAGCTTTTCAACATTCTGAAAAGCTGTTTTGACAATCGAAACATTTATGTTTTCTAACATTTAAAACCAGAAGTTTGTATAACAGAATGTCTTCCAGACTTGCAGCAAATTTTATGGAGAATAAAGAATTTTATGTCTTCATAAATTTCATAAATTCTAGCAAGACCAGAAGGCATGAATATGCTTTGCCAAAACAAAAGCAAAGCCCCCAAAATCCACACAAGAGCAAATCAATGTGCTAAACTGCTTTCTTGAAGGAGAAACTGGCATCACTGGTTTAAATAAATAACTACTCATGAAACCAGACAGGAATAATGTTTTGCACCTATGCAGTGTTGTCTCCAAGCTATGGGTCTGAATGCATTCTAGAAAAGTTCTTGTGTTACATGGGGAAAAAAATGAGGCAATCATGAATTGAAAGGAATGAGTAGAGCTGTTGGCAGAGTTGAGGACAGAAGGCAGATCTGAATTTTTATCTACCCTGTAGCTGACATGAACTCTGTTGAGGTGAAAGGACATTTTACGGGATGGTCAAAGTAAATCTGAATTCAGACACAAAATGGGCAGAAAGTTTTGTGCCTGTCTGTGTTTCTGCACACACAGGGGTAAACATCCCCCTACTTTTTTTATTAAATGCAGATGGATGCTTTTCTACCTGGTTTGAGTAGATCAAGGTCTTACCTCTGAGTCTCTTCACTAGTCACTACAATGAGACCTTGTGGCTCCTCTTGATTACCTTAGTTTGGTATAAACACTGCTTATATAAATGCATTTTTGATTAATGGAAAATCAGTTAAATTATTGTATCTTTCTTTATTTTGCATCCTTCTTCTCTTTCTTTTGAGAAAGTAGGTTCCCAAATTATCTTGAGCAGGGTTTTTTAATTTTCATTTATGCAGATGCTGGAACCCCTACGAGCAGGTGAGAGGAGTGAAAATATTGTGAAAGAGTCTTTGTTGTGAGGTTCCTATGCTCAGTTCTTCTGGTCTGTTCAAAGGTTGAAGTCTGCAGTGAAGCTTTTGGAGTGTGTATCCGGGTCAGGACACAACCCTGAGAGGCAAATTCTGTGTTGTCCTTGTAAGAAATTCTCCCTGTTAGCCTCCATTTGACTGGTAGGTACATGGCTATTCAGCTATCACAGCTCTGCACCGCCAGAGAAGCAGATCTCAGCAGGTATTTCTGAGAAACAAAATTGTTTTAGACATTGCCCTGAATCCAGCTCTGAACTGACAGGGAAAGCAGTGATGAACCTAGTCTGTGTCATGATATCCTTATCTGGTTTGCCATGCCATGTCCCACGGGATGTGCAGCCCATGGATGCTGTAGTTCTGTGGAGATATAGTTCACATTCCCAGCTTTTCACGGATTGCAACTGCAGTGCTGGGAAAGAGCTACTTGGTTCTTTGTGGTTTCAAGATAATGTGTTGTGTTTAGGGTGAGGGCAGAAATGTCTTCTGTGGTTTTGGTAGGTAAATCATCATGACATATAACATTTAGACTAGGACCAATAATCGTACTCTGCATTTTTCACTGGGAACTTTTACTGCTTTCCATTAGAACATTGTTTATCCATTTGAATTTCCTGTGAGTTTGCACAAGCAGCTGTAAGTGTGTCCTGACCTTAGGCTGGGAGATGCTGGCTGACAGGGTTTTTGTTCCTTGGCCAAGAGGGGTAGATCTAGGATGACATAAAGAGAGATAACCAGGACAGGTGTCAGCTGACCTGATCTTTGTCTGTCTAAAAATTAGTTATCCAGACTAAGCTAAGCTCTAGAGATTTCCAAAGCAAAGGGAAGAAAGAAGCACCTCCAGAAAGGTTCTTCCTCCCACTTATTTTAGACAGCTGTCTTAAAATGGGATAAATTACTCTCTGGAAATATCTGATTTTAATGCCTATTGTGAGACTATGGATGAGGATCTTCAACACAACTCCTTGCTAAGAATAGATTGTACCTGATTCTGTACAAATACTCGATGTTCTCCAGGTATATTCCTCATAATGAAGCATTTGAATGATTAGAGCTACCCCTCAAACAAAACCTCTCCAGACAGGAAGAAATACTTGTGGTCTCTCAGTTTCTCAAACAGAAGGTTGATAATGCAGGAAGTGGTGAACTTAGTGAGAATATAGAATATGGCCTTTAGCTGAAATCCCATGGAGAAGAAGGGAATTCTGTATGCTAAGATGTCAAAGACTCTCTGTAATGTTTTATTACCCATGAATTAATCACAATGAAGAAAAATGCTGAATTCCCTATGTATTGAATTTTACATAAATTTACTGAACAGTAAACTGTGCATTTATGAACATATGATAACTTCACATACCTACTCCTCTCTTCTTGGAGAGGTATTTAATTTGTACCTGTTGCCAATTATAAATCACTTAAACTGCCCCTTAAAATAATTCCGGGGTTAATTTTTCTGCCATGGAGATAAGTATTCAAAGGAAATTTTTAAGTGCCTATCTACAAGGTGGTGTTTATTTGACTGGAAATTTTGATTTTCATTTTTTGTGATTCCTTTGTTGGGTATGAGTCTTCCACCTTACTTGCCTTGAGCTAAAATTATTGTTGAATAAAACAATGTTACAGAGACTGTAGAATTAAACAGTCCTATGTGTGATGTTAGGTAGCCCGGGTTCGTGCCTGAGATGTTTTGGTTTTCTGAAATTATTTTCCCAAGGAATTTTCTGTAAACAAGAGACGTGTTTTGGTAACGGTAAACTTGGTTTACATTTTTTCCTTAAGAGGGACTCCTTCTTGATGTCCCTCTGGTCTGACCAATGTGATTGAAGAGGTTTGTCTTTGTTTCACCAATCAAATTGGTCTGTGTATAATAGTATATAAAGGAGACACATCCCAAAAACAAAAACTCATTTTCAGCCTTCTGAAGTCAGAGTCTTTGTGTTGTTGTAGTGTACAACAGCGTCAGCGTTACTATGTTTTGGGTTTTTTTTAATGTCAGTAAAGTTTATTTAATGGTTTTTTATTTAATTGCCATTAATATAATTAAATCTAATATAATTAAAGAAACCATAAATATTATTAAATTTAATATAGTTAAACTCCAGGACAATGGCTTTTATTTCCCCCTTTTGGTTATGTCAGTGAGCAGTATCCCCACTGCTCGGACCGTAGGTTTTTGGTCTTATTTTGTCAGAGGATTTTTTAATTTCTTAAAAGTGACAGTGAGTAATGAAGAAAATATAAAATGCCAAGAAAACTGTTGAAATACCTTAGGGTATCAATTTAAATAAGAATTTACCTCAGATATTTGTTAGAGGATCAAAGGTGGAAACATACTTTCTGTTTCTTGTTAAGATGCATAAACCAAATGCCAGTACAGGCAGACATCAGGTGTGATTTGGAGACCATTAGGAAGAGAAAACAGAAAGCAGTGCTATAGCTCTAACAAAATATGTATTTTCTGAGGAATTATGAGGCTTTTCACATATTAGAAGCATGTAAAGAGCCTTTTACCTGAGAGTTTGAGAACTGAGAAGATACCAGAAATTCAGAAATTCAGACTTTCATGGATCCCAATCCCACCCTCACCACACGTTTTGCACACAGTATTTAGGATTTTTGGTGTGCGTCAGTAGTTCTTTCTGGGAGGGGGGGCAAACACAAGTGTCTACGAGAGATTTAAGGTCACAGATGAAACACGTCTCAGCACCAAGACTTGAAGGCGTATCTACTGATTCTTAGATGTGATGTCTAATGGACTTAATTGAAGCCAAATTATCTCTTCCTGTCATGTGAACTATTTATGCTTGGTCAAATTACTCTCTGATTTTGTAACATTCAGAAACCAGTAACATAATGTCATTCCTCTCTTCCCTTCTGACCATGTGTCACCCTTTCCTAGAAATCCACCCAGCCTGTAAATTTACACACTTACCTGCACTCCAAAAGTTCCTTTCTTGCTTGTGAGTGCCCTCTGGATGTCTTCAGTGGACAGGAGCATCAGCACTTCATGCTCAGAGACCTGACACAGACTTTTTTTGCAGGGAAGAGAAAGAGATGGGCTTAATTTTTCCCTCTAGGAACTCAGTCCATGTCTGTCACATCTGAGCACTCTAAATCCACAGCTGAAACAATCTGGCAAAAGCACAAGTTTGTCCCCACACTTGGTTAATTTTCAACAATGCAGATTTAAATCAAAGTTCAAGTGTGCCATATCAGTGATTTCTTGCAGAAACCTTTTCAAAACTGTAAGTACTTAATTGTTTTGCCATGAGAATATTTTCCGTTGTCTCAGTCTACTATTAGTGTAATTACATTTGAGTAACAGTTTGAACTGTTCCTAGTAAAACAAGATTTCAAAAAGCTTTTTGCAACCAGAAAAATAAATTAGTTAAAAATCCTGACGCCATAATTGCTTTCTGAATCATTATGTTTTGTGATTTTTAACCCCGTAAAAAAAATAAAGATGTGGCAGTTTATCTATGTGACTAAGCTGAGCTAAATGGAAGATGAATTTTACATTGAAAGTAGCATGTCCTCTTGGGACTTAGGCAAGGCAACTTGCAAAACATTGCACCATCAACTTTAAATCCAGATATTTGGGTGCTTTTTTTCCTTTTTATTAGTTAGCTAGAGTGAAATGTGATTTATATTGCTGGGTTTGTGTGGGACAAATGAGTCTAAAGGGATGTCTCAGTGCTCGCCTGCCTGCTGTGGTCAGATGCCCCAAACAGGCCTGTTTTAGCCCACACAGGAAGGATCTGCTTTGGTTTTAAGCCAGCCCTGTTCTGCCCAGGTTGCAATGGGATGTTGTGTGTCCTGCAGCTGCTTTGAGCTGCCCACACTGGGAGAAATCCTTGTTCACTCTGCAAAGTGGGTGTCTTCTGATCACTGGTCTGCCCTTCTGGCTGCCCCTGGAGATTTAGCCAGACAGTGGGAGAAGACTGGAAGATGAAGTTGTGGTGTCATTGCCAGTTTCCTAGCCTGCCACAAATCTGTCACCAACCCAGTGCAGAAGTGGAGGGAGGAACTGTACTGCCCTCTTCCCTGAAATTTCAGCCAGCATTGCAGCCTTACGAGTGGGATTCAGGTGCAGGTGTTTACATGACAGCCAATAGGTCAGTAAGAACCCGAGGGTAAACTTTTGCATAACTATTTTAATATAACTGTATTTTAATATGGCTATATTTTGGCCTGTTTAATGAGCTAAAGAGGTTTGCAGATGAGTCTGTAGAAGTCTGCAGAAGAGCCCAAGAGAGTAAACAAGGTTCTCAAGAGGATGTACAATGGAGAGCAGGTAGAGGGAGTGGGAGCATACTTGGTTCACCTTTAGGCACAGAAATGGTAATTTAAATTGTCATCTGGACTTAAAGTGTGGTATGAATGCACCTGAGCTGAGTGAGTTATGCACCTGTGTCTTTCTGATAATTTAGGCTGCTAGTCTGTGTTGGCTTCAGTAACATTTGTTGAAGTGTGATCACAAAACATTATAAAGCTGGGGAAAGTAATTTTAAGAAATAGAGCTGGAAATAATAATTCTGTCTACTTTTTAAATTAATTAATAATCTTAATAATCTTCCCAGTAAAAAATTGATTTAAATGCTTTTTTTTTCCGGATCATAATTTATGCTCTGAGGGAAGGTATGAATAATTAAAGGCAAACAATGCTGTTTTGTCTCCTGTAATTGCATGAGGAGCAGTGTGATGTGTCTGATTCCCCAGGTCAAATGGTAACAGGTTGCTGTCTGGTATCCTGAGCACCAGAAGAGAAAACCTGCAATTAGCCAGGTGACGTTCCCTGTGTGTGATAGTGAAATGCAGGGACTGGTACAGTAAAGGAAAGAATCTCTTTGCCAACTCCTAGAAGAGGACAGATATAGGGCACTGCTGTTATACTTTGGTATTGTTGGTGAGCTTCAGGGAAAAGCAGCATTTAGATAAGACATAAATGATTCCCTGGGATATAAATTTTATTTCAAATTGCAAAAAACCAAAAAACCAAAAACCAAAACAAAACAAACCACAAAAAACCCAAAACAAACAACAAAAACAAAGCAAAACCAAAACAAAACAAAACCCAAACAAAACAACTATAAGAGCACAGTTTACTCCTGTGGTTCACAGTTTACTCCTGTGGTTGAACACAGTTTTTGGAAGTACCCGTGAGCAAGGCAGAAATAAAAACTCTGTACCAATGATAGTTAATTGTCTGAGTGCTGTCCACCTACAATTAATGGTAAAGATTTTCCAGGAATGCTGTAATAATGCATTATGCTTTTAAAAACTGGAAGTGAGAAGGTAGCTATGGAAGGAGTTAATGCTTGTGAATTTGCTAGGAATCAAGTGAGTTAGGAAACACATTTGAGAGGATTAACATTGTTGTAGAAATTAATGTTTGAAGAGATTGGCCAGGAGGGTGCTGAGTGGAAGAATTTGAAATGTAATTTGAGTCCTGTTGGTGGGCTTGTCAAGCTTGCTCCCCAGCCCTGGATGTATGAAGTGGAAAACACAGAGCAGAGCAGGTGCTGCAGGGAGGTGTATCCAAGACAAAAAAAGAGGAAATTAACCTGTATCCATCCTGCCTGTCAGGTAGGGCTTTTACCTGCCCTGGTTTTCTTCAGCTTACTCCATCAGGCCTCAGGGAACTGTTGCATACCTTTATTTAATGGAGTCTTTGTGGGAGTCCTTAGAGTGAGACCTGTTTAATTCATTGTGCCAACCCTCAGAGGTGCTGGGGCTTTTACAGGTAAGTATATCCAAGACCCTGGAATGTACCACTCCTTCTTGGAACACATTTTTTGAATATGTGTAAAGTGTTAAGAAAGCAGGCAGCTTAGCATTATGAGACATTCTAATCTTCAAGCTGAGATGGAGATAAGTAAAAGTAGGCAGATGAATAAAGGGGAATATTTTCGAAAATCTTAGGAGGGGAAGGAGAATGGAGTCTGTTTTGTGCCCATTTAGAACCTGAGTTGGTCTGGTGGTTTTGGTTTTATTTTGTTTTCCTTTAATTTTGATGCCAAGAGAATAATGAGAACAATCAAGTTACTTCATTTAGAATAAAATCCATCAGCTTGTAGGCTCTGCTGCAATCCAGTTTGCAATTATTTAAGGAAAACGCTAAAATATCAAATCTCTTAGAAGGAATATAATATTTTTGCAAACATGGGACAAAAACTTTTGTTCTTTTCCCTCATCTTTTTCCACGCTGTAATGGGATGGCTGACAGACTCAGAAACAGACATCAGTATCAATTAAAAAAGGCAACATGAAGGAGCATGAGAAGCCACGTGCAGAGGACAAATTCTGCTGCATTTCCAAGCTGAAGGTACAGCAACATTTTAGTGATTTTGGAGGAGCACACAACTGTAATTACTTGCATTTACACTGTTTTGGTAGAAGTTGCAGCCTAGGCTAAATGAATGCATGAGCTCTTCTTTTTCACCCTTAACGCCCTAAAAAAGTTTGTAAACAACTCTGCTGCTTTTTGCTCTCCCTGAACTTTACACTCTGTGATGTGTTGGAGGTACTTTGATTGTTGCTTTGAACTCCACCACTGACTTTGTGTAATCTCCCCGGTCTACCGTATTTACCCTTCCTTCTTAAAACTGTGCAATGAGCCTTACTCACTGAGATGTGGCAGTAAAAATCGTTGATCTTGATAGTAATTCAAGTTGTCAAGACATGCTAGAAAATCTTGTAAAATAGCTTTTTAAAAATAGTAATTAAAAACCCAAATACATTTCTTTTGCTTTTTAGCTTTTTCAGCATATGTATTTAAAAATAATATTTATTTCATTTCATAAATGCTGTTTATAAAGAAGCCTGAAGTTAAAAGGATTTGAATACTGCTGCACTCGTTAATTTTAACTTTTTAACTGTCAGTTGCTAGTAACTGTCTTGTAAAAAGGACATGTTGTTTACTCCTTTTGGTTGAAATTACTTGTCCTGGCCTCATGACCTCTGCTGAGATGGGAGAGCAGATCCTGGATCGAGTAATTCAGCCAAAGGAAACGATCTCAGCCCTGCAAGCAATTTGTCATTGAGATGAACAGAGGGTGGGAAGGTCCTGCAGGTGGCAACCTTGCAGCAGGCACACGGCTGCCTTGGCTGGGTAAACGGGACTTGGGGTTTCTGAAGACTGTCTTGGTCAATGAGAGAAGGTGAAGAGAAAAGTGGTTTTCTCTTTTTTTTGTTTGTTTGTTTTAAAAGTGTTTGTTTGGTTTTGTTTTGTTTTTTTGTTTGCTTAGTGAAGCCGTAACTCCAGAAAATAATAGATTATGAGATTTACACGCATCAGTGGAATAGAACTGCTCACTTTCTTAACTGGAAGCACACCTTCACTGGGGGGAATAACCATGGAATATCCATAAATATGTAGCTTTGAATTGTTTATGTGTTTTTCTCTTCCCTTCCTAGGTATTTCTGCTGGCACTGTCACTTGCATTCCTTGGGAAAACGATGTCTGGTGCTTACATGAACAGCATGTACACACAGATAGAGAAACAATTTAATATCCCAGCTTCTTTGGTGGGCATCATTAATGGAAGCTTTGAAATTGGTAATCTCGCATTTTAATATTTCTGATTCTTTGAAAATGTAGTATGTGGTCTGAGTGTGTGTTAATGACTCTCATCTGCTCTCAGTTACTGTATGTGACAAGAGTGGCCAACTCTGTCATTCTTTTGAGCTGATATGTAACCATTTTATGTCTTGGAAATGAATAGGACCACTTGAATGGGAAAATTTAGGTTTAAAAACCGGTTCAGGTAATTTCTGCACTAGCACAAGATATGACAGAGCAACTAAAAAATAGAACTAGTTCATGAGATGTGTATTGAATCTTTCTGAAGAAAAAAAAACCCTATGTAAAAGGAACTTTGTTTGAATTTAAGGTCATATTTAGCATTTTGCAATTCCTTTAATTAAAATTGCTTGGAGTGGGCTGTGAATCCTTACCTAAACTCAATAATATTTTAAGATTTCGTGCCTGTACAACTGTATCTGCAAAGAAATTTTCCAGTTCTACTTTCAGTGCCCCTTACCTTGCCTGTCAGTAAGTTTTATTGTCCAGTGATAAATTTAAATGTATATCTTTAAGTCAAGTCACTGGTTCAATACAGCCTGTTTAGAATTTTTACAGGAAAAAAGACATTATTTTCTTTCAGAGCATGACGCTCATCGCTCAGAGACATGATTTTGTTCTTCTGACAAAAAGATCACAAAATTAGTAGGTGTGCAATTACTAAATTGCTATTTTTATAGGGCCTGATTCATAACACGAAACTTGATTCTTTTCTTAGTTGCATAGCAATAAATGGAGAAAATCAACTGATTCTAAGTGAAAGTGGAGGGGAGGAAAATGAAGATTTTTAGTACATTTTTGTTTTTAAATGGCACTAGGTATAAAACCCTGTATTTTTTATTCTTAAACAATAATTGAAGTTAATATTAAATTATTATTCCTTTTTTTTGAATGATTGCCCTCTTGTGTTTATTATTTTCACTACAAAAACACTACAGTATACACTTCTGTATTTCCCTACACATTACAAAATAAAGTATCCTAGGGGAACAACTTCCTAAACCAGCTATTATTCTGCAGACCCTGGGCCTGATCTCTATGCAAAGTAATGGGAATTTTCTTCTCTATCAAGGTGCACTCAAAAATTTCTCACTGTGATCTCTTTTCCATTCTGCCTTTTATTCTCATGTTCTTTTCGTGTGATGTAACTCCTCCAAAAAAAGATCATCCACAGCAGGGAATTACTGCACCATGTAGGCAGTTCCCTGTCTAGTGACACTTTTTTACAAGACCAGAAAAGAAACAGAAGTTGGGCTTACAGAATACACTCAAACTTGTGTTGCACTTTCAGAGATCATGGGATGCCTTGGTTTGTGAATTGTGAACCAGGTTCTCTTTGCAGGTAACTTGCTGCTGATAGCATTTGTGAGTTACTTCGGGGCAAAGCTTCACAGACCCAGAATAATTGCTTTGGGCTGCACAATTCTGTCATTTGGATGTCTTTTGATATCACTTCCTCATTTTCTCTTTGGAAGGTGAGTGTTTTGCTTAGCTCACAGCAGTTTCCGTGACCCTTGCTTGCATTAATCCATACATCCTTCCACTGAGCGGGTTGCTTATGGGGAGACACACTGCTGAGCATGGACTCAGTATGATCATTGCAGAGCAGTTTCTTCGGTTTTGCTCCTGAGATGGCTTCAAAAGTCAGTCATCATCTCCTGAGGAGAACCACCCCTCTGATGGCCACCTTCCCTTTCCTTTGCCTTCATCCTTTTGCTCCCCAATTAACAGTGAGTGGGCTGTGATACTGCCACTTTACACTAGCTTTTGTCTGCTTGGAAGAGCAATAGAAGGTGAATTTCAAAGATTTCTTGGTCTGGAACGTGGATGGCAGATCATACCTGTGTTGCCAAGGCCTCTACTGACCATAATGATTCTTCACCTGCTTCTAAATGATTTTTTGCTTGGCTTAAAAAAATAATAATAGAAGCTTGTGTAGGTTTTAATCAGCAATCAGGTAATCTTTGATCCTTCAATCTTCTTGTGTCCAGTGTGGAATGGCTCTGACAGCCTTGGCAGCACCTTCTGTTCCGTTAATGTTTGACATGGATTCCCTTCTTCCTACAGCTGCACACTCTTCTGATAGGTAGCTCCCTTACTCCAGCACAGACAAGTAAGATGGTTCTCATGAATATCTTATTGGCCTGTGCCTGCTTTCCTTTGATTCCAACAGGTATCGTATTGAGAGCAGCATCTCACAACGGGAAAATTTTTCAGTGATGCCTCTATGCCTTGTTAACCAGAACTTGTCCTCTTTGCCTGCAGAGGAACCATCAACAGGTATGACTTTTCCTGTGTCTCAATATTTTTTTTCTGTGTCTATAGTGTCTAAGCAAATGGGCTTTTATTTTTATTAGCAATCACTTCAGGGTTCTGCTTTTGATCAGTACTTTTTGAAAGAAAAGTACTTCTAGAAACTAGAGGTCAGGAAATTTCCTGGTCTTTGTGTTCCTTTGGCCTGTGGCACATTTCTTTCATGCAGTTTTCACATTATCCAGCCAGTTGAATTACCTGGCAGTCCACTTTGGGATAGCACAACACCAGGTTGTTCTCACAAATATTTCTCTTTTTAACTTGCAATCCTATGATACCATGAGGAGGTGGGAAGCATATTTCAGCAATGGGTAAGAGGTATAAGGATGTTTTTATATTGTACCACATAGGAAATAAAAGAATGAGAAATAGAGTGAGAACCAAAATATAGATCTCACTTCCCTCTAAAGAAAATAGTTTAAACTAGGCTAAAACTTATCCATGAGAAACATGTATGTGCACTAGTAACGTGCATGTGAAGGAACTACTGGGAAGTGAAAGGGCTCAGAGGAAACCATTTAATGAACACACCAAAATTCTCATGCTGAGGGTGAGATTAGTCCCCTGGGTGTTTAGCTCCCTCAAAGGGAAGTATTCAGTCTGAACCATCCCTTTAGACTCCCTTGATAGCTGGGCAAAGGAGACCACAGAGCTCTTGCAGAGCTGTAAGGGGCAAGAGAACAGACAACGGGGATTCCAGGATTATGAAGTCTCCCCAGGACAGACATTCGGGCTCTGTACTGTAGGGTGGATCAGATTCCCTCTTGGGTGTGCCTTCTGACTGCTGGAAATTTAGGTGATTGCTGGATGGTAAAATTAGGTGACCTGAACCTCACGGTTTATTGTTAAACTTTGTGGTGGAGTTCCATCAGGGTGTGCTGAAGCTGGATCACAGCGCTGTAACACTGCCTGAGTGCAGGGGCATCAAACCATGGCGTTGTGCTGTAGTTTTCTGTGTCCCCATTTAGTGATGGATGCAGCTTCCAAGCTTTCCAAGACTGAATGTCAGTTAGGATATTAATCTTTTTGTCTTTGCAAGGAGTCATGGAATGAGCACACCTAACATCACTTGGAATTAGCCTTTCACTTGAAGATTTCAGATACTGTATTTTACTATTTTATAAATGCAAAAATAAAGACACAGAAAGGTAAATAATTTTCATTGAAATGATGTGCAGCCACTCAATATGCACATTAGAACCCACAGATCCTCAAGCCTATGAATATGCTTGGGTAAGATGATTGCTTCCCTATTAGTCTACGGACAAGCAAGACTGTGGTATTCATATATATGAGTCCATTTCCTGCGTGAAGCAAAAACGGCTGAGTTTGACCACATCTGAATGTGGATTGCTTCACCTGCGTTTTCTGGCAGCAATCTGACATTGAAACAAGAGAATCCAGGTTTTGTTGCTGTGGTCAGTAATGCCTTCACTCAGAAAGGCAGCAGTTGTTGCTAACAAATCTGGTTTTCATTTGTTAATGAGTTTGCACTGAGAAATCTCATCATGACAAAATGAAAGAGAGCAGTGGAATCTGAAGCGGACCATGGGATGAAGAAATCCCAGTTCAAGGAGAGAAAGGCAGTAAAAAGGTATTGTGACCAGTTATTTATCTTCTTTTCTTTTTTTAATAGGAAAGGCCTACCCACCAAAGCTTAAGCTATTGGTCAGCTCTTTGTCTCTAGGTTTTCATTAATAGTTGGGACTAAAATATTCATTCTGACTTTTTGTTTTATCCACAGAATGTGAAATAGAGCCTGGGTCCTTGCTGTGGATATTTGTGATGGCTGGAAACATCGTGAGAGGAATGGGGGAAACTCCCATCATGCCTTTAGGGATTTCCTATTTGGAGGATTTTGCCAAAGCAGAGAACTCACCTTTCTACCTGGGTAAATCTACCCTGTTGTGATAACTCCCCTCCTCCAAACACATACATATAAGCAAAAACAAAAGAAAGGATTATTATGATGCCCTTCAGTCCAACCAAGGAAGACAGAAAACAGTAATTAATGCCTTATCAAAATAACGATATTGTAGAACTTGTAATTTAACCAGGGAGAAACTTGTTGGAATGAGGCCATTTTTAGGTGCAAATGCTTTTCCAGTAGAGCTATCCTAACCAGAAATTCCAAGAAGTTAATTATGCCTGAGTTCTAATTTATAATGTTTTCTCTTTTTCCTACTCTAGCATGTCTACATACAGCCACTGTAATCGGCCCCTTCCTTGGCTTGTTGTTGGCTTCATTCTGTGCAGAGCTGTTTGTTGACATCGGATCAGTAGGTGCAGGTAATGGGTGAACATACGAAACCTTATTTTTAAGTCTATAGTTGGTGTATTTTTCAGAACTAAAAAATGTTTCCTTGCCAATATTTGATAATCCTACCTGAGTTCGTTGGTGTTTCTTTCAGAATGGAAGATCTGCATAAAATATTCAATTCATATATAAACAAATCAATCTGCTTGTAATTATTTGATAAAGAGTTGTGTCGTCTGGCTTAACAGAGGAAAGGACTAGAATTAATTTAATACAAGCCACTGAAATTTGCCAGAAAATTAGCAACATTAGAACAGAAGACTGGAGAATACTCTCCTTCATGAGCCTCATTTTAAGAATCATTAAAATTCTTAAATTTATTTGAAATTAAAATGCTTTCACGTCAGAGACGACTAGGAAAGCACAAAATGACAGCAAAGGATGTTTCTGAAGTGATCCAAGATGTCTGTTTTTGTGTTTTATTGTAGATGAGATAACTATAACAGCTACTGATGCCCGCTGGGTTGGAGCATGGTGGCTGGGCATTTTGATCTGTGCACTGCTGAATCTTCTCGTGGGAATACCATTTTGGTTTTTGCCCAAGTCACTCGTGAAGGAAGGTGAAAGCAATGAACCTGAGGAGGCAAGTGAGAAAAGTGTAGCACCATTGCAAGAAAACGATAAAAATGAAACCAAACAGACCATGTATGAAATTGCTAAAGGCAAGTTTTATTTTATTTCCTTCTTACTTTAGTCTTGAGGTGTGGACTCTGTGTGCTTGTGTAATTAAAGATGGGCCCAAGATGTGCGATGCCTACTCTGTTTTGATGTCTCTGTAGTTCAAAGGGTTTGTGCAGGAATTTAGAATGGCTCCTTGCAGAGAAAGAAAGCTGATTTCATAGATCTAGGATCCGGACTCCTTCCTTTTCCTCTCCTGCATTTCAGCTGTATGTAGATATTTTCTTCCCATGAGAGGGTTAAAACACTGAAATCTGCTCAGGAATATTACAACTCTGTGAGCAGTGGATGAGTTGCAGATATTGGTTGCTTGCACCCCTCATTCACTGTGCAGAAAAGCAGAAACCCAACATAAATCTTGTGCATTTCTTGACTCCAACTGAAAGCCCTAAAAGAGAATTGACAGATGTTAAAGTGTCTCAGAAACATTTAATTACTGTTGAACAAGGATGTATTCGACTCACATTTATTCATGTTACCACTGGCAGCTTTCACATCCACAGTCTCTCAAATCTATGTATCTGTAGGAGATTATTTTTTTACTTTGTTATTTGAAGGAAACTTCCTTCCTACATTTCCTGGTTGGAAATGTAAGTGAATAAACTATGTCAAAGGCTATGATTTTCAGAGTAGTCTCCTGATCCTGTCCTGCTCAGAGCCCTCTGACAGGACCTTCATTTTCAGAAAGTAAGTGCCATGTGGCAGCTCCCTCTCTGGGCTGTTTCCATGTGGGTCCTGCAAATTCACCACACTCAGAGTCAGTGCTTAGGTCTTGGCTGACATTGCAACTTCATTTTGACAAACAGAGCCTCTCTTCTGTCACGTAGCCTTAAGTGAATCCATGAATAAAACACTCTTCTAGTGAGGAAAGGTTCCCAGCTCAGATGTGGGTCCTTAGTGCTCCAGAGTCCCTTCAGAATTTATGTTTTCATGGGCAATTCCCTCCCTGTGCTGATGTGAATCTTCACTCCTTTTCAATATACTGAATGTAGAACCTTTTCATTTCCCCGGATAGTTGTGGTTGCAAGGGACTTCTGGAGGTCACCTGGTACAACCCCTGTTCAACCACTTGTAGCCTATTGACCAGGACATATTCAGGCAACTTTTTAACCATCAGGGCCTTCAAGTCAAAACTTGACTTTTTTTATAGTTAAAAATAACCTAAAAAAATTTTAATTTAATAACAACAAAATTTCCTCAAGAAACTCTGATTAAAAATGTCAGTGCATCTGTAAATAATGCCGCCTATTTATAGTGTTTCGAATATTTGACTAATTTTTGAAAGGTTTGCATACAGATCTTCTAATAAGGTTGCCTCTGAAAGATATACACCCACCCTAAGTGGTGCCCACTTTCAGTGAGGCCCAGTCATTGTTTTGTAGACGCTCATATTTATCTGCAGGGTTTCTTGACAATAGCTCAGCACATTGATTAACAGAGAACATTGGACAAAGGGGAATTGTGTTGGGTTTTTTTTTATGGTTCAAATCCTGACTTAATGGGCATTACGCGGAGAAAAGACCTGTGTAAATTAGTTTCTCAGATGCTTACTTGGCTGAAAACATGGTTGATAACAGATTTTGGGAGGATGGTGGGAATAACTGTGGTCACAGCTCTCTTCAGGCCTCTTCTGCCACAGCAGCAAAACCCAAAATCAGAGTTCACATCTGTGGGGGCAGCTTCTCACAGCTGTATAGTGCATTTGCAGCCCTTTGTGTGCCACGTGCAGGACAGAGGTTTTGACGAATGTTCTAGGGGCATGAGAGGAGAGAAAAGGGAGGGGAGATGCAGCAGTAGCTGCTGCTTCTGTGATTTATTATTTTTTAATAAGCAACAGCTGCACTGTGGTGTGTGTGTGTGGATATCTTTGGGTAGAGGAGAAATATTGGGGAACCTTGGGCTAAGCAGAGCACAAGATTTAGCCTGATCCAGTTCAGGGCCATTTCTGTTCCCCTCTTTCCACTGCAGCCACGCTGTTTTCATAAAACATCACACTAACTCATGGCATTATTTCATTCCAGATTTCATCCCCTTCCTCAAGGCTCTGCTTCATAACCCCGTGTACATGTTATTTATATGCATAACTGTGTTACAGTTCAGTGCCTTTGATGGCATGATATCCTTCATGCCCAAATATCTGGAACAGCAGTTTGGAAAGTCTGCATCAGATGCTATCTTTTTAATTGGTATGTTTGTATTTTTCTTTGCTCTGTTCTATCAATTAGTGACGTCTCTATTCAAATTATCTTAATTTTTATATATATACATATGTTCATGTGTATTTACATATACATAGTTAGGTTAAATGCTTCTACAGGTGAGGGATAGCACATTACAAAGCATTTCTAAATGTCAATGTATTTCCTGCTAAACATCTAATTTTTTCTGTGCAGAATTTTATAATCTAATCCCCATATTTTGAATCAGCTCAGAAAATTCAGCTGACATGAAACTGAGGCATGTGATGTTTGTGTAAAACCACTTCCAACATGTCTTTCAGTCAGAATTTGCTTCTTTTAAGTATCAATCAGCAAAGAAGTGTGAGAGCACGTTCAGTAATCTCATCTCAAAGCTGAAAGTCTGTTCCTCCTTTCTGTCATGCTCAGAGTGCATTAGGATGTGTTGTAATGAAGACGTGCACTAGCTTATCTTTCTGTTGAGTTTCTCAGTCAGCTGGAGAGGCTGGATTGAAACCAAATCGTTTTCTTTCCTTCTTTTTTTTTTTTGAGTTGAGCCTAGAGAGTAACTCTGGATTGAGATTTTCCAATTAATAATTTTAGTCCTACCCTGTAGCTCTCTCCCCAGGCAGTTCTCACCTGCTGTTGACTTTGCCAGAGGTTTTGGGTGTGAAAGGAAATTAGCAGAGACCCATTTCTGACTGCAGTTAAATTATTCAGTCACAGACACTCTTTGAGTCTTTGCCAAACACAACCTTCCCTTACAGCAGCTGTAGTAGCTTATAGTAGAGTAGCTTTGATGGTCTCCTCTATTTTAACATGGAAGTTTCACTTGTTTAAATAGGTGTTTACAACTTGCCAGTTCTATGCGTTGGGTATTTTTCTGGCGGCTTATTCATGAAGAAATTCAAGATAAATGTCTATCAGGCTGCGAGCATAGCATTTTGGGTATCTTTACTGGAATACCTTCTCTACTTTGCTGCCTTTTGGACTGTCTGTGATACCTCACCAGTTGCTGGTCTAACAGTTTCCTATCAAGGGTACGTTCTTTGGGACTCGAGAGGACTTGAGGACAGGATGCTTTTCTTGTCAAGGATCAGCCAGGAGCTCCATTTCAGTTCCCTATTCTAAATTCTCAAGGCTTTTTGCTTGCATTAGACAGCAGGTGTGTTACCCCTGTTTCAAACAACGAAAGTGTATTAAAGAAGATATCCATGTCAAGACTCATGCAATTGCATGTCCATATTAATTCTTTTACTAATACAATTGGTAAAGTCTGCAGGTGAAAATAAAAATTGTTGATGAAATCAGGCATACATGAGTGCAATTTCAGAATATTAGAGGAAAAAAAATCCCCTTCCTGATCTTACACTGGTTTACTCGAATTTGATTACTATCAAGTTATCAGAGGATATTTTATCTGTAGTTTCTTGATTTGAAGCCTGCCATTGATCTTTGGGAATCATAGAATGGCTTGAGTCGGAATGGATCATAAAGATCCTCTATTTCCAACCTCCCTGCCATAGGCAGGGACACCTGCCACCAGACTAGGTTGTGTTGTGTGTCTGTAAAATGGACATGGAGGTGTAGATGCAACACCTAGAGAATCAAGAACATACATGCCATAGATGAGAAAAATGCTGTAGGGTATGCATACCTAATTTGTAATACATTAGAATTTATTGTCCTATAGAAAGAGAGAAAGGCATGACTTCAGGGTAGGAGCCTGTGGGACTGGGTCCTGATTCAATAGAGCTAGAATGGAATCTTAAGCATTGAAAAGGGTTACTGTGGGTATCTCATTATTGAAATATTTATCCATCTTCTAAATGTGTTTCAGAATAGAGCAAGTTTCATATGTAGAAAATACTCTACTGGCTGGCTGCAACATGGATTGTGATTGCCCACTTAAAACATGGGACCCTGTTTGTGGGAACAACGGAATCACTTACGTGTCACCTTGTCTTGCTGGGTGTAAATCCTCAAGAGGAACTGGAAGAAGTGTGGTAAAGCATAAATTTTACTGTACTGTAGCTATGAAATATAGTAGGTGACAAATACTTATAACCAGTATAGGGTAGCAAATATCCATGCATGTCCATTTAATTGAATACATAAGGTGAAAGATTTGAACAAATTCATTGAGTAGCCCCAGAAATTTCAAACTGAATATGATAATCAGTTAAAGTTTAAATTAAAAAATAAAATGAAGAAGAATTCTCTAGTAAGAACTAAAGGAGTCTCAAGTGCTTAACATGGAGTGAGAAATTATTCTGAAGGTGTTGCCTTTTGGAAATCTGAGTGCCCAATAACATTTCAGCCAAAATGAAAGTCTATAACATGGACTTAATAATCTCTTTTATCCTGTAGATTTAAACAAGAAACCAGGCACTATAGAACTTTTATCCCCAAATACAGGGGATGGGTGGACCTGTGCCTGGCAGACTGGGAGAAAGGCCACAGTGCAGTGCTGCCCATGAGCAGCACAAGCTCAGGTGCAGGAGGCAGTGAGATGAGTGCCAACAGTGTGGGTTTGCCACTCAGTCTGTGAGTTTGGACAATCTGTGTGATTAAAATACTCTTTTGACAGGTGTTTGGAAACTGCACCTGTGTTGCAGCCTCAGGGTTTTCATCTCAAAACATTTCTGCAACTCTGGGCCAGTGTGATGGACATGAAAACTGCAACACGATGCTCCATTATTTTTTAATATTGCAGTTAGTCTGCAGCTTTGTTTTTTCCTTAGCAGCCATGCCTGGATACATGGTCTTAATAAGGTACAGTAACATTTTCCTTGTCTTAAGAAATCTACTGCACTTTTTATTCTGAGGTTTTAATTCTCCAGGGAATTAAAAGTTGTTTAGTTTGCATATGGAATGAGGAAGAGGAGAAAAATCTTATTTCTGTGCTGTTAAGGTTTAGTGTCATGTCATCTTTGTAATCTAATGTTGTTTCTGGCTGTCAGCTTTATCTTGAATGAACGCAGGACCACTGAGTCAGGGCACTGGGATATTGGGTGGTGTGTGATACTTGTGTGCTTATCAAGCACAGGAACATGATGTTGATGAAAGAACAACTACCCTGCACTTTGGGTTGGCCTCGGTACAAGCAGATGATACCTTGACTGTAGCTTTTCTTTTTGTGATTTGGCAGTCCTAGATAAGGAAATTTTCGGCAAATATCACCCAGTGAACATAATGAACTCCTTCGACTAATGTTCTTATTAGAATGGTTTGGGCCTAATGTGATGAAGAACTTGATTTAAAAAAAGGGTTAAATACCTCTCGTTAATGCCACATCTACAAATAAGTGTACTGCAATTATCATACAGGTCTCTGAAGCCTGAAGAGAAGTCTTTTGGAGTGGGTATCCATGGGCTGGCTTCAAGAGTATTTGGTAAGAAAATATCTAACAGGCTTCAAAAGAATAGTTAGGGCTGAGCTAGAGTTAGAGAGGGATCACATCAGGGCTATGGCCATGGCACAGGACTCATTGCTTCTGTGGAGTGCCTTTGGACAGGAAGCATTTAGGATTTTTATTTTTTACAGCTCTAAGCAGCATGGCAAAGTAAAGCTGCTTGTAGTTTGCTTTTTTTGCCCTTTTTTTTTTTTCTTTTTATATACTGGGTAATAGGCTGGTATCTTGGTTTCACCCAAGTCAGGATCTAACTACTGTGCATCCACTTATTCTCCTCTCACATCGAATAGGGAGAAGAGTTGGAAAAAAGGTAGAACACACAGGTTAAGAATAGTTTAGTAATGGAAAACAATTAAAATGGTAATAATAATAGGGAAAACAGAGAGAGGAATAAAACAAAAGAATGAAATTTTTTGTTGACCGATACTCATCCCACCCCTGAGCAGCAGTCGGTCTCTCCCTGCCACATCTCTCCACTCTGTGTACTAAGCATGACATTCCAGGGTATGGAATTTCCCTTTGGCCAGTGTGGGTCAGCTGTCCTGGCCATGCTCCCCACTTGTTTCCTGTGCAGCTCCTCACTAACAGAGCACAAGATACGGAAAACTCCTCGATGTCAGCAGTCCTTAGCAGCAACTAAAACATGGGTGTGTTATCAACATTATTCTCATATTAAATCCAAAACACAGCCCCGTACCAGCTGCCAAGAAGAAAATTAACTGTATTCCAGCAGAAACCAGGACATGGGACCGCATCTGCTGCTCTTTGGAAAGCCATTTGGCATTCCTTCCTTGTTTATTGTTTATGTTTATTAAAGGCAGCATTGCCTCTCATTGATGAGAGAAAACGTTGAGTTTTGAATAGGAAGCACAATGCATACTGTAGCATGTGGATATTGTTTAACAGGCAGCAGGGAAGAAAATCTTTGGTTGAGGGTAGTTAGATAAGGAAGAAGAGGGAGCACAAGATATACAGAGAGGGAGGCTCATGCTGGGAGAGGACAGTACAGATGGAGTAGGTGACAAACAGCATTGGCCCTGTGGTGTGTGTGTGCTTCTTCTGATAACCAGAAGAAAATTGCTATTCACAAAGATGTTGCTAATATTCTTTTTAGCTGGAATTCCATCTCCCATTTATTTTGGAGCTTTGATAGATACCACTTGCTTGAAGTGGGGTACTATGACTTGTGGTGGAGAAGGAGCATGTAGGATGTATGATATTGTCACATACAGGTATATTTTCTACTTTGTTTTAATTTCTCCTTCTTACTCTATTACTGCATGCATAGAGATGTGATTTTATCCACTTTATGTCCTCCTGGTAGACAAACTGCTCCAGTGTTAGAGATGTGACATAATTTTCTTTGGCATTGGCTTTATCTGTCAAGTGCAACCTTTAACACAGACATTGGAAAACCCTTTGAACAGAAATGTTCTTGTGCCATAATTTTCACTAACCACCCTCTATGAGAACAAGCCCTAAAAACAGTGAATTATGGTAAAAATACTGAAAAGCAATTAGCTCATGTGGGAAAAATGTTTAATGGGTGACTGCAATATACCTTTGAACAAAAAATAGTTGAAACAGTAATTGAATTTAAAAAGAAGATGTTTATAGATTTGATACAGTTACTCAAGTTGGAAATTGGCCCAGAATACTGCACCTCACATTTTTGTAGTCCTTCAAGGATTGTTGTGGGATTCTTAAAGAAAAATCTTGTGGAACTTGTGGCCTCATACTAATTCCTTGTAATACTGTATTGAGGTTGATTTGGAACAATATTCATATGAATACTTAGAAATTTTAACTAGGTAGTCTGAGCCCTTTCAGGACCCTCTCTTTTCCCTATGGAAAAAGCCATAAGAGTACCACATGCCTGACTTCACTGGCTAAATCGTTTGCCTGAAATTGGGAGATGTAAGAGGCCATTTTTGTGACTGACATATTCTCTGTTCTCACATTCTCATCCTCTGAGATCCAAAAGCATCAGGGCACAAGTTTTAGAGTGGCTCCCCAATCTTCACAAAACGATGTTTGCTGAATAGTTTTGCCCTTTTTTTACAAATGCATATATTTAATGAAACTCATTATTTATTTCAGGTGGCTCTATCTTGGCCTGCCAGCAGTGTTACGTGGAGTGTCCTATGTCCCAAGTACACTAGTTCTCCTCATTTTAAAGAAGAAAGTGAAATCTGAAAAGCAAATCTTAAGTGCCCCAATAGAAATGCAGGATAAAGAACAAGAAGTAGTGAAATAGCATTTCACAGAAGGACGTGTTGGGAAAAAAACATTGCAGTGTAAATATGGGATATATCCTTGTGAAAAATTTTGTACTTTAACTAATGAACACTTGGACAGAGATGAATAGAATTACACATAGTTGTATCCTACTTACATTATAAAAGTATCAGTTTGTAGACACAAGGCATGGGAAAAAGATGTTTGGTGCAAAAGGACAAGGACCAGAAATAAGAAAACTTATGAAATGCCAGGTTTGAGTTGTCTGAGCAAAGGGCTATGAAGCAGAAACACGTGTTCAGTCCTGTTTCACTGAGAATTAGAGAGAATTTTGCATTTGATTCCAAGCTGTGCCAGATTTCATCTTGGAATTCTCACATGGTTTCTGTCTTTCTCTCATTGACTGTAGACATAATCTGTGGCTTCTTTGGGCCCCAGCTTTTCATAAATTTATTTAAAGATATTATTAGTCCTTTCAGGCAGGGATCGCTTGTTATTCTGTATAGTATAGGTGGTCAGTACATTGGAAACCTGGTTTATGACATGATCTGGGTGTTGTGGTAATAATAAATTTAAAAAATACATTTTTAAAAAATGCTGTGTTATGGTGTTGTTTTAAGATTTGCATAGAGCATTGACAAGCAAAGGTCATCAGGATTCACTTCAGTTACCTGCTGCCCTGGGATATCTCAAATATGTAAGGAAAGAACCCCCGTAAATATCTCAGGTAAAGAAAAACCAAAATAAAGTATTATGTTAATATAAGTCATACAAGGTGGCTCTGTGTTTAATGCATCCATGTTTAACATCTAGTTTGGCACTGCCTCATGTCTGGCCCCAGTGCAGAGGACCCTTAGGTCTGTCTGCCAGTGTCCATGCAATAACTTCTTAAGACTTTTTATTACAGGTCCTGGTTATTATTCCCTGCCGCATAAGGCATGGTGGGAGTTTGTGGAACTACCACAGACCAATGCTCCAGTACCTGCAAATATTTGCTACTAATTTATTCTGTATGGCACAGACCTGCTCCTGTTGAAACCTCCTGGGACCTTCTGCAGCCACCAAAAAGTGGGAAGGGTGTTTTGCCACAGTAGCTCATTAGTTTGGTTAAAATCTGATTAGTTCAGTCACAATCTGTTCTCTTCAAGGTGTCTTATTGACATCCTATGTGTGTGTGCTTGGAATATCACACAGAGGATTCTCCCTGCCTTTGTGGAATCAGTGAGAAAAGATCTATTTCCTCCCACAGAGCAGGAAATCACCTCTGGAATTTAAATACAAATTCAAATACAAGTGATCCTTAAAAGTAATTCTTTTAAAAAAGATGTGTCATAGCCCCTGTCTCCCTTTGTATTGGATGATAGAGGTGCAACAAGAGGAAGGGGAATGGACGAAAGGCAGGAACAGAGCAGAACAGAGAATGCAGCTCCCTATTAAACCACAGATATCCCAGAAGCTTTGTGGACATTTGAAGCTGATTTTGAGCATTCTTCTTGCTAGCACGGGGCACTCACTGAAAGCCATCATTCTTCCTTGTGGTTACATTCCTCCGGAGCTGGAGTTAAAAATCCTTTGCAGACATTAAGTCACAGCTTGGTGCCAAGGTAACCTGGGAAACACGAAGTTACAGAGCGCCAGAATTTCACAGCTGTAGGAAACAAAAGGGCTTTGTTAAGTAGGCAAATCTGTGCCACTTAAATAGAGCACTGCCAAAGGGTCAGACCTAGTTAGGTCACTGTGTTTTGAAGTGGAAGGAAGCAGATAGGAATGTTTCCAAGTTTTAAAATTAGCATTTCACCTGGAATGTCTCCAAGTCTTAAATTTAGCATTTCAGTAGATGTATTAAGATTGTGTTTAATTGTTCCAGTTCATCTGCCTGAGAATTTCACAGTGAAAAAGGCCACGTTCCCCAGGGGCTCTGCTGCCCAGATTGTGCATCCAGGTTGGCAGTGCTGGATGGGGGGTGTCTCCTTAGAGAAGTTTCTGGGCATAAACCTGTGGTGGGAACCTTGCTTCTCCACAGCAAAACCAGGATACAGAGAGTGTGGGTTGTGCCAAGGTGATCCTCATAAATCCTGTATGATATGCCATGCCTGGTACCACAGATATTCCCAGGATTGAGTTGGGAGGTTAGAAAATTGGTCTTAAAGCTAGTCCTTCAAATATAAAGCCAAGCTTTGGACTGGATTCCTTCAAGTTTTAACATGCTGACCTCGATTCAGCAAACCATTTAAACATGTGCTTAAAAATGAGGGGCCTTACTGATGTTTATTGCTTACATAGGTGACACTGGACATTTCAAGAGTGAACCCCAAACTGACATTGTTGTGAGCCCCATTTGAATAGAGGTGGGGTACAGAAAATGCTCAGAGGGTATTTATTGTGCTTGAATGTTTGGTCTGGTCCTGGTCTGATGTTTCAAGCACCAAGACCTGTCCCAGCACTGTGGGTAGCACAAGCCACAAGCAGGAATTGGGGCAGTAGAAAGTAACACTGGTGTAAAGTTCATAAAGCAACAGCATATGAATGGCCAAGCTGATGAAGTCCAGTATTAAATTTTAAAAATGGGTGGTAGGTTTATTTTCTGAGTTCCTGAGAGCCCAGCAGGTGGCTTTCACTGTACAACCCCCCATGTGTCTCTGCCAAGTTTCAACCCAGTGAAGAGTGCCCAAGAGCTGAATTTTAAGCCTTAAGCCTGCCAAGTGGGAGGCCGGGTGTTGGTGCCTGGATGTGGACGCTATCAAACACTGAGAAACAAACACTTGAAGTTTTTCAGCCAATGTGATTATCTTGGAGGTATTTTAAAGGTAATGATACGTGAACAGTGCACACAAGTGTTTATCTAGAATTTTTATGTATTTATCTAGCATTTTGTACTCAAGGTCCTTTGTAATGATCCTTGATGTTCCATTGGGGTTTTTTTTGACTGTGATCAGCTGTTGAGCCATAATTTTCAGAGAAATAACAACTCTACAGTCTCACTGAAAAATGTCAACACTTTTTAAACTGCATCTCTATGCATGAGCAGGGTATATGTGGTTTTTTTGTTTGTTTTCACTATTTTCTCTGTATTTTAATTTCATCAGCTACTTAATTGCCAAGTGCCTAAATTTTGCAGTCTTAATTGTCTGGTATAAACTTCATTGTCATCCTGCTGCTTCCAACTTTTAATGCATGATGCATTGGTGCAGAGGATAAACATTTCTGATTATGCATATTGCCCAAGCTGTGATCATTTTTTGGGGGTTTTTTTGGAGTTTGTTTTTTTTTTTTTTTGAGAGAGAAAATGACTCATTTGGGAGGAAAATATGTTACCTGACAAGCTGATTTTAATTAGTGGACAGAAGGGAGATGTGGTGACCAAAGCTGCATCCTTACACTATAATTTGGTTGAGGTCATGTCTGACACTGATATGATGCTGGCTTTGTGTTTGTGACACAAACATATTGTAGTAACATGTGTAGCCTCTGAACACATGAGCACCACAATTTTGGGAAAGTATTACTGGCAGCTTAAGTTTAGTTTCTTTTTCTGTAATTTCATCTGTGGTGGACAGTGGGCTGTTTTTGTAACCTTTCTATCTCAAGCGGAGTTTTAGCAGCTAATTCTTCCCTACAGACTTTTCTCATCCAAGCAAACCGTGGTACCAGAAGCTAATTCGACCTGTGCCTGTGGAGAGGAACACCCTGAGAATCCCTGGGATGGGATTTGGCATGAAAAGAAGCCAAATCACTTTTTAGTTTATGTAAGTCTGGTCATGTGATACAAACTGGATGTAGCCAGCAACAACTTCTTGGCTACTGCTCCATTTTTTATTTTTTTTCCACACAGAATTGTTGTTAGTCTTTTCCTTTCTTAACAAGGCATGAAGTGTTCCCAGTTACGATGCTTGGGATTTTGAACTTTCTTTGTTTGGGACTTTCTCTGAGAATGTAGAAAATTACTTGATAATTTCCCCTCTTATGCTTTGTCCAGGGAATAAAGAGCATACATTTCTTAAATCACAGCAGACTAAAAATCACAGGAAAAAACATAGAGGATCCCTTTGGAAGGTGAAATTTTAGGTATTGCAATGCTTGACTTCTCTTCTAGAAGAGACCATTCTGTAGCTCCAGGCCAGAAGTGTGACATGTGCCTATTAATTTCCAGGAGAGGTACTCAGGGCTTTTGCTCATGTGTGTGACCACGGGGGGCAGCTTGCTGCATCTTACAGCCTGGGCAGAGCAGGAGGAAAGCCCTTACCTGGAGGGCAGAAAGCCCCATTACAGGTGGGAAAGGGTGGTTTAAAATAAGGAGCTCATTACAGAGGTTTTGCTTTTTAAAAGGCCTTGGCCCCCTGTGTTGGTAGAAAGGCTGCCTGGCTTTGTGAGGTCATCACTTAAATGGCTCCGAAACCAGCTTTGGAAAAGCAAACTTCTTATTTGAGGTTAATGAGACACAGAGTGGGCCAGTTCATGCTGTACCTTTGCTGTTACTATTGTTTCAAGGCAGCTGCATGCTGGCTGTACACCATGGTTTTTCCTTCTTCTCAAGAAAACTTTCAGATATAAAGGCACAGTCGCATGCAAAACAAGCTTAAGTTTCTGCAGAAATTTTCAGAATTTAAAAAAATTCCCAAGAGGGCACAAGACTTTTTTTTTTTTNTATGTACATATATGCACGTGGACACAAACAGACAACTTATTTCAGACAAAGGCAACTTTTTTTATGCTCTCCATCAATTTTCCAGCATTTCAATTTAACAGATGCAGTCTACTAAAGGACTTCCCTTATCATGTGGATTCCTTTTCTGTAGAAGCCTGGCATCTGAAATCCCCTCCTGGGTGCTAGAGAAGCTATTTCTAAGTTCAGATATAGGAAAGACGAAGCTATTAGTTGTTTCCAAGTTTCTCTGTTAATTTATCTTGTTATGTTTTTAGGCCAGAAAGGCCTGAGCAGCAGAGGCTGGATTCAGCTATATGCTGTCCTCACAGGGAACTTAAGATCCAGTACAGGATTTTCTTGTGTTAATTAGACAAGTCTATGGAGAGAAGAGGAGAGCTGGTATTTCTCCAAATTTTATTTCTATATGAACATCATGAACTTGGTATTATGCACACACAGAGTCAGACAGTGGTATTGTTAAAAAAAAGAATTACGACTTCAGTAAACACCTGGAGACATGAAGGGTGGTAGGTGTGGGAGAGCTGTTTTCCTTCAGTACTGCAGGCTGATAAATCCCAAAGAAATCCACATCATACAGAAACCCTGCTGGTTCTGAGGGTGAGCCATTGCAGTCATTCCGTGTAGGTGGTGTAATTGGAACCTTCCCCCCTCCCTTTTCTGATATGTGAATTTTTCACAGTGTGGGTAATCCCAAGTGGAGAGGAGCCAATACAGAGCTGCAGTTCAGTCTTCCAGGTGCAGAGATCACTGATAGGGAATTACTCTGTGAAATTCAGAGGCCTGAGTGCCCTAAATGAAGCTGAGCTGAGCTGTCAAAGCTCATTTGCATGTTTTCTATCAGAAGCTCACAATAATAGTTTTAAATAAAGAGACAGGAAGAGAGAGTACCAAGATAGAGGTTAGTCTGAATATGCCTTTAGTGAAAAAGAAAAGTAAACAAGTAGGAGAAGCGGTTCCAAGAGGATCCATTAGCTTGTGTTTGCATGGAAAGGGATAACTCCCTGATGCACACTGAAGAAAAACTTCTCCCCCAGAGTTTTGGGCTGGCAGGCAATTCTCTGGAATAAAAGATGTTTCCTGTGGTCACTGGGAAGGGAGGGCAATAAGCAGAGGGTGCTGTGGCTGACATCCCTGGCATGGACACTACAACAGGAGAAGAAACATCTGGTGCACCTGCCTCGGGTGTAACAATTGCACTGCAAGCTGAAAATGGGAGTTTCAGGACTAAAATTTAAAATTTAAATTTAAAATTTGGTTTTAAATCCCAAAGGGGATTTAAACTCCTGTCCCTTCATAAAGTGCTCGTGCTGGAGAATGCAGGCAGGGATGGCAATGAACAGATGGGAACTATTCAGCGTCCCAGGCCTCTAATTCTAGTCCTGACGGAGTTGGTTTAACACTTTTGACTTTACAAATAGAGTACAGTAAATAAATTACAGTTCTTACCATCAGTAAAAGATTATTTCTTGGCACATATTTATTGATGTTTGCCCAGTCCATTTTTAAAATATAGGTGGCATGGCTTCTATTACTTCTCTGGAGATTGTTTTATACTCTGTTAATTTTGCTGTCTTGGAACCTTTCCCAGTGTGTCACAGGCACCCTGTTGTGTTCTCTTTTTTTAAATTAAAAAAATTAAAAAAGTGTTTCTTGTCTAATTTAACGTTAATTTTTTCTCTTTGCTTTTTTTACATTCTTCAGTATTTACTAGTGTCTATCTCCCTAAAGTAAGGCCGTAGCTTCCCTATGTGTAGTAGGTACATCATGATTTGTCTCAAGAATGCATGAAATCTGTGTCATGCTCAACATCCTATTGCTCTGAAAACTGCTTCTTGCTGGCATTTTCGTTTGCTTCCTTGAAAAATACCCTAGTGTATATTGCTTTAACGTGTTGATGCTGTGTGAATTTTTTACCTTTGAGATTTGTCAATAATTTGGGACGTTAATAAAACAAAAAGCAAAGAACTATTTTTTGCAAACTGAGTTGTCCTTGGTCCTGTGTAGCTGAGTGTCAGAAACATGTCCCTGGGACTCCTGCTTTTGCCTCACAGAACTTCTGTAACAAAGAAATGTGGGCAAAAAGGAACCATGCTGCTTCCTGGAGTGGAACACCAAAACAGTGATTAGAGCTGTATCAATGATACCTCTGACTTTTCTTCCAGATCACAGAGGGTGATATGTTTACATTCCTCAGCAGAAAAAAGAGTTTCTCATGGGATGTTTGCCTAAGTTTATGCTGCACAACCACGTTAATGATAGTTCACAATATGTTTGCTTTAGATAGTTCTCATGTAAAAACCCAGCTTGCTCAAAACCAATTACTGAAAATAATGCTTATAATTTTTTAATGCATAGTTTTATTGAAAAACAAAGCTCTACATAAATTTTTTTCTCAAAAAGTGACTGTAAGAAAAGCAGCCTTCTTTGGAACTGCAAGGGGATGTACTCATCTGAAGATAATTTAGGAAATGTTTTCCTTGAAGCTTCCCACATTGATCTCTTTTTAAGTGAAAGCACAAAGTTTTAAGTTTTCTTTAATGACTTTTGAAACACCATTTAGTAGAAAAACAGCTCTAGGTTGCATAAGTAATAATAATCTTGCATATAAAAGTGCTTTAAGATTTCTTCATATTTTAAAAAAATCAAGGTAAGTTTATAATATCCAAATATACAAACAAATTGGTATTGAGATGTTCCTTGTATGTTTTCCACCAAGGACATAATGAAAACTTTTTTTTTAAAATAAGTTGCTATTATTGTACTTTTGAATAGAAGAGCTGGCTAGTATACTTAAACATCTACCACTTTGATGAGCCATAGCTGTTTAGGCCCATCATAATGCTTACCAAGAGTTCTTCCTATGAGTTTGGTCAAATTTACTGGAATCCAGGGGATTTTCACTCTTTTTGCAGCAGGGAACTTGTCCTGTGCTTTTGGGTTACCGCCCACAGGGAGGTGAGATTGAAAGTGTCCTCCTTGCACAGATGTGCTACTGGAGGTGCCCAGAGTTAGCTCTTTACAAGGGGAGGGTTTCTCTCTGCTGCTGCTCTGCTCATGAAGGCACTACCACACTTTGTGATCCAGCTCCCTGCTCCTTTTACCCTGGCTCAGGCACATTTGCATTCCTGCAGGGAATTCCATAGGCAGTGGGTGGGTCCCACTCTGAGCTGTAGCTTAGAAAGGCCATTAGAGATCTTGGCCTGAGAAAAACATCAATAATAACATATTTGAAGATGATTTCCTTTGGGTTGTATTCCGCTATAGATTTGCTTGTTTACTTAATTTTGATACAAACCTTCTGTGGCAAAAAAAGGGCTGTGATTTTTAGAAGCTAAATTTCTCCATCAGTTCAATGGGTTTGTGCCTAATTCAGCCTGCAGATAAGGCACTTGCAAAAGGTGATTTCCAATGGCATGCATTGAAGTGGGCATCCCTGTCCTAAAGGTTGTCAGTGGCAGTTAAACTTCTCCTTTTCAGCTTTGAAAGCATCCCCACTTTGGGCTGTTCAAATCTTGTGATTTTTTTTTTTTTTGTAAGACTAGGGTGCATCTAAACAATAATTCCTTTATTCAGGTTAAAGGATTGTTCCAGCATGTGCTGGAGATTCAGACACGAAGTCTTGCAATAATTCTGCCAAAAATTGATTTTTTTCAAATATCCTTTTCTTTAATTAGTTAGAAGGCTAATTAATTCAAGCACAAATTAAATTTAAATGCAAAGGCACAGTATACTAAGAAGTGTTATGAGTTGCAATAAATTTTAATGTCTGTTTTTCCAAGGTTAAATAGCATTGTTTCCATATAAGCATACATATAATACCTGTCTTACAGTTTGAAGAGATCATAACACTTCTTATCTACTACTACTATTCTTGTTTGAGTTTTTTTACACTACTGCACTCAGTAGGGTCCCATCCTTGGGGAGGAAATTCCCTTACTGCAGAGTTAGATGGCATCAGTTTCGCAGGATGCCATGTGAAGAGTTGCCAAATTAAATTTTACAGGAGAAAATTCTCATAGAAGAGCACTTTGAAGTTATTTTTGCCACTTGTGTATTTCTCTTTTGTGATTTTTCTTTGGGACCTAAAGAGGCTGGAGTTAATAAAATAAGATCAAATGATTGCTTGGCTTAGCAACCCCAAATCCCCTGTGCACTTTTCCAGAGGTGGAAAACTGGTGTCAAGAAAAAGGCTGAACAACTTATGTACAAATCATACCTCTAAGAACTCTTTTCATATTGAAGCAGAGGATTAACTGGGTTTTGTGCCCTCCTTTTGCACGTGCTGTCCTTCAGTGTTTCAGCAGGAGTAGGGCACAGTCTATCAGAACTCACGTTCCTCCTCCCTCTGCAACTGGGGAAACTCATGATGTGACTTGCAGACTGAGCTCCCTGAGCCTTGCCCTTGCAGCCCCATCATCCCCTGGCTGCCAGCCTGGCACTTTGGATTGTGCTGCTCCAGGCTGAGGCTGTGTTTGGCAGGAAAGCTCAAATCAGTGCAACTGAACATAACTAAAGCAGTGACAAGTGGGTCCCCCTTGCGCAGGGCTTTCTCCACCGATGAACAGAAGGCATCTCTGGAGTGGAAGCTGCCATCTGCTTTACCTCAGCGTGGCAGGGAGCCAGGGCTAAAAATTCTGCAGTTTCTTAAGTGAAACTGCCACACAAAGATAACCTCTTGGAGAAAGGAGAAAGCTGAGCAATCTCTCTCTCTCTGGGTGTCCTCACGCGTCCCTGGCCTCAGAGCATCCCGCAGCCTTTTACTGCGGTTCATCACACACGAGTGCTGCCCTGCAGCCAGCCAGGCACATCCCATCGGGGACACCACGTCCTGCTTTGGGAATGTGGGAGCTGGTGCTGCACAGCCCGGCTGGGAGGAGGCAGCTCCTCCCACTGGAGCTGCTCCTGGGGCTGTTTGCAGGGGGGTCTTGCACCCACCTGGGTGCACCCCACAGCCAGCCCTGCTCACAGCTGGGAGCAGCAACACTTCAGCAGCAACAACAAACACTTCCTCATTGGTAACCTGCTTTCCTGTCTTTGAGTTTCTGTGCTATCCTGGGCCTTGCAGAACAGGTTCCCAGTACAGCCAGTTGTCAGGCTGGTGGTTGACAGAACAGCCCACGGTGTGGCTTGTGGAGAGGCTCTGGTGTGTGCTGCTGGTGCCAGTGGGCTGGCCAGGATCTGGCAGATGTGCCTTTCCTCTCCAGGACTGCCCTTCCATAGCAAGGGCCCTTTTCCTCACCTGCCAGCAGCTGCTGTATCACAACTGAATTGGACAAGGCACGATGGCAAATGCTGTCACAGGCACTGGATGTCAGGTTGGTAATGCTGCAGAAGACTGTTTTTATGGGAGCGCTGAAGTCTTTTATGGTGGGATTCATCTCTCCTGACTTCTTGTTGTCAAAAGCTGATCTTGGCTGTCCAGCCTTTCACAGCCACAACTGGAGTTCATTTCATCTCCTACCTAAGGTAAGTATCTAGAATAGGTCAAGGAACCCGTGCCTTTGGAAATACTTCTTTTTCCTCCTCTGACTATAAGGTAAACATGACTGAGTGGCTCATGTGGACATGTCTGCACTGAATCCATGTGGTGCTGTCTTGTAAGTGGATATTTCCATCTGTATTCAAGGATCCACAAGGAATGTCATGTCCTCTGTAGACAAACTTCTGTGTATTCAACTTTAAAATACATTTTTTGTGGGTGTCTCATCTTGGGAAGAGCCTGCTCGCCTGACAGACAATGGGCTTGCTGAGGCCTTTCCAACAGATTTAACTTTTTCCTCCTGGTTGCAGACTCTCAGCAAGAATAAATAGGGAACCCATTGCTAATGTTCATACTTTTTTTCTTTTCCTGCTAAGTTTGCAATATTGTAATAGTTAAAAGCTGTCTAAATACAGGTTGCAGCACGTGTAAATTTGACATTGTGAGATGATACAAAATCTGCTTCATTCTCATGATATTCTGGTAAATGAATCTAAGCTTTTTAAAGATTAAAAAAAAATTATTAAGGCATTAAGAAGTAGGCAAAGGTAACTGTTCTTCACCTGAGTAAAAGTATGCAAATGAGAATCAATTTATCTGAAGAATAGGTTTGATGAATTTCCCTTATTCTGAACTCTTAAGAGAGAAAGTGAGTTTCAACATGTACATTGTTCCCTTGCTTTAAAACTAAATTAATTAAGCATATAGTCAGCATTTAAATAGTAATGAAGGAACATTGCATTAAAATGCTCATAGAAAATAACACTTTGTTCTGTTGCAAATATTCTTATGAAATGATAGAAATAAGCTGTGTTTTGATTTGCTCGCTGAGAGCAAATATAAAGTCCTTCTGGTAAAACAGAAAAATTGAAACTTTAAATTAAGTCCCATAATAAACCAATAAATATATAATGATCACAGTAAAATGTGTAAAATTCTATCAAGGAAAATCCAATAACAAGTGTAAATATGGCAGATAGAATTATTGTCTGCAGTTAACCTGCAAGCTCCAGGGAACCACGAGAGCTTGCATATTTATGTACTTAGCAAGTTTATAATTTCTTTTAGCTTTCACAGTGGTTTTTTTAGTGCTGACTAAATGTTATCATTCCGTATATTTAGTCGAGTTAATTTAGTCTTTAGCAAATCCCTTAATGCATTTTTATACAAAAGGAGATAATCAAGGCTTTCCATGTAAACCTCTGCACTGGAGTTGTGACTCAGAGGGCTCATAGCAAAAACTGGCAGATCTCCAGGAGCCATTCATGCCCTTTCAGGAGCTCAGCCATCCCTTGGTATCTCTGCTGACCCTCCTCCAAGGCACCAAGAAGGGAAAGCTGGGAGGCTGTCGGTGCCTGGAAAGGCTGAGCACTCACAGGGCTCTTGTGCCTGAGCTGAGCCCACTCCAAGGTTGTTGGGTGGATGGTAGGGAGTTCCCTTCGATAGGTGCTTAATGCAGCTCCAATGCTTAGACATTAGGGAAAAAAAAAAAAGAAAGAAAAAAAAAAAGNAAGAAAAAAAAAAAGAAGAAGAATGAAAGAATGAAGAAAACAAGTTGTTCCACCCAGGAGAGGCTGGCACCACTGGCAGGTAGGCTGCCAAAGCAGTGACAGCACCAGAGTCCTGCCTTCCTCTGCACAGCTTTTGTATCGGCGATTGTGGGAAAGTTTTGCAATCACCATAAGAAGGAAATCCAAGGTTTATAAAAAACATGTGGTGAAGTGCTCCACTTCTTGGAGCAGGCAGCGCTCTGGCTGTGACGCTGAGCTGGCTCCAAGCCTGGAAGCCCTTGGGCACAGGAAAGAAACAGCCCGACAGTGCTCTGACACAAAGTAAGTGCTCTCTCTGCCTCTCGCTGTCTCTCCACACCCTCCCTCCCTGCTCCTTTCCATTTGTTAGTTAGTCGGTTTGTTTGTTTACTTGTGAGCTGCCAGTGCAGCCTCTCTGCACATCTCATTTTCACCAAACTTGAAAGACTTCATGTGAAGTGCAAAGGTACCATTCTGCAAAATCAATTTTTTTTTTTTTTTTAAAGAATAAGCACTGTCGGGAGCAGGGTATTTTATCCCTCCGTAGAAAAAACATCCACTACCCCTAATTCATAAATTAAATCTTTTATTATTTTTCTTGCTTCACTGATTTTCAATACCACTGGTGTCAATGATTCACTGATTTGCCAAAGTTCAGATTCTCATAGAGTGGTTATGGAAAATGTATTTGCTCAATCAGGTGTAAGAGGAGTGTTTCTACAGTTTAACGTTTTCTATGAGTTTCAGGTAGATTATTATGTCTGGGACCATAAATAAAATTTTATATTTAAAATTAAATATATTGAAAAGAAAACCATGTCACTGATTTAGATACTGTTTCGTTAACAGAGTCAGATGTTTCAAAAAGTTAATCATCAGCAAAATACAAATCAACAAAGAATGTATTTGCTTTAGAGAACTCTGTCTTCCAACTCCTATCCTGTAAAGACTGAGGTAAGTCTAACTTGCCATATTTTAATTACCTATAGCTTACTTTTAATATTTTTTTCAGGAGCTGTTGAAGATGGTCTAAGGAAGGTTAGGTCCCTTTACAAATTTCATATGTGCCTTAGTCTGAAATATACGTGTTTGCTTTTCATTGTCCCCTCCTACTAGAGCAGGATTTGGAACTAAAATCTACAAAATTCAAGTTAGAGTGCTTATGAGGCTTTATATCTCTTTATGAGACATTAGTATCTATTTTCAGTTATTAGGAGTAACCTTTAGGGGACTATTTGGTTTCTAAGCATGTTGTCCTTTTTGGCACAGGTAGGCATTTCTCAGGGAATCCAGGTAACCCTGGGCATCTTCCTTGGGAGAGCTGAACTCTTCAGAGGAACTGGGTGATGTTTGTGGGTTATCCTGGGACCCTGCCACATCCCCACAACCCTGGTGTCAAAAATCTCCCACAACACTTAGGTGGGCTCCACTGATGGGTCAGCTGGCCTCAGGGGCCTGCAGGAGGGAAACCTTGAAAGTTCCCATGTGACTGAAACAGCGTGGGATGTTTAAGATTCCAGAGTCTTGGGGGAAAAGGTTACAGGGTTACAGGCCAATTTCTTGACATATATTTCTCTATACTCCTTTAATATATGTGCAAATGTATATTGGAGTTAACTAGTTGATTTTGGTACTATTGCACCAATATTCCAACAGACAAACATGGCAATTGTTTTTTTTTACTTATTATCTTGGAATTAGCTGCTTTCCCCTGATCAACCTAATCTACACCAGCCAACATATTTAAGATGACTGCTTAAATCCGAGCCAACTTTTAAACTAAGAAGTTTATCAGTCTCATTAAAATATCTACATTTATCATCTGTCCTGCAGGGAGCTTGTGAACGCTTGCAGATTTACAAATAGTCATTACTTGTTTCTTTTTATCAATGCTCTCTTCCCCCTTAATACATCTTTACCTACCATATTGCTTACTCTGCTTTCTCCTCTGTCATCATTTGCAGTCTGATTCTACAAACATTTATCCAATAAATAATGTTACTCATTCAAATGCTGACAGAATGGTAGCGTTCATTAAGAAAATCCTCAGAAATATAATAGCAGAATCCTACTGGATCATACCAAAGGTCTGTTGCATCTGGAACAGTGATCAAAAATGGATATCTCTGAAAGAATTGGTTCAAGTGTGGTGAAGATGTTTTTCTGACAAACTGTCCTAATCTCCAGCTGCCTGGGGACTTTCCTTTTCCACAAAAATTTCTAAAAAACTTCAGCGAGTTACCGTATATCTTTTCCATCTATCCAAGAAAATCCTGGAGCCTTTTAGAAATCAAGATGTTACAAATCAGGTGCACTAGTCCTTAATTAGTTACAGTATTACTTTGAACAATCTTTAATGGCCTTCCTGAGAAAAGATGTCAATGTGCAGATATCTCAACTAGTGTCTCACCACTGAGTATGTCTGAAAAACATTGGAACATGCAATTCTTATGCCAATAATAGTTAAAGGTAACAATATTTTTCAAACAGGAAGACCTACATTTCAGACCTGGAGAAGAAAAACCATGGACAGGCCAATCACTGCTGGCCAGCTTAAAGAAAAATCACTGTTCCAGGACAGTGATGGCAGTGCAGTTCCTGCCAAGACTGTGTGCCATAATTGTTCAAAGCTAAAGGTATGGAAGAGCCCTCACCACATATTTTCTCTGGAACACTGAATTGCCATTTGAAGTCCTATCAAAATTCAGTGAGTTATGTGTGGCACTATGTGATAACACATGAGTTGGGAAAAATGATCTGGGCTGCATCCACAGGGGGATGGAAGGGATTTGGTAAACAGGGGAGGGAGGGGATTCTGGCTTTCTGTCCTGCTCTGCTAAAACTCTACCTGCAGAGCTGCCTCCAGCTCTGGGGTCCCAGGATAGGAAGGACATGGAACAGGTGGAGTGAGGAGGGACACCAAGGTGATCAGAGGGATGGAGCAGCTCTGCTGTGAGGAAAGGCTGGGAGAATTGGGATTGGAGAAGAGAAGGCTCAGGGGTGTCCTCATTGTGGCCTTCAGGTACCTGAAGGAGCCAACAAGAAAGATGAAGAGAGAATATTGACAAGGACCTGGAGTGACGGGATGAGGGGGAATGGCTTCAAACTGACAGGGAGTAGATTTAGATTAATTATTAAGAAGAAATTCTTTGTTATCAGGGTGGTGATGCCCCAGCACAGGTTGCCCAGAGAAGCTGTGGCTGCCCCATCCCTCAAAGTGTCCAAGGCTAGGTTGGATGGGGCTCTGAGTACCTTGTGTAGTGGAAGGTGTCTCTGCCCATGGCAGGGGGTGGGACAAGATGATCTTTAAGGTTCCTTCCAACCCAAACCATTCTGATTCTATGGCTGTGATTCCAAGCACACTTAAGTCAATAAATGTGCTCAGAAGTTAAAAAATGGGGTCGTGTTTTACTAACAATTCATTTAGAGGTGTGCTGTAGTCACAGTGGTAGTTGCAGATATATCTTTTTATTCATGGTTTTTAGACCAGGAGGAGAGGTAAAAAAATCTACTGTGATATAAGTACCAGAAATTTACAACATTATGCTTCAAGTTTTACCTAAGGAAGGAAACAGCTGAACCAATATGTACTAGAAAGTTAGAAGGTGCATACCATCAATGTCCATTTTCTTTTTCTTTGAAGTAGCAGAGTTTTTGGAGGCCACTCTGAAAAAGAAAGTAGTATCTTTTTAAAGGATAACAATAGGAAGATTCTCCTCACAGAGAATTAGAAAATTATTTTTGTACTTCTTGACTGGGTTGTTCAGGCATCCAGCTGTAAAAAAATTTTTACTTTGCAAACTCAATTATTTTCTCTTTTCAGATATTTCTTGGAGCTCTAGCTTTTTCCTTTTTTGCCAAAGGATTTTCTGGAAGCTACATGAAGAGCATGTCCAGTCAAATCGAAAGGAGATTTGAAATCTCATCATCGATTGTTGGCATTATTGATGGCAGCTTTGAGATAGGTATATGTATTTTCTTTGAAAGTGGATAAGTGCTTCTTTGCAAGCTTTCACTCCCAAAAGAAATCTATTTTTTTCTGCTGGGTCTCTCTCCTGTTGATGCAGGTAACTTAATGGTGATGGTGCTGGTGAGCTACCTTGGACCAAGGGTTCATCGGCCAAAGATAATTGCTGTTGGGTGTCTCATCATGTCCGTAGGAGCTTTTTTGTCAGTGATGCCTCAGTTCCTAATGGGACGGTAAATATGGAGACTTTTCACCTTATTCACTAACCGAACTTTATCACATGAAGTGGTTTTTAAGGCACACATCTGAGGTAAAAGCTTGACAGTAGTAGTTTCTTTCAGGTGTTGCCACAGGAAAATGGGTAGATTTTTTAATATTGGCTTTCTGGTTTCCTCTCTGAAGGCTTATCTCTTGCTACAGATGAGCAGGAGACAAACCTCAGATTTCTACAGAACTTATACATATCTAAGGATAAACTGGGTTGAATTTTTCACCTGGTGTGTGTTTATATATATATATATATATNATAAAAATATAAAATTTTTAACTGTGTTCCCTTTTTTATATTTAAGTGAACTTTAATTAGATCTTGATGGAAAAGTTTTCTTTCTCCATGGTGGCTAGTCATGATGGGCTCTTTAAAATGCTGAAGATTTTAGTCTAAACTTGGGGAGAATTAAATATCTAAATACCCCATTCACATTTAAGCTATAACACATAACTGTGAGACACAGGTCATACCTTTCCAATCCTCTGGCATCCTTGCATCTGCCACAAAGGTAAGAAAGAGGTGCCATTATGGAAAAACATCAGCCCTGTTGTATGTAGACAGATGTGGATGAACTCTGCTGCTGTCCTGCAGTCTAAAGAATGATCTCTGGAAGCAGATTTGCTGCTCTTTAGCTCAGGAAAATATTTGGGTTAGAATCATCAGAGCATTTGAAAATGGTATGAAGATACCAATTTTTTTTTAAGCAAAGCACTGGAAATGGGCCTCCCCTCCACTTTGTGCGTGTGAACACAAGGCCCAGACACGCTTCCTGCAAAGCAAAGTCCTTCATGTGTCAGTTGTATTTCACACAGTTGTTTTCCAGTTACAATTATGAAAGGATAACTGTTAGTGTGGACAACTCCTCCACGAGTGTGTCAGCTTGCTCCCCAACGAAGTCTGAGGGCCCTCCAGCCACAGATGCTACAGAAACACTCAGCACAGTGATAAATGCTGGTAAGATAAAGCTCTGATGCTGGATTCCCTTCTGCTTGTCCTCTTTTGTACTAGAAAGCAGTAAAACCCCTGCTAGAAACCATGATATATATAAACCCACCCTATAATGATTGCTAAACCCCATATTTTATGTTATTTTACTGTTGCTGCAAAGAACTGTCAGAATTATATTCACAGAAATAAAAATGTTTATGGCCTGCAGGATGTGAGAAAACAACAAATTCCTACCTGTGGCTCTTTGTGTTGGTGGGGAACCTTCTACGTGGAATTGGGGAAGCACCAATTATGCCACTGGGAGTTTCATATATTGATGATTTTTCTAAAGAAGAAAACTCAGCATTTTACATAGGTAATGTACAAATGAGCGATTTTTATGCTAGACATTCTGTTCTTTAACATTTGGATAGTCAAGCAAATACTCAACAAAAAAGTTTATCTGGATAGTTTTGAGTTGTACAGAGACAAACCCCACCCTCCCAAACAGAGCAAAAGATGTCTCATATTTATATTCTAGGGGTAATTCCAGGATGGTCTTTTTGCTTTCCCCGAGGAGCTTCTGTGATGAAGAGAAGCATAATCAAATACTCGTTTCCCCACAGTGCAAAGTCATACCTGTCTTATCTGGCATATCATCTTCAGAGAACCAAATTCTTCCTAACCACTGTTTCACAGATAAGGGAACCTGTAATGTGAGGATCTGTAATGTAGTCACAACTAATTACAGTAACCTGAATTTGTTTCAGGAGCTTTTGCATTTTACATGCAGCACACTTCTTCTTGGAAGCTGTTTAAAGTCTCTGTTTGCTGAAGGAAAAACAACACCTTGCCAGGGTGTTGTAACAAATCCTTTCTAATTGGGGGTTTTGATCTTGTTTTGACGGCACATAACCTATTGCCCAAGACAGAGAGACTTACACCCAAGCTAATTAATTGGTTGGCAAACTGATTTAATAGTATGGGCTGTTTGCGTGGCTGAGGGAGTTCAAGAGCTGTGGCCTGAAGTAAATTTGGTGAAAATGAGCTGGTCAGAAAGATAGGAAGACACAGTTTCAGGGAGAGCCCAGGATGTAATGTTACAGACATAGCCAATGTCTTCATTTGGGAATGAGGAAATCTGCAGGTTGAAGAAAATGGAAATATTGTAGAGTTAGCTGTCAAAAGCAAGTATTCCACTCAGCAGTTATCCAAATTATTTGTAATCACCTCTGAGCTTCTGATTATAGGTATTTAAAAAGTTTAGCTGATTTTTTTTCTTGCCAGAATCTAATCTGGGAGAGACTGAGACAGGTTGGGGACTACTGGGAAAGTGAGATCAAAAATATAAAGTAAACATGGGGAGCAGCATGGATTCAGCCAAAATGGAAATTGGTATATGCAAAAGAAAGTATTAAGTATTAAAGTATTAATTACTAAGGTATTTAGTTTACAGTTTATTAAAATATTTAATTTTTACATTCAGAAGAGCAGTTCTCTGTCACTTGTTTCATTTTGGTGGACTGAAACACTTTGCAAAAAAAATGAAAGTTGAAACAGTCTTTTCCATAGAACAGAAATTTCTTTTCTTGGCTAACTTTAATTCTTTTCTTTATCTTATTTTTTATAATCTGGCTGAATCAATTTATAATCAGTGTTTTTGTAAAATGCAAACATTAAAAAAATTCTCCTATAATAAAAAAAGTCAGCCAAGCCTTATTGATAAATTTTGAGCATGAATCTCATTTGACCGTGAACAAGAAGTTTCAGCTTTGTCTCTCCTTTTTCCTTTGTCCTTTGATGTTTTGTTGAGGAAGAACATAAGTTATTTTGAGGCAGAGACAGCATTTTCTAAATAGAATGAATTAAAGCCATTTTGGTAGAGTTGTGGTGGCAGCAATAATACCAGAGTTGCCATGGGAAGGAACAGAAAATTTAGCATATTTGTTAAGATGTATCAATTTATTACAGAATTCTTCTGGGTGATAAGCTGAGCAATCACTATAGTCAGAAGAGAGTTTGCAAAACTAACTCTCTCTCAGGAGGAAAATCTCTGCAGTAGACAATAGTATTTACAGAGCACGCTGCTGGATGTGAGCAAGGCCTTACAGGCATTTGGTAAAGAATTCCTTCTTTTCTAATGGAATGAAGCCTTCTGCAACTTCAAGAAGGTGTCAGCTCCATGCTAGAATTCAGGAATCCAAATTACTGAGCTGTATTTTGATCCTGTTATCTCCTCACAACTAAACTTCAGCAGAAC